>VXBO01005180.1:1069869-1165238 GCA_013400135.1 Rhinoptilus africanus
TGCAGAGATGCCCCGAACTGCTCTCCGCGTTTGGCGTGTCCCGGGGGGAGCTCGGGCACCCCCCCCGAAGCCTGGAAACCCCGGAGCCTGACCCGAGATCCTCCCCTTCCCCCCCCAGGACGCACTGAGTGAGTGCCGTGTCCTCAGAGCCAAGGAGCGAGGCCACCCCGTCCCCCCCGGAGGCCACTCGCCCCCTCGCTATAGCGCTCCCTCGAAGGGGGTGTCAAAGGCCCGCCCTGAGATGCCCCCCCCGGCGGCGCCGGGGCTGTCACACGGACCCGCACCGGCCCTCTCAAGCTCGGCGTCGGTTCACGCAGTCGCGAATCTACTTGCTGAGAAAATACGCGAATTATTAAGGAAAGCAATGACCTTCGGAGTGCTGTCACTTCTGTGCCCGCCTCCCTGGGATGTCTGCTCTGCTGCCTTCCTAATTATAACTTAGCCAATACTTTGTGTCTGAGTTAATGTCTCTGAAATCACAAACATCTTTTAACTTCTTCATGGTTACATCAACTTTGTTTGTTTTGTTGTTTGGGTATTTTTTTTTTTTAAATTTTTTCACTATTTCCTTACTTACCTCAGTTGTACTGACAGACATGTCTTGCAAGTACCGCGCGCAGACGAAATCGTATACCAAAGTGCTCAACATATGGGGTGTGCATGTATCGTGCTACATGAAATTTGAGCAACTCAGACCTACTTCAAGCCACAAACCTATTTTTTTTTTTTTTAAGATGATATCAGGGCATAGAAAGGGTTGACTGCTCCCCAAGGGACAGAGCACCAGGGGGACTCCCCAGGCAGGGTATCACCAGCCAGGGCTGGTCTCACCACTCCCAGCCAGGGAGCAGGGCAGGCTGGAGCAGGGGGAGAGCTGGCGGCANGGGGAGGACTTTACAAGCACTGGTTTTACCGGCGAGGGATCGATTCCCCAAACCCGGCCTCTGCCTTGCCTTGTCCGTCCTTGTTCCTGGGCGGGGTATGCTTTAGCCCAGGGGAGCGAGCCCTGGGCATCCCCCCCCCGCCCCGACGGTGCCTTTTCCTGCTTGGGCTTCAACAGCCCCTTTTATACCACAGAGGTGCGGGGTGGGGGTGTGTGAATTAAAGGAGACCCCCCTCGCTCAGGAAAAGCGGAGGGGGCGGTGGGGCTGTGCTCCCCCCCACCCCGNCTATTTCCTTACTTACCTCAGTTGTACTGACAGACATGTCTTGCAAGTACCGCGCGCAGACGAAATCGTATACCAAAGTGCTCAACATATGGGGTGTGCATGTATCGTGCTACATGAAATTTGAGGAACTCAGACCTACTTCAAGCCACAAACCTATTTTTTTTTTTTTTAAGATGATATCAGGGCATAGAAAGGGTTGACTGCTCCCCAAGGGACAGAGCACCAGGGGGACTCCCCAGGCAGGGTATCACCAGCCAGGGCTGGTCTCACCACTCCCAGCCAGGGAGCAGGGCAGGCTGGAGCAGGGGGAGAGCTGGCGGCAACCCAAACTCTGTATCACCAACCTGTCTGTGATCATCAGGCAGGTCTGAAGTCACTCCAGGGGTCAGGGTCTGGATGAACAGGGCCCGTGACCTGGAAACCAGACTCCATTGCGGGGACAGAGACTGGCAGCCCTGGACTGAGCTGAGATGGAGTCCCTGGGCAGAGTCTGTGGGTGGGGGCCCCAGGTGAGAGGTCCAAATCAAATCAAAATCAATCCTTAGCTTTACTAGGAAACCCTTCTTAGAGTGGAGACAACTTGTGACAGAGGACAAGCCCACAGGGGAGAAGAGTGAAACCAGTGTGTTTCCCACAGGGCTTTTGGCTAGCAGGGCCAGGCAGAAGGGCTACTGCCGGCTTGGTCTCCCCTGAAGGAGGGTTGGACCCATCACCTCCTGGGCTGTGCTGGTGACAGCCATTTTTGTCTCAGATTTTCCAGTTCCCACGTCAAGATCCCACACAGTTAGTGACTTGCTAGGGACAGCATCCAGTTCTGATAATGCTTCCTACCCTTCGTGTGATCTCAGAACCTTAAAATTTTTTTAATGCCTAATTCTCAGGAGAGCCCTGCTTGGAGTGGCATGCCCCTGCACTGGGTGGCCTCGGCAGGCACTGCAGGGACACCACAGTGACACCTGTCTTCACCTGATAACAACTGGCTCTTCCACAGGCATCTCCGCAGGGTCTCAGGGAGGTAAAGGCTGGGGGCAGAGGGCAAGCAGGGAGATCATTGCAGAGACAAGCTCCCTCTGGCCCTGATGGGCACTGATCTCTCTCCGATTTACTTTTCTGTGTGTTACATTGGGCAGCCTGGCTTCCTCTGAACCCTGCTGCCTGCCACAGCAGCTGCCTGCCTGCAGCTCCTGGCCCGATGGGCTACTCCTTACCGAGCCTGGCTTTCGGCCAGACCCCACCTGTCCCTGTTGATACCTACCCTCCCCACCTCCCCAGGCACCTCTGGGTGAGCACTCGGTCACGGCACCAAAAGCTGAGAACGGCCATCCCCACCAGCTCCCGCTTCTCCCTTTTTGCTGAATTCACCTCAACTCCCATGCAGAACAGGGGGCTGGTTTGCCACAGGAAGTAATTGCACCTTCGGGTTTTTTCCCCAGGAAGAAACCTAACTTGCCCTTCCCTGTTTGGCTGAGTTTCCAAGCGTGTTCAAAAAACTTTCCTTACAGCTCTTGTTCACCATTCCCGCAGCTCCGTGTGCCTGCGGCAGACCCCTGAAATCCTACGGTCTGGTCTTGCAGGGAAACTTCTCACCAGCCTTGCGAACCCTTAACAGTCCATCAGCAGAGCCCTTCAAGTATAACACCATGGCTCTGCGAGGACCTCAGTAGCCTCCCTTCCTTCTTTGGGTACCTTCTGTGTTCTTCCTGGTTTTGTCTACGCAAACCCAGGAATTAGTCATGTTCCCACATGAAAAAAAAAAAAAGCCACATTTTTCATAACTTGTGTGAGGTTTGACTGATGAAAATTTGAATTCTTTGTGCCTTATATTGAGGGCAGAGGAAAACAGGCAGCAGACACCGTCTGTTCGTCTGCCAGCGAGGGGGTTTTGTTTGCTCTTTTTCTTTACCAAGGCCTCGTGTCCTTGGATATTTGTTTCCTAAATATACCTGCTCTATAAAATAAATATATACATCATAAATCACTATATAAACTAAATATAATAATCTTTCAAAAAACCCCGTGTTCTCCTGAGGAATCACATAACAATTCAAACGGTTTGAAATACTGAAAACATATTTTAATTGTAGAATTCTATACAAACTTGGGTAGATACAGAAATGGTCACGACAAAATGGGTTCTTATTGCCTGAAATTTTTCACAGAAATCGAAACGTTGATGGCAAGCTTACTGACATCCAACATGATGAGATATCTTTAAACTTGCAAAATGAATAGACACAACAACACTGCTAAGTAGTCTGTAGGTGTTTGACAGTCCTTGATGTCCTACTACTTATATACCAACCTCAAAATACAATGAACCAAGGTTAAAATTTTTAATGCACATCACGTAATAATGTAAAATTAAGCACACAAAAAGGTAAACAAGGTGTAAACCTGAAAATACACTATTTTTTTACCTAGGGCACTGACTTATTCCAAGAATGATTTCCTGTATAGATGGGTTTTAAGTGAGGCACACATCTTGTTTTCTGCACAGGACATCAATATCTGATGGAGATACAAGAACGAACAGTAACAAACAAAAGGGAAAGAAACGTAATCACAAGTGGAACTCAAACTCCATGCCAGTGTTTTCGCAGCCCTAAGCAAAGCTATACATTAAAATATGCTACAACCATTGTTCTCAAAAAGTCCTTGGCACTTTTTCTCTGATAATCTTACTTTCAGGTTTTTTTTAAAAAACGGAGCAAATTACATTTCTGCACCTGTATCATAAGGCAAAACTATAAATGCAACTACAAGGACAAGTTACCAAAAAAACCCTCAAGCCAAAGATAACCCCCACCCTCAGACCATCACCTCCGAACTCCAAATGCTCGGTGTGACAATATCATCCTTCCTCCTCGTCACTGTCTTTCATAGTAATGCCCTGAAGTCCTCCTGCGTCCGTGACTGAGACAGTGGCCTCCTCGACAGTCAGACGGCTGTGAACGGTATCATAGGTTTTACTGTTCAGCGTTCCCTCCAGCACGCCTTGCAACCTGAAGTCTCGGTAGGTTTTCTGCAGCAAAAAATAAACCATGCTGAATTGGACTCGAGTGTGCCCGAGCAGTCTTCCACTACGCACCCGCCATTTCTAGCGTGGCACGGAGCAGCTTCATTCCTCCTCCAGTTAGGGAACGATCATCTAGAGTTTGCCAAAAATTTTGTGGTCTTAGTTTCTGGACTGCATGAGATTTCTATAAACTCTAGAGCATCTTCAAGCCACTCTCCAAATACAATATTTTTTTACCTAGGGCACTGATTTATTCCAAGAATTATTTCCTGTAGAGTTGGGCCATTCCTTTAAGAGACTGTCTTTTGTAGTACATTTCTATAACTGTATACTGACTCCTCAGTAACTATCATTTGTCTCGTTTATTCAAGAAGAAACCAAGAAGGAATTTTTCTAACTGCACATTGAAATGAGAATTTGGCTACAGGTAGTTCTGTCATTTCACAGAAAATGTAAACGTCTGACTCCTTCCCCATAATACAATTTTACTTGCATTTATCTTTACATTTATATGCCAAATGTGGAAAAATAAAGTACATTTTCGATTATGATCTATATTCTATAATGTAAACATTTAATTGGTGACTACTTCAGTCAGTTAAGTTACAGTTTAAGTCATCTAAATTTTGACTCATATCTACATTTATTTTTTTTCACTTGAGAAAGTTTTCTTTCCCTGGTATCCAGCCCTCCTATGAACCATCAGGTATGGCCTTTTTCTTTGACTTTCTATGAAGTAAGAATTCTGAGTGGAATTGTTTTATGCATTGATGCTCTGTTCAAGTGAGCATACAGAAAATCATCTACTCTACTGTCTTTAAAGTTGTAACACACTTGAAATAATCTTTCCTGAAGTTATCCTAAAAAACTTAAGAAGGAGAAGCTGATCTAGCTAGTTTCTTATTTTGTGTACAGTATTCCCAATGTTTATGGAAAAGACTACAGGAAAAAGAAAAGGGAAAATAATTAAGGGCCATCGGGCCCATTCTCTGCCAGAAGAGACCATGCACAACCCTCAGAAAAAGAAAAGAGAAAAGAGCTGGTCTTGTTTCACGCAGTACATCAGAAAACTGCAAAAGACACCTCTCAAAATGGGTAACGTTCAGCTGGGGGAACATTTTCTGCTACTATCTATGATGATTATTTAAACCCTGTCTGAATCACTGCAACTGAGATTTATTTGACTTTCATAGGTCAGCTTCAGAGTCAATGGATGCAGCTTATGTTTTGCTCACACACTCCTGTGAGTACCCTGCCTGGTCTTTTTCAAGTGTCACCATTGCATTCCCTTTTTATAACACTGTGCATTCAATTTCCTTTTATGCTGTTAACAGGTCCTACAGCAATTTCTTTCAGTCTTACATTGTATTCCTCCCATTCTCAGACCAGCACTCCGGGGTTCAGTCGTTGCTCTTCTCTTGACATACTTTCCAGGATAATAATGTTCACTTCCAAGCTTAATTTTTCATGTCTCACTAACTTTCCTCTTGGTCTTAGACTCTTTTTTAGTCATGTCCCTCTGCACGTGTTTCAGACATCTAAAGATATCTTGATGCTATCATACCTCAGTCTGGGATTTACTGGGAACAAGCAACATTTTCTTCTTCTGGTCACTCTTAATAGTGCCACTACCTTTGCTGTATCCAAACATGAAAGAATTGTCTATCTCTTACTCACCCCATGTCCCTTACAAATGACCTTCTGCTACTTCTTTGGAATATTTCCAACAGATGACAGGGGCAACACAGCCTCCCAGTTTTCCCAAAAGCAACCAGAGAAGTCCCTCCATTCACTCTGGAGTTTGGAGGAACTGTGGTTCCCCACACGCCTCTCCCCAGCTGGGCTGTGGCAGCAAAAGCTTCTTACGATACTCTACTTGAATCACTGTTTCTTATTTGCCAGCAGTTTCCCGTTGGATGAGTTCCTGTTTTTCCAGTTCTGCCATCTTGACCCACTAAAACACAGGTGGACAAGATTTTATGTCTTCCAGTACATTGACCGGTGCCTCTATGATTGACATCGTCTTCTTCAATCTTCTGTATCCACAGGAGGTGCCATGGGATAACAGACTTGGCATTCACGTGCAAAGCAAACCAGGTGTATGGGCACAGAAAGGCTACCACCATCACCAGCGTGTTCCCATCACCACTGGGAGCTGACTTCTTTTGAAGAAGGTTAACCTGTGTGCCAGGCTGCAGAAGGCAGGCTGGTTGACAGTGCTGCTCATTCACCTCAACTTCAATTTTATACAAACCTCTTCCGTTAATCTCCTGGGTGATATTTAACTGGTATAATTTAGTCTTCTCATTCTTAGACTTCACAGACAAAGTTTTTAGATCCTATAACACTTTTTTCCCCCCAGAGAATGATTACCTTCACTTGAGAAGAACTTTAAACTTTTTGCAGGAGCCATTCATTTCAATCACAAATAGCAAACTGCTTCTACCATTTTGGGACATAATATAATGAAGAGCCAAATTCTGCTCCTACAGAAATCAGTTTAAAATATCAAAGTTAAGCTTCAAGGATCCATAATGCCATCCCTATTACGACTGCTTTCTTGCATCTTTCTCTCTCTTTTTTTTCCTTGTTAACTAGTGAATCCTGAAGGTTGCGGTTGCAATTCTAGTGTCCACAAAATGCTTCTGACTTTACAGTCTTGCATGAACTTTATAAGAAAATACGTTGAAGAAATCCACGTCACCACTGACAACAGATGCTTCTTACTCCACATTTATACAGATAACAAGAATGTTCAGAGTTAAACAAAACAGAATTAAAAGGAATAAAATCTGAACTTGCTTTCTGTCTCTTGCCTAAGGGTATTAACTGAGATCTGAAAGGGAGCTAGGAGGAAATTTTCTTTTATGGTAGGTTAACCCATAATTGCCTATTGCAAGGTATTTTACACTTTGCTCGGAAGCATTTGACATTGGCCAGTGTAAATGGCTGAGGACTGGACTGGAGGGATTGGTTTTCTATTGATACTTATCCCAGAGTATGAAAGATTAGAAAATGTTATCTAATATATTGAATATTGTTTCCCAATTGAACCTAGTAATCCCATGTACATAAAAAAGAGAAAATAGTTACTTTTTAGGACAGTGGGGAAAAACTGAGAAAGAATGCTATTGTGATTATTAAGGTAAAGTAAAAAAAAATCAGTAATATGAAAATCAATAATTTATTAGGAATATTGTACAATATTGCTGCATTGATAGCAATAATCTGTTAAAATTCCTCAAAACAATTATAATTGTCACTGGGTCCAGAATGGACAATTATTAGTGCATATATAATTAACATTAGAGGTTTTAATAAATTGTTTTTCTTCTCAGATTTGCAACTACTGTGGAAAAAAGAAACCCCAACCCAAATCTACGTAAGTTCTCAACTTTATCCATAGTTTCTTAACTTCTAGGGATTTATCCACGTTAATACTTCATCACTTTTATCTCTTTATTATGCAGTCTAGCTCAAACACGGTTTATTTACCTTCACTATCTTGATGAGAGTCTTCAGCTGGTAGATGTGAAGCTGAAGGTCTAATCTATCAGCCAACCACATGCATATGACTTTCATGGAGCTGCTATACCATTGCTGAAAAGAAGCACAAAAAAACCCCCACCAAACAACCCTGCAGTATTCATTTAACAGATTTGGTAATGAGAGGTAATGAAACACTTTGAAATAATCACAGATCAGCACTCGAAGTCAACAACGATATAATTTCCTGTTAAGAGAATTGCACGGGTCAGTAGGAAATCAAATAACTTGACCTAGACTGTTCTTTACATGAATTAGCAACTGCCATTTTATCTTTCAGTTACAACATTTTCAAGCAAAACAGCGTTATGCACTTTGCTATCTGTCAGTAAGAATGGATATTAAATACACAATTACATGAGAGAACTGACAGCTGAAACAGCAAGTGGAAGAACGCAGGCAGGGTATCTGGAGAGAGAATTTGCAATACCTGGATTTTCCAATCCAAACAGGAAAACAGCATCAAACATCGAATACGGAATCTCTCTTGCCTTTTTTTTTTTCCTTCCTTTTAAATCACTTCTTTATAAAGTAAAAAAATTCAGAAATCCATGGAAACTGTATTTAAGTATGATCAAAACACCACTTCACCCCTCCCAGAATAAACATGTTAAGGTTTTGTTTTATGTTAATTACTAATTATAATTACAGCTTACCTTATTTCCTTTTTGTGTCTTAGGCATGGGTATGTTTTCACTCAAAGCTTCACAAATGGCTGGGGTAAGAATAAGCTCTCTGCTGTTGGTGTCTATGTTACCGTAAAAAAATGCTCAGATCCGAATAGCTACTATAATAGTTCTTTCACATTAACTGGATTAAAAGAGATTTTACTAAACATAGTTGTAGCAGTTTTCCTCCCCCTCCTGTAAAATACCAACCAGATGTCATTTAGTCAAACTGTAAAGAGGAGGGATTTTTTTCCCATTTTAGCAGGGAGAGATTAAAAGAGTTTGTGTCGTAGCTGTTTCTTGTCTCTTTCCCCACGGGGAAGAGGCTTACATTCTTTTCTAATGTAATTTCCTGCGTCTTTACAAAATACACAGATACGCAAAGAGAGGAAACGTTGTGCGTATTTGAAAATGCAGCGCGTTAGGCAAGGTGTACGGCGGGAAGTAATTCAAAGGAAGGATCTAACATGTCTCATTGGGCACCTCTCTGTTAACAAATAAAATAAAATGTAGATTGAAAAAATGAAGGCAAATTCCTGGCTACCGGATGTAACAAAAGACAGAAATAGAATTCCATCATCAAAATGTAAGCTCTCTGTAAAAAGCTTGAAAGACATACAGTAAATATATGTAAATACTTTTTCCTTACAGGAAACAGTCTCATCTCATGGTAACTATCAGTTTGAAGATGAGTTTGAAATAAGATTTACATATAATAATGGCTTCCATTTATTTTGTTTAACATGTTAAAATGTATTCTAATTATAAATCATTGGAAAGAAATCATTTTTACATTTTTTAGAGTTTCTCCTACTCATTTACCATTTTACAGAAGTGAACAAATGGACCACACAAAATGCAGAGAGCTGCGTGTTTCATAAGAGTAGTTTGATCTATTCTATAAAATGTGGGACAACTTGGTATCCATGAAATACTGGTTTTTATCACTGAATGACACTCTTCTACTATTTGTATTATTTCACCCCAAATACGCATGCTGGCTTTGATTTCCTTTGTAAGTACCTGTAAAATATTTTTAATGTGACAGAGTTGTTACTAAGTAGTGGCTGTAAACTATATGACAGGTGTTGTGTGGATAGAGATGCCTAAAAAATAAAATACAGTTGAGCTTATTCATTTGGGGAACTCTATCGATCTAATAAACATAAAAAAATCAAGCATTCTACCCAGAATAGCTATTGTTATTTGCAACAAGATCAGTTCAATTATTATATTATCACTCAGACTCTACAGCTGTTAATCTTTAACATAATCGTGGGAGAGAGAATGATTTTTGTAATGGAGTTTTCTCAAAACTGGTATTTTTCCATAAAAATTATGAATCCAATAACACATCCACGGTGTATTTGGTTTGTATCAAGCAGAAAGCAGAAGGGGCTCAAACTTTCACCCACCAACAAACTACAGGCAGAATTGGAAATTCTGTGATTGGTTTCCCCAGTCCCAGTTTTCTGTCAAAAGTTGTGTTTTAAAGCCCACCCAGACAACTTCATTAAGATGGATGCAGTAAAAATTAGACTCTCCATGTATATACCTGTGATAAGCTCACATGCACTGAAAACAAAGCTAAGAAATTGGAGGGAATCCATGTATCCATTTTCCTACTGGAATTTGTGAATGAAAACAATATACTATATTTTCCTGACGAGTTTTAATACACTACACTTTAGTAGAAATTTTTAATTTGGTGACTGTGAAATGATACTACAGTACCTCCTCCTCTGTCAACGTATGTTCTTCAGAAAAAAAATATGCCTGCTATTATATTAGAAAAAGATGTATTCTTATTTTGAATTGCCACAGTATTTTTAATAAAAATAACATCCAGTGTATTTTTAGAGTCGTCCTACAGGTACTTGTGGATAACATTACTGTTCGCTATTGGCCTTATACCCTCTAGCTTTGAGCACTTGGTATAGGCTGAAGCTGCATAAACATAAAATTGCTGGATTTTGTAAGAAAAGTAAATATTTCCCTATCGCTTCTTTTGGAGCCCGCTGAAACGCACAGCACTGCAAACGCCTCTCAGAGGTGGAATCCAAGGCCACGCATTTTGACAACCATGAGCACGTTATAGAGGTCAGGATGCACCTACTGTGACTTACAGGAATCTATTGCAAACTGAAAAGCCTCAGCAGTTAGATAATGGTCCCAAGATTGCACAGTTTTTAAATAATAATAATTAAAAAAAATATATCCTTTTAACTGGTTTTAAGACAAAGTCACTTTCCTGTGAGTAACAACAGCCCTGAAAGGACAATGCTACTCTTGCAGATGTCAATGAGAGGGTACTAGTGCCATAGTCTGTGCTGTCGCCTATGCAAGAATAAAGCAGTAAGTGTTTGTTATATATTTTTTTCACATCAGCACATAACAGCAGCCAACCACTTTAACAAAAATATGTTTGCCTCCCTGTTTCCCCCCCTTCTATTCATAGCTCATCCATCTCCTGTAAGGGCATGCATTACTCGCTTCATTTTCCTGAGATACCTCTTTTAAAGTAAAAAATAAGAGAAAAGGAAAGGCTAGGGTTGACTCTGTGAGACCCCTGTATTTATTCACACTTATTGTGCATGACTGTAGACTGGTAAATCATATTAGCAGCCCGTCTCCCCATCAAGCTGCTACTTGCTTTCCAGCCCTGGGAAGGTTCAACAAATCAACAGGAGCACGGAAAACAGAACATCAGTCTAATCTAGTGTTTAAGGTGAAGTTTTCAAACCCAATCTAAGAAGATCTTTAGAGCAAGCAACAAGCTGAAGGGCTCAGAAGGTGGTATTGACAATGAAAGAGTGTTGAAATATTGAGAAGCGCAGCACTTGTGCATTTTTAATAACAAGAGGGTCAACAAGGACACAGCTCCCTCAGTGCCAATAGTTGCCACACCAGGGCTATAAACGCTCTCAGTTCATCAGATTTCTTAAACAGTTCATCAGCTTTCTTAAACACCCTAAACCCCCTCAGCGGACCTTTAGTCTTAAATTAACAAACCAAAGCAATGAAAGAGGGTGCAGCCTGAATGGCCAGCATTGATCCCCAACGGGGCTCGGCGCGGCTACAGGCACTGAAAAACTGGCTCCATTGTCGGGAGGAATTGACAAACCTCCTCGCCTAAATAGTCCAGCTGAGGCGGGCTGGAGGCACGCAGCTGTAAAGGGCTCTGCTCGCCCCGCTCCCAGCGCTCACAATGCGCCAGGCATGAGCTCTTTGTCAGGCCCAGACTCTGCAATTTTCTAACAAGGATTAAAGTTGTTTCTCGGCAGGGCCGGAGAAAAGCGATTTAGCAACATACCGTGCTTTCTTCAGGCAAGTTAAAGAGAAGTAGTTAAGGAATTTCATTATTCTGCTGACCGGTGGAAATACAAAACAAATATATTAAATATTCACCATCTTTCTGGGTGCCTGAGCTATAACATTCGCAGAACGGTTCAATTAAATATAACACTTATCGGCTGAAAGCAAGCACTTCAGACTTATTTTTGAAGTTTGATAAAAAGGTGCAGCTGTTTGCCACCTGGAAGGAGGCTCAATACATACTAACACACAATGCTTTAGTCCTTCTAGGGCTGGTATCCCTAACGCCTCAGACACAAGACCCCGTCGAGTTTCTCTATCTTGCCCGCTCTTGATAAATGAGCGCTGTCAAAATGCTTTTGCTGCTGAATATGGCAGGGGGAACAGCTTTTCCAGGAACCGCATTTTATCGTCCTGCTGAAGCCTTTATCGCACTATTGATCAGGAATTGAGTCGCTCAGACGGCAACGGGATGTTTTTACTTCCTCCAGCCCTACTTTTCCTACCAGGACCAATAACAAAAAAGTATTCTCACCAAAAAGATTGTACATCAAAGGCAGCATAAGCTAAAATGCATAAGAAATGCTATGAGCATGTTATGTGCTAAAATGCCTAGTTTTTATTAAAAGGCAACGCTATTACATTGTTCCAGGATTTTGGCAGCCAGCGTTAGTAGCGTACCATGGGACATTTTGAGCATTTAAAAAAATGCTAAATGACAAAAGAATAAATAAGTTACTCCTTAAAAATACAAACAGCAGAAGTTGGAAAAAAAGGTCCTGATTTAAGTTTCATAATTGTTTCCCTCTTTGTAAAATATGAATAATCATAGTGACCTCCTTTGTTGAATGTTAATGATAACGAGGGAACTTGTAGGGTCTTTGAAAATACTCTGTGGTTTAGAAGTTATCACTGCATTTTCAAGGTGTAGATATCATCCACCAAAATGAGGATTTTTACCTGAGCAGAGAAGAGTTCATAGACTCTTCTGAAGGCTGGAATGCCTTTGTAACTCTTAAAAATTAGACTTTTTAAGCTTGTGGGCCACCATCATACATCAGAAGGTCATCTGCATCTTACAAACACACACAGGAACACAAAGTAAGAAATCAAGTCAGAAGAAGTAAGTTAACATTCAAAAAAATCTCTATGCTTTTTGCAAAAAATGAAAAATACATAGTTGCAAACTAAAAGCAAGAATGAAGTACTTTTGCGTAAGATGTTCATGCTTTTCCCTCAGGTTTAGGTAGCCTTAGACCAAAAAAAAAAAAAGGTAATGGATCAGCATCTAGAGATTTTGTTTGTACTCTCTTCCTACCCTATAAATTCTGGTTCCTGACACAGGCAATTTATGAACTGGTCAAAATATCCATTTCTTCTGCTGGAGAGAGACCAGAACTTGTTGGCAATGACTCCTCCCACCACTCCCTGCTGTATCTTCACTCCCCTGGCAGCAACAAATTCTCTCCCCAGTGACTTTTCTTTTCTAGGTTGCAGTTGTCATAGACGTGGACTAGTCTGTGAGGCACTTCCAGTTGCATTTCCAGTGAGAATAACTGTGTCAGTGACCAGGAAAATGAAGGAAGAGAAGCTGGGGAAACCTCAGAGAAAAGAAAGCTCTCATACAAGAGCTTTCCCATCCCACTATCAGCTCCACGTGGCTTCATGGTGACAGCCACTGCTCCTCAGTGACAGGTCATCCAACCCCACAAGAACGTGGTTTCTCCTATACATAGCCTCACAGCCTCACAACATAAAACACTGAGCTAGGCTGGACGCTGAGCACTCAAGTTTTGTGACATCCCTGAAAAAATATTCTCACCAAATTCAGAAATTTGCCTTTGTGGGAAGCCCATGCAAAGGTGGTATTTTTTGTGTGTCTGTGTCAGTGTTATGAATCAACAGAGAATTTTGTGTTACTGAGATGTGCTTTTCCATTACGGACAGTAAAATTCAGCTGGCAGAAGTGGTAATTTAGCTGGCTTCTGACTGTAGAAGTAAAAATTACACCATCTCTAGATACAATAAAATTCTCAAGTACACTTGTAGCCTGGATAGTCTTACAGCTACCCTAATGCTTCTGGCTGTTTTATTTTTGGCAAGGTAGTAATTTTTCTGCTTAGAGCGTCAAAGAAATTTACACTATTTCTCTGAAAAATGGAAAAAAAATCTCCACTTTTCGATTCAAAGCATTGCTATGACCAGGGGAAAATTTTTATGTGGCATAAATTTCAAAGCAAAACTAATATAGTGGGAAACAGCTGACGTTGCAACTGTGCTGAGAGTTAGAATTGTATCTCCACTTCACGGGCACTGATCAAGCTCCACTTACCTACCTATTCACTTCCTGTATACTTGCTGTGTCAGGACACATTACTTATATTGTTATTTACAACATATAAAATATAGTCAATATAAATATAAAACTGAAAGGACATTTTAACATACTTTAGCTTTCAACCAATAATCGTATATATCCATTAATATGCAGACATCAGACCTGGAAAGTCTGAGGGATTCATTTTGCATTTTCTTCAATGTTCACAAAGTTCAAGGAGAATAACAGTTGTTTTGATGGTCACCATGATGCCACTATTTTTACTCCTTTTGCATGCCTTTTTTCCCTAGAAATTTTCATTTAAAAAAACTGAAAGAAATGAAGATTAAACTAAGCACAAGCGGAAAATCCATGGAGGTAGCGTTGTTGGAACTGTGGGGTTAGTGGGCAGGACATACAAATGAAACCTTTGCCCTACATCAAAAATCAGATGTTTAAAAGCCTTCATCTAGAAACTGCAAATCATTAAATCAATATTGAGTGTAATGTGAAAAAACTGAATACATCTCTGCTCCCCATTTTGCTTCAGTTCCTTCCCACATTTTCCTTCGAGGGCTGGAGCACCTCTCCCATGAGGACAGGCTGAGAGAGTTGGGGTTGTTCAGCCTGGAGAAGAGAAGGCTCCGGGGAGACCTTATAGCAGCCTTCCAGTACCTAAAGGGCGTCTACAAGAAAGCTGGATGAGGCTTTGAACAACCTGGTCCAGTGAGAGGTGTCCTTGCCCATGGACACCGGTTGGAACTAGATGGTCTCTAAGGTCCCTTCCAACCTAAACCATTCTATGATTCTATTTCTGCTATAACGCTCCCAAGCCTTGTGTTCCCTCACGTGCTCCTACTTTGCACAGAGCCCGACACACACCTCTTCCACCTCACCAGTGTCTTACGCTCCTGATGTCCAGCACCACTTATAAAGGCATCTTTCTGGAAACATTTAAGGTTTTTATCCCGCTTCTGTGTTTTGCTTCCTCCTCTAGGCCTGAAATGCTAAGCCAAATTTTGAACTGTGGCTTGTGAACGTGCAAAACTGCTCACAGCCTAAATTACAGCTACATGTACCAGTACGAAAGTAAGAAAGAAACCATGTACTACCATCTACTTCAACACTCATACTTCTTGTGATAAGGGCATCAGGAACAAGACTTCTTTAGCTTGGTCATTTCAAATTACAAACTCTGTTAGGATACTATTCGTACTTTATTTTTTTTTCCTTCCCCCTTTTCCCCCTTATTTTTGTGCATGTACTTGATTGTAGGCGATTTATTAACTTGCCTCTTGTATCCTTGCTTGGCCAGGGAAGAAAGGTTTTCTTCCTTCCAGTGGGACTCTTCCTTTGGTTTCCTTCTGCCTTTTTTTTTTTTTGTGCCATTACTCCAATTAACTTCTCAGGGAGCTCAAAAAACATTTTGTTTTTCTTAAGAATGACTAATTGATGAAACAAACACTTTAGTCTCTAGTCAGTCTCTTCCCTGCCTATTTGAATGAAGGATTCCCACTGGCACTCCCAAAGCGATTGGGAGGAAAGGGAAAGGAGCTCAACAGAAAGAGAATCCCAAACCCTGACAGAAAGACCCTGTTCAGCAGGACTAATAACAACAAAGAAGCAAACAGTTGCTGGATGAGATATTTTGGTGCTACAAGGAAAGGAATTAGGTAGGTTAGTTTTCAGAAACCAGGGATAAGAAGAAAAGAGAGAATGTGTCTCACTTAAAAGCATATTAAGCATCTTTGTTATTTCAGAACAATATCATTTTTGCCTAGAAGTTTCAAAGAACACCTAACATATGAAAAGCTTATCTTTTAGGAGGAAAGTAAATTTTTCATATTTTAGGGTTATAATTACAAGCTGGCTAGTTGCTATGGAACTGCTGCCAATTCATAAATAAATATACACTTCAAAACAAAACATCCAGTAGTCATCTCTCCCTGCATTGTATATTGCTTGCTAAACAGCAATTTACAATATTTATGCTACTTAATAATGTTTGTGACCTTCCTTTTTTTTTCCTTGCCTCTTCACATATGGTAGATGTGCTTGGAAACTGGAGGTTTGCAAAATTAGACATGCATAGCTTCCTTTTGTATCTGGACGTATGTAATGTTGCTGTTCTGATTTTAAAACACTAGGCACTAACATAATGCTCACGTCTGTGAGAGACTAACAGCACAAACAGTTTCCCTACTCCACTCCGGATACGCAGTGCACCTGTGAACGGTACTTCCATAGGTTATTCTGGTGCTAAAAATCTCCGGAACAAACACTGTCAGCCTCGCTATACGGTGTGCTGTGCTGCAGTTTGGGTATATCTGCAAGCACCCTGCGAGGCACAGAATGGGGAACATCACTTGAGCGACCTTGAAACGAAAGCCAGCTTGGATCTTCAAAATAAAAAAAATGAACATAACGCAAAATGACCAAGTTGTTACTTGTTATAACACTCGCCTCTTGCCATCAGGCTCTAGTTTTGAAAGCCCCGCGAGTGCGTTTAGCTGCACAGAGGTAAGCCGTCTTCCTAAGCGCATGCGTAACATCAGTAAGGTTAAAAGTCCAGGTCACCAGACTGTCACCCTGCCTGTAAGGTACGTAACTGAGACACCTATCGCTGCTTTTGCCCAGTCACCCGGGACTCCTCGAGGAGTCCCTGGAGTGAGGCATCAGCAAAGGGACCACTGGAAGAGACCTCCTGTGAGCTGCATCTCTCCCTTACAGTGAGTATATTCTTAATCTCTGCACCATGAACCAAAAGTGAGGTGGACCAAAGGTGCGCCACAGCCTGTGTTGTAGCTTTTACACTCACATTAGTAGTTCTTGTTCGAGACTCTTCTATTTACACTCCCTGCTCCATGTGGAATGAGGTCAAGTACATATTTTAATGACAGTATTTAAAACATCCTGGGTTCCTCTGGGTGAGTATTTCCATGCAGCTCAATTCTTCCCACCCCGGCAACCTCGACTCATCATCCCTTTACTCTGCACGTTATTGCAGTGGCCTATGATGGGGCTGGATGCAGCTGTGAAGTAGATGGGGAGTTGCAGAGTGATGGAGCCACTCCTGCGCCCCACGGATTGGGCCCCACGCTGAGCAGCACTAATGTGGGGCAGAGGTCCAGCCTCCTGCCTCTCTCCTCCTCTCATCTCTCTAGAGAAAGTCTCCTTGGGTTGGGCAGGCACCTGGTTTGCTCCTTTCCATCTTGGACCCTATTGCCTGCCCGGGGGCGCTCTTTCAGCTACACAGATTTTACAGCTGCGTTGCTTTTTTTTATCATTATTTTTTGAGCTGATTTTTCTGTTCTTTATTTGTACTGTTTTTCTTGCACATTGTAAACACTTGTAGTATAGTACAATACAAAGGATAGTCAATGCCGTATAAATTAAGAAAATATACCATGAAACACTTGAAAATTGTTTAAAGGAAATCATCTTTATATAGGTCAACACTTTTGCACATCTAAATCGGCACTAAAGCTTCAGTTCCCTGTGATGAAAGGGGTTAAGAAGCTCTTTCCACTGATGAATTGCTGACTTTGCCAGAGCACTCTGCAGCATCCTCACCTGGTACCATTTTGATTTACAACATAGCAATCTCTTTCTGTTACTCCAGACTCATTACAGTAAAACTAGATTATTCTTATGCTTTCTGGCACTATTTTTTCTTGTAAAATGATACAACAGTGTGGTTGTGTGTCTATTTGAAAACATTTACGCAGAGGTTTCCTTAATTTTCCTTTTTAAACTAAGCTTGACCCAAAATGAAATACAAGTATAAATATCAAACCCGCAAGTAAGGTTTGAGAAACCACAAGGTTCTCCTGCTGTTTATATATGTGTGAATTACAGTACATCAAGAAATCAATATTCCCTAGATGGTGCTTGTGCCTGGCACTTCATGGTGAACAAACATTGGATAAGACAATATAAATGGTACAATCCTTATTGATTTCTCCTGACTGCGTAGAATGTGAAAGCTGCAGCCATAGTTAACACTTACTGACAGACTCATCTAAAGTTTCAGTGCTATTTTATATTTTTATAGTTGTCCACGCTCAATTGATTCCATTAAGTAGCTAGACACATTTCAAGCCCTCTAGATAAGAAAAAAAAAAAAAAGTGCAGTGCCTGGAATGAGATGCTGCTACTTTGTGCCTAGCAGGATAAAAAGGTTAAAGGACTAAATTGTGCCTGGATGTTGGAAGGAGTTCTCTTTTATTTGATAGAATTGTTATTGTTTTTAGTGAATGGATACTCTGGGTGATGGATAGATGCATTTAACTAAGTTAAAGAAATGAATGAACAGTATAGACCAGAAACGTCTATGGGGAAACTGTACTGGAAGCTCCCAATGTTATAGCCCCTCCCCAAACAAACAAGCAAAACCCCTCGGAGTTCCACCCCTGATTGATAAAATTCCCTTGGAAAAAAAATCAGATGGGCTTGAAAATCTTGACTTTGTGATTTTTTCCATTTTTATTTGTCTTTTGACTCATGATGGACATTTAAAATTGCCATTTTATAGCAATTTACACATTTTTTTTTCCCCAAAAAGTGAGCTTTTCACAGGAGTCAGGTAAATTAGGGGATAGGACAGCATAAGAAATTCTGAGTATCAGGGTATGAGATTTAGTGCCCTGAAAAATAATTCTCTATCTCCCTTTTATACCTAAAGAGCTCTTTTAGCAAGATATCAGAATATCTATTTCGCAGTTTCTTACTCCCCCACTGGTAAGATTTAAATAATACGATTGAATTAGTGTGAAAAAGGTGTCAGACATCCATTCCATGAATACTGAATTCAGACTGGACTATGGGACATATAATGTCTTGAGAAAACCCTTTTTATATTTTTCTGGGGATGTTTGATACCCAACAGAATGGAAATTCAGGAATAAAAAATGGCCTAAAAAATGAAGAGGCGGAGAAAAGTATCATATCAAAAACATATCAAACCCAGCCATTGTGTCATGGTTTGCTCCAGTAAAGACTCTCAGCTACAGTGTAAAACAGCTTACAAAGTGCTGAATATTCTGATCCTGAAGCAGCAAACTCTGAAGCACATGCTTTGCGTTGTGTTGTGGTCCTATTGATTTCAACAGTACTGAGTTTTGCTGGATTCATAGCAGCATAATCAGCACCCTCCAAGAGTGGGCACTGCTTTTCTCAGCATACTCCAGAAAAAAAAAAAAATCAAAGAAAAACTTATATTATAATACGTAAAAATCAGACAGAAGTTACATTTTTCAGCTTTCAAATTAACTGTTGTTCTTTTATAGAGATTTCTATCTCCTAAAATGAGATGAATCTACTTGAAAACATCAGAAATAATTTAGTGAACTTTGAAAAGACTTTGAACAGTAAAATTGCAAGATGTTGCTTCCATCTTGCAGAATAGTTTCACATATTTGAGCATGTTAATATAGTTCACTTTGTCAGTCCACATTTGATGACACTGCCTACAGTTTTCTCTAAAATTCTTTTACCAAAAAAGACATGAAGAAATGTTTTAAAATTACAAGAATGTCTTTAGATCAAGAAAAAAGCTGTAGAGTGTTTCTCATATCAAGAGCTCTCTATTTTCCCCCCAAAATATTACACATAATTAAAGGTGAGTTAAGACTTTGGTGAAAATCTAAAGAGCATCGGCAAATCTGAGCACTGCTCAGCTTTTCAATTGCTTTTCTACTTCTCAGTTCTTTTAAATGGTTTTCTATGGCAGGAACATTTTTCTTAATTAGTCACAGCTAATTAGTGTTCTGGCATAGACAAGTAATCAGAAATGTCAGAGCTGCAAGGCTACATCTCCCTAATCCTTTGATAATAATTTAGCCTCCTGGGAGGGCCTCAAGCTGCGGTAAGTAGTGGCTGACAATAAGGCAAAATTAGGTGGGCAGCAGACCATTAGGATAGAAAAATAAAAAGCACTACCAAATCCTGCTGAGCACCATCAGGCAACTAACTACACTGCCAGATGAGGTGCCTGTTTAAGCCTGTGTTGTTAATTAGCTGATTCTACCAGACCTGCCACATATGTCCAGGTGCATCATGCAAAGATGTGTATTTCTGGGTTTGTGCCAAAGGACAATTTTGCACTGTGATCAAATTTCAAGAATCTGAGAAAGAAGCCCACATATTTCTTGAAGATTATTCTGAGTTATCAAAGAAATAAGAAGATCAACAAGCTACAATCCATTTTTGTCGAGTCTCTTTTAAGTAATTAGGCACGGTCCTCTCATGTTTCTCGGAGGTTAATACAAACACAGCTTTTGATTCAAATGTGGCCTTTAACCAGTCCTGCCTAGTCCCGACTTGTTGAAGTTGCCTTGGCATATAATCTAGATGAAAAAGTAGACCTTTTGTCAAGCCACACACTTGCAAATAATTACATAACAATGAAAATGGGGATGACTTATTAAAATTAACGTGACAGGAAGCAATTTGAGAATGAGGAAAAAAAATCACATTTGAAGTTTTCTAGAAAAACATTGTTGATTACTAAATACTACAGTAATGGTGCTTTTGAGGCAGACACGGGCAGCACAAGGAGCTGGTGCTACAGAAGACTCTCACATTTAAAATTAGCATTCCTCTTAGCTGTGTAACACCAACCCAAGATTAACTCACTTGCCAGGGAGAGGCATTTGCACATTTTTAACGCGTATTTTTGTAAAAGGTCAGAAAACTTACAGAAATGATGCAACTGAATAAAGGATTTGCTAAAAATGTACTTGCTGATATGATGGCAAACAGAAATGAATCAGATGAGTACTTCATATCTCCATTTAGGCTTAGAATGAAGTGCATGTCATAGTAATCTTTGGAGAATAATTACTACCTCAAATAACCTCAAGTACATCATTGAACTTAAATTGTCCATCCCTGCTACTAATGGAAAAGGAAAATAACGGTTGTGATATGGGAACACAACTAGCACTTAATTCACATTCCAGACAGAACACAAGCATTTTTTCGACAGAAAAAGAATATCACATTACATTTGAACTTTTGAAATACAAAAGCCAAAAGCAGCTACGTAAATCTAGGATGCTTAAGCATTTATACTACTCATGAAGACACTCAGTCTTTCTGCCCTCCAAAGAAGGTTGTATGGGTTCCCTGCCATGAAGATCTCTTACCCTGCATGAGGCCACAACCCCAAGGACATTCTCCTACATGAGCAGTCCCTGGGAAGTCAACAGAACTACTCAGTCACACCACACCAGTTTAACACCTGGAAGATACAGGTGATCAGGGCCACAGTCAACACCTGCTAACAGGTGCCACTTGTACAAGAGAAAGATGGGACCGTTTTGCCTATGCTGACCTTTCCAGGATAAGCATTCTGGCTATTTTATGTGTTTATGATACGATTGTGCACAAGTTTCCCAGAAATTAAAGACTAAAAAAATTGGAAAACCTTTCAGTTGTATCAATGGCTAAACATTGATGTGTTACAAGTGTTCTCTTAAACCATTCTTTATTTTTCAAAGCAGGAATCAATTACTGCATAAAGATTTCATTTCACATATAGTCTTCATAAAATTGGAATCATGTATCTGTTTACACTATAAGCTTTTCACAACCGACCCAACACAACCTACAAGATAATGCTCTTGGTGACAAATAAACCAAGAATGGTTTCGAAAGGAAAATGTTTGAAATGAATTTTTTTGTGTGTTCAGACAAGAATATATTTCATGTGCAACTAACAGGTACAAGAAAGCGAGAATTTAACCAAGTGGCACCTAGGAACTATACGTTATTACAGAAAGTAAGTATTGCATTGATGTTTTAAACAGTGCTTTATGCAAAATGACTTTATCCTTTCTAAGCTGGTTTGTTAACAAAATCCAATTTTGTTTTAAAGGAAACAGTTTTTAATCTATAAATCTAATGTAATTTAAAATGTTCAGGCGTTCAATACTTACTAGTTCCAACCTAAAAATTCAGGTAGAAGCACGAATCTAAGTCTAGCCGTTGGTGATAACACGGCATATTTATGGACACAGCACTGTATTTATGAAGGTTACTGGTAAAACTCTCATTGATTTTGACAGTCTAGAACCAGATTAAGAACTTCATAGTTGGATATTTTAAAAATCTGTTATTTTTGCAATCAGATACACAGTATTGTTCTTTGATAGGCTGAACAAATGCTCTTATATCATCCATCAAGCAGATTATCTTTACAAGAGGGGCCTTAATAACAATAATTTGAAATATTTTAGATTTATTCTAGGTTTGTGTAATTCTGTTCAAAAGACTTCATTTTCCTGTTCACCAACTGCCACTTTTACAGCCTCTTCTGAAAATAAGTATTTTTCAAATGCTGGTTCAATAAAAAAAAAAAAAGAATTAAATTACAACTTTGTTTCTAAAACATTTTAAAAAGTTTTTGTGTGTGGCAGGGTGATGATTTAATTCCTAATTAAAAATTGTAATAATTAAAAAACACTGTAGTGCATGTCTGTCTTCACGATTTAGTTGTTACACATTGAATCTACTCGAGTCACCGCAGCATTAATGTTAGAAAAGTTTGCTTTATTTGAGTTTATTAGAGAAACTTGTCCCAACGTAACTTGATTGTCTTAGCTTACTTCAGTGGTGTATGAGATTGGAAGGAATCACACGGATCCTGCATTGAGCATGGAGCAGATACTTAACCCAGAGCTACTACAGACCATCCACATGTACAATGTGTTACAGAACCTTTCTAGTGCTTCTTAAGATCCATGGTGTTAAAAACAAACAAGCCAACAAAAAAGCCCCTCACAACTATAAGCTGCTACAGCAAGAGAGGAGGAGATACATGTCCTGAGTTCCTATGACAGGAAGGAATTTGACAGGTAAAATTCCCAGCTGATCTTAGGAAGACTACCATGTCCCAGACTGCAAAGGAATGCAGAGGGTCCTAAGTGTCTCTGGCAAACTGACCAAGCAAAAACTCTTTGCAACTCCAAATCTGGTGGTTAATTTTGAGAACAAGAAGACGGCACACTGACCTGGGAGAGACCAGTGCTACCAGGAGCACCAAGCCATACTGTTCTGCGTGCTGGCTGTGCCCCTTCTGGAGGAGATAAGAATGAAATGCACTCGGAAGCCATGTTTTTCAGAGGAAAGGAAGGAAAAAAATAACCCCTTTGTTTCTACTGCATGCTCAGCAGAGGTACTAAAGCATATGACTTAGCTTAAAAATGGTGCAGAAAAACTATCAGCCCAGTCTTCTTTCAAAGTCCCCTGAAGATCTGAGCCTCTCTCATATGTAAGAATTCATATCATGAGGATAAATTCCACTATTCTCATTTTCACATTTTGTATAGCACGTCAGTCCTTTTCCAGGCTTATCAAGCACCATACAACAAAGCACAGTTTTTGTCTTCTTAGTTTGAGACTCCTCAGGTTGATAGAATATTTCCCAACTTTGAGCCTTAACATACTGTGACCCACTGGCAAACATTTGTACTTGTATCAATACTACTCTTTAATTTAAATGATCTTCTTTGTTATGATAGACATCCTGTTTTCTCGGTCACTGTAATAGTATATCAGCCCTGAATCAAGTTAATGAAATCTGCATAAGTAGTTTGCAATTATACATTTTTTCTATTAAAATAGTGTCCAAGGCCTGGTCTTGTCTGCATGTATAACTAACACCTCTAGTACACAGAATAGTCTGGTTTTTCGGTTATTCTGGATGAAATGTTTCCCTGGTTGAAGCACAGATATGCACTTTTCCTATTTTGCTTGGCTGATTTCTTATCTGATACAAATATAATGTATTTTAAGGGGAAATCAACTGTGATCTACAAGTGGACCCAGCTGAATGGCTTGAAGTATATTTATATAAAAATGTGAATACGTTTTATTCTTTTCATTGAAATATATCTTGATAGAACTGAATTTATAAACAGTACCTAGGTTTTGTTATATCACTAATTTAAAAATAACCTTCCAAAAATAATGGGCAAAATCTTGCTCAATCATACTGTTCTAAATCTGTACTAATCTCAGGAAAGGTGAGTTAACACAGTGAGATGCCCTTGGTTTAAATTTCTGCACTCTATGAGCTATTTGTTAATGCATTTATCTGAATCTGTCCAATTGTGCCCATCTCCTAGATGTTATGTAGAAATGCAGTACCACCATATATAAAGGAAAATAAAGGTACAAATCGATATTTGATACACAGAATGCTTATCATGTACATCTTTTTTTTCTTTCTTTACAGCTACAAACGTTGGCCATGACAGCATACAACCCATACTGCTGAGTAGAAGGGGACAGAAATGTCTCAAAAGCAAGTGCTATGTCACGACCTCCATCCATACAGGAATTGTTTTCTTGTGCTGAAAAGCTTGATTGATGAAATGAAACTTGGGAGAGGCCCTTGACCCATCCTAACCCATCCTACTGAGGCCCTGTCCTTGGGTTAGTGCTAGTTGGCCTAACCCAAAACCAGTCCACGAACCATGCTGATGACTTAGTGGTATGGATGATCACTTGCTAGTTCTCAGGCCTGCACCCAGGCCCTGGCCAGTTTATTGCTATGGACATAGCCTAAGGCTTGGTCCAATCTCACTACATCAACAAAGTCAATGTGGTCTCTTCAGTGAGAGTTAGACTTGGCCTTAGGCACATACTTTTATTAACATTCAGCAAATTACAACATAAGCAAAAATAACCCCAAAGAAAAACAAAAAATAGAAACTTGAAAATGAAACATATGCTTGCAGATTCAGTGCAAAAGCAAACTGAAGCAGAAGTTGCTAATATGGTTTTAGTACTTTGTGAAGGTGCCAGCTGGATGGATGATAATTTTTCTACCCCTGCAGGGCATCAAAGCTTTTATAAAATCATTCTTTTCACACATATTAGCACTTAGCTTATTAAAACAGATGATACTTTTTTTTGTAAAGCTGCCTGGGAGTGTCTGGAAATATAAAATCTGAGAGATGAGTCTCATTTTGACCACCCAGTCTAACAAACAACAAACACTGACATGACATACCATGGCTGAGAGACTATGTTATGGGACCTTCTGTGACTGCCACAACTGTAGTGTCACAGCAAAGACTGTGAATTGCTGTTATGAAAACATTTGCTGTAACTGCATAATTAAATGAAACTGCCAGCAAAGCTTTCTAAAATACTTAGGAGAAGACATACAAATAAATACATTTCAAAGTCTGTATTATGTTCCAGAATTTGTTTTGTAATGCACGGTGCCAAAGATGACTTCTTTCCCTGTTCAAATTCCTACATAATTATAAGTGACTGACACCATTGTCATCCAAGTTTATAATAAAATCACTCTTATTTTAGACATATTTTACATGTGTAGTGCTTTGAATGTATACAGAAGGTAGAATTTCATCTGCCAAACACCTTCTCCTTTAGATAACTCTGAAAGGGACATACTAGACATAAATTAGTGGTTGAACTTGAATGAGCAGAAATATGCTCAAGGGTGATGCTAGTGGCCTCGTATGAGGAAAATTCTGGTTTAGTAGGTGATCATTTCTTACAAAACGAGGAGGAATCAGGGCAAAAGAATGAATGCAGTGAGGCTGTGTAAGTCAGTATCAAAGGTGAGGGAAATATTGCAAAGATACAGGCTGACTAGCAATGTCAGCCTCAAGGATGAGGACAAGGATTACTCTGAATTTGAAGAAGCAGGATTAGAATTTTGAAAACAAGTTTGACAATTCAATAAATGTTTGGCCCACCTTAAAAATTTACAAATATTAAACTTAAAATCCATAAAGCAAAATTCTAAAAGTCATTCCATGAAAGTATCAGTCAAACCTATACGTGTATCTGGCATAACTGGCCTCTTTCTGTATACGAGCAGGCAGTGATATGCACAAGTTCTTTATTTAGGGAAATTAGGCATGCAATGGGGTCCACAAACCACACCAATCCCATTTTCTCCACTAACACATTCAAAATCAGAAAATGGAATAAAATTGGGCTACTCAAAGTGGAAAAATTATTATTTAAAATAATAATCTATCAATTTTATTTATGCCTTCTAGAAATTAAAAGTTTAATGCAGAAAATTTTTAAAGAAAGCCTCCCCTTGACAGATGAAGATGGTAAATAAAAAGCAAAAGAAAAATTGATAGGGATTGATTGATAGGGAAGTATTAGCTAACGGCTTGTTTAATATCATAAAAATGCAGCTTATCCCTTCTGATGTAGTAGTGATACCAGCAAGCTTTGCAAGGGTAGTTACTTACATCAAATAACTTCTCTATGTACATTTCCTCATTGACCTTTTCTCGAAGTATATCCTGGTTTTGTCGAACAAACATAATGTAGGTGTCTGCTAGATCCATCCCTGGTTTCTGTGGAGACATAAAGTAAGGGGAGAAAGTAGTGGATGTGAAAGAGGTAGACTACTCAACAATTAAGACTTATAAGAAGATAAACATAATGAGAACTGAGATTCTGTTACAATGTTCGCATGCGTATAAACTGTATTTACCGAATCTGCAAATTCTGTGAATTCTGGGTTAGTTACCAAGTTCAGGAGGGTTCACTATTAATACAGTTCTTGGTGTTATAATTTATGGGTGCTTTGAGTCATAAATGCACATTGCCATAAGTAATGTAATGAAGTCTTGGCTATGGTAACGGCAATGGTAAATTTGGACATTTTCCCCTTTTTTGTTAGTGAGGCTCTCAGAGCTACTCCACCCTCAAGGTCCAGATGTCCAGATCCTGCTATCCCATTCAGAAAAGGGTTAAAAAAAGCATAAAGTTCCTTTTGCATCGCCTCAGATCTGTTGCGATTTGCTTTCAACATACAGCTGAATTTTGTGTTTGATATTAGCTTTTACTAATTCCCGTTCAAGCACTTCCCTGAGAGCAATGGCATAAAAAGGTTGGTATGAGAGCAGACCTGTACCCCTATTTTTTTGAAACTGTTGCACTGGCACAATCAGTGCAGAGGATGGGAAGGAGCAAGGGCTGAATTGTTTCCCTTCTTGTACCAATCTATGTTCTGTACTAATAGCAGAGCAGGCATAACTTTCATACCACACTCCAAACATGGGACAGGCTTGGCTTTGTCATGTGTATGTGATCCTCTGTCAGGCCAGCCAGAGGGGTGGCTGCAACTGCTCTCTCCTGCCCAGTGGGGACCTCTGGACCTCTGTAGCCACAAAATGGTTTTCCACACGCTAAAGCCCCCAGCAGCCAGCAACATCCCCTTTCCTGTCAGCGTTAAGCAGAGCTGGTCAGGAATTCATCTTTCTATTACAGGAACCAAGAATGAACACAAGTACTTTGGAAAGCCTTCTGTGCCAGCAAGTCTAAAACTATCACTTGCTCCCAAATAATGGTTTATAAAGTTCATGGCAAGTGAAATAAGGTTAAGTTTTATAATACTTTACAGTAAGCCCTGGCACAAAGCTATATATAAAGGATTCATGTCCTAAGACCGACTCTGTACAGAATAATTATCAGCGCTAAGGAAGGAGGATGAAAGCAGTGACACCCAATCCCTGAATTCCCAGGCATAAATCATCTCTATTTCTCAGAATTTGTTATTGTCTGAAAACAGCATACATACAAAGCTGTAAGAGTGAAATAATTAGCATATTTTAAAGGTCTGTATGCGTAAACATGCTCATAGAGTTAAAATATTTACCTATAATTTTATATTAAGGCTTCCTTTCTATTCCACAAGTGGATAACTTTTATTTTTTCTCATTCTTTATTACCTTGCATGTAATATATTATAATGTATATGAACAGGTCCGAGCACAGGAGGGAAGAAAAGGTGCAACATGCCCAAACTAATACCTGTCTAGAAACTGCCACTACAAGAACAGGATGAGAACTCTTTCTCCTCAAAACCGCAGTGACTGACACCTCCTGGATCATAAGCTTCATCTCTTTTTCCCCGTATCTACCATGGACACATATTGGAATATGATCCAAAAAACCAATATTTTCATTTATACATGTGCATCAACGGCAGTTTCATTTCTTAAAAGTAACAGTTAAATGGGCTGGTTTAACACTCTTAGCATCTCACACTGAAAAACTGAAATGTCTCCTGCGCTTCTGGACTGGTCATTCCAGAGGCAATGAAAGCTCATTTCAAAAAATTATCACATACATACAGGCCTACATGAAACTCTTAAGAGAAAAGCAGAACCATCTATCTTTACATCTGAGTTACACACCTTGATCCTAAGCATAGAGATAAAAATGTAAGATTACAATAGATAAAACAGTTTTCTGTTGGAAAACCTGGTTCACGGAAGTTAATAGATTTCCTTCATAAAAATGTGCCTTCACTAAAATGCGACAGAAATGTTTTAAAATTAAGTTATATCATAAAGCAAAGGAGAGTCAAAACAGAAAGCTCCATGTCTTACCTTTGTATACTCTTTTGTGATGGTAGAAAAGAATACAACTAGTGATGAAACCTTATGTACTTTCTAAAATCTGATATGCAATTTATAGGAATTGGACTAGTTTTAATTTGGAAGGATAATGGGAAAATATTTTGAAATCTCCAGGGGTGAGCGAAGGAGATAATCTAACAAATCAAAGGATGATTATAGTTCTTGGAGATATGTATTCAAATGTATAAATGAATCCTTCACTGAAGGCTAAAATCTAATGGTTCTTCGATGCATACAATTTTTTCTGTTACTAAGTTCAATAGAAAATGTTCATCCTGCAGACAGCCAAAGCTAGAAAAATAACATTTCCCATCAGCATTAACTATCCCCTTATCTTTGAGATGTTTACCTAGTCTTGAAGCTGTGACATATGGGAATTTCACACCTAGTGAATATATTTTCATGTAGCTTGTGGCACAGGAGTGTAATCATTAAAAGAATATACACAAGTAAGAGTAACTGCAACAGCTGGTGACATTTACCAATTAGAATTACAGTTCTTTAAAACACTTCATCCTTCTTTAATGTGTGCAGGATAATTATCTTTGAAATTGCTGTGGAAAAAAAAATTAATTTTCCTTTTAAACGGTGTCTGCCTACAGTAGAAATATGTCTGGGTAAGGAAGATTTTCAATACTCCAACAGTACAACTCTCTGTTTTAAAACCTCACCAAAATCATTGCAAATTAACCATCTTTGCTCATGGTGGTCAAAACACGTTAAACATTGAACGAACCAGTAGTATATCAAATACTTCATTATCTCTCCATATTGCATACACTGAATTTATTTGTTTTCTCTAAACATGTGAAAGAAGAAAAGAAAGCTATTATAAGCATCAAAACAGGTGTAGTGCTATATATTTAATGTTTTAACTTTTTTTAATAGAGATTAGATCCTCTGTTGCTCTATTTTGGATTACTAAATTTCATTAAAAAAACCCTGGTTAATGTAGAATAACACCCCCCCAAAACAATAATTAAGCAATTGGATGCGTCTTAAAAAACAAACGGATAGAAACTGAGATATATTTTAAGTAACTGTCACGGGGGGCATTTCATTACTAATATTAGTCAGATTTAAGCAACTCAGTCTCCACATCTATACTGAATATGAAAAATTCTCCTCTCCATCTCTGGCAGAACATCATCTGAAGTTAATGGGAGAGTTATTTGCACATCTTTGAGAGAAGAATTCAACCTGGTATATGTATCCACATAAGTGTAAAAAAAAAAGCTATTCTGTCTGAAAACTTCTCCAAGAAAAAAAAGTGGTTTTTTATGACAGATAAAAAGTTATTGTAGGTTTGTTTTATTCAGAACAGCAGACAAGATGTTTTGCCTATCTGAAAATGAAAGAGAACCAAACAAAGAGATGAATGGAGAAACTGGAAACACAAAGACATCAAATAAAATACCAGGAAATGAAGAGCTGTAAATAGGGTTACTTTGTCGATGGTTACACAAGTAACTGAATACACTGGCGAGTGAATGAGTTTAAACAAGGGTGTAGGCTTCAGCACATTCTTTTTTAGGGTTAATCACTAGTTAACCTGGCAAGATGAACATGCTGTTTGGGAAAAAAAAAAATAAAATCCTTGTTAATTACATACTGCAAGTGCTCTTACTTCCTGCTGCTGCACCTAATCCCACAGGTGCAGGTTGTCTCTTTGACTATTCACTGGTAGGTGGCTCCAGATCGACGGGCACTTTTTCATCGCAACAAATTCACATAAAGAAGAAACAGCTTAACTTTCTCCCTTTAAATGGGAGAACACTACCACAATGTCTATTTAACAAGGAGGCAAATTTTCTAATACATTATTCCAGTTTCCAAGATGACAGAAACTGTATCACGATTGACACACATCACTCCCACTGGCAAAATTCGCCTGAGGCACCTAGTCAAAAGTACTGCGGCATTGCCTTGATTTCCCGGTGTTCAAGTATTTTGCTGCTGAAAGGTTTGCAGCAAACTTAACACTGCCATTAATATTTGTCTTTTCCTACAGCAGAGATGCACCTAAGTTTCTGCATAGCTCTTTGCAACGCAACAGTTTGTCGCAAATCTCAATAAAACCTGTGTACATTTGTAAATACTTGAGTTATGTTTATTCTCATTTGGGGATTTGTCACAGAAGATTTCTCAGCATCATTAAAGTATTAAACAAACTTGTATTCTTGGTATTACCACAGAAAAAAATCTAGTTTTACTGAGTTGCTATCCCACGAAAGCATTACAATTTCAAAGATGAGAGCAGATGTTAGAGACTAACTATATAATAACAAACTTCATCCCATTTTGTGTTTGCTCTCCACCCCCTTCCCCTCCCCAGCATCCTGGAGGGAGACGTTTTAACTACAGCGTGGATGTAACAATGAAATGAAAAGGAGTGATGAGCTGGAGGGGGCTTTTGTGAGAAACACAGGAGCTCCTTATTCAGTGTCCACCACTAAATGAATGAGCACGTTGGAAAATTTCACTGCCTGAAATTTCTCCTCTAAATACTGCAAGGCTCACCACTTGGACTTTGGAATGATGGAACAAAAATATAATTAAAGTATTTTTGGAATAGAAACTACTTGTACTCGTGACAAGATCCTCTCTCCCTTCATTTCTTACAGATCGAAATACATAAGCCATGCAACATTTGTATAATCCGTCTATTATAAAGGTAACATTTTATTCTCAAATGGTTATGAAAAATAATATTTTCCTTAAATGAAAAAATACAATGCATTTTCCCAGCCTCTAATGCATCTTCTTGTAGAAGAAAAAGCAACCTTGGCAAAGGCTAAGCGTGTGTATTTTGAGAACTGCCATGCAGAACTTAAGCTGTGATTCTGCAAGGATTTATGCAAGTGCTTTTCCATATATGTGTAGTTTCACTGCATTCACGGGGCAGCACAGGCGTGCACGTGTTTGCACCAGGATCTTGATTCTGTAGTGCAAAAGGCCTTCAAAATGCTACATTTCCTATGACAAAATAAGGTATTAAAATATGGGGTTTTTTTTCCCTGCAAATAACTATGTTCTACTTATTTTAAGTTATTTTAACTTTCCTACTTCATTTAAATGATGTCTCAACAGTACCGCTGACTTAAAACAGATGATGAAGGGCTTTCCCTCCAATTCTGCAACTGCTTGTTTTTATGGATCTGAAAACAGAAGGGCCAGTTTCCAGGTTTGGGTATACAGAGGAGGAGGAGGAAGAGAAAGGCAGGAGAAGCCCTGAGCACGATGATAATGGCTGTTCTGTGCTCCTTATTTTTAAACAGAGGTCTCCAAGTAAATCCTGCTTAAAAATGAATGGCACAGTATGGTCACACCTGAATAAATTTCCCAGAAAAAGTCGTTTGCTTCCTAAAACCAGCCAAATGAGTCCATGCAGTACAAATGTGATATTTGGAAATGGAGGTATCTGGAAGGTCCCAATGTGTATCTGCCTGGTAGGAGGCAGAGTTCCTACTTTGGCCTCTACAGGACCCCATAAGTCAAATGCTGGCACATGTGTGAGGCCCCTTTTCATACCTTTGATCCCCGCATAAAGGCAAGAGCGGAGCGAGAGGCCTGGCATTGTGCGAGCTGTGCACTGCTGTCAGCCCTGGGTCCTTCAAATGGCCTCGCTGCACTTGGTATGACAGGTGGCCTACATGAAGCGAGGGAGGATTAGGTTCCTTCTGTGCCCTCTAAATGACTGGCATAGATTACTGGCGCCTACAAAGGGGTTTAAACATACCTTTCTGAACAAAAAGCAGTATATAAATATGCATGTAACTGGATGCTCAATTTGTATGAGTAATTGCTCTGGTTGTATTTGTAAATGAGGCAAATATGTGTAGAAATGACCAGCCAGAGACACAATTATTCGTGTGCAAAACTGACTTACATGATGAGAAACTGAACACAATGAAATTGTCTACATGATTGAGGAATAATAATCATTTGAGATTAACAATACACACTTTTCTTGCCCTTATTTCTACTGCTTTCTTTCCCTATTATCATTAATTAACTGTCTTTGTGAAGAGAATATTAAAAAGGAAAAGGAAAAAAATTAGACACGTTGTACTTCTACATCTCCTAAGGACTGCTTGAGCTTTAAGAGAAACTAACAAAAGAGTTATAGTGGATTTGGCTGAGTTGCTTTAAAAAAAAATCAGCTCCTGCATTCCCAAACATCAAAACACAGCATTAACAAGAGAAAAAATTGCATCCTTCATGCCCTGCTTATATTTGTAATGTTTGTGTTATTTTCCTCCGAACATTTGGTTTCTTTCATGTGCACAGCAGCCACAATTTCTTCACTTCAGAGTCTAGCGCACTGTGACAATTACCAACAAAAAGAGTGCAATAGCAACTCGTTTTTTCTTCATTATTTTCAGGAAATCATAAGCCATCATTGTTACTACTCTTCTTAGTCTGGGTTATTTTGCACTGTTTCTAGTATTTCTGTTGGTGTTTCAATTACCAAAACATACAGAGTGTCCCTATATGCAATGGCTGGGGAAAGCAATGAGAGCTCCTTGCGACTGTGTATGTCCCACTTCCTAAAGGCCATTCTGAAAAATGGAAGCTTACGTTGAATGTTTTCTTAAACAGGTTAAAAAAACCCCAAAACAACGTCTTTTGGATCGAGTTATTCATAGTTCTCTGGATTAATCAATAGTAGGGTAGATACATATCTGCCAAATGAGCTGCAAGTCTGGGTCTACGTTTCCCACCCTGGCCCTGAGAAGTCGAGGGATGCCTTCTGGGGAGTGTGCATCTTCGTGCCCAACTATTTAATGTCTAAAACCCACTCACAACATTAATAGAAGCAACCTTTTCCTCAAAATGACCAAGAATCATCCAAGAATGTCCTCCTCCTTTTTGAATCCTTTATTATTTCTATTTTTATTTACCTTTTAACTTTGTTATCCCCTTTATCTCATGCTCTCTAAAGCATCCTGCTCAGTATTACCTTCATTTTCTTTTAACATTTCTTTTGTCTAGTTAGTTTCTTCTTATTTCACTATAAACCAGCATATTTTTCCCTCTTTGCCAAATATTGAACCTGGTAACCAAAGATCAAAAACACTGTTGAATTCACACACTTAAAAAATATCCTAAAGGCCTTTTGCTGACCAACCTCCTTCTCCCTCAGATCCACCAAATGATCAATAGCTCTGTTTCAGAAACCTCAAGGACAGCACTAAGGTGACACAGTGAGATCCTCGAATGGAGATGGGGCATGGGGGCAGGATGTGGTCATCTAAAAAAAGAATACAGTTTTGCACATATTTGCAAGTATATCAAAAGAAAGGGCCTACTATGGTCACCTTTAACTCATTTCCATAGATGCAGCTATACGGTAAGAAGGGACAAGAAGAGATTTTAAACCATATCAATTCAAAATACAGCCACACGAGGCATTTAATTAGCTTCAGTGCAGGCTTGCTGGGTTGCCATCAGACGACCAAAAGCTCAGCGTAAATTCCTCACCCTGTGCTGCTCTTCACTTCTCACTTCAATTGTGAGCCCAGGAGATGACCTTGTAACGTGATGACTTAAAGCCTCCTTTTGCAGTTGGAATTTGTAACTTCCACAACCGGTGATTTTAAAGCCTATTCAGACTGGACGCGCACTGTCAGTTGTGACAGCAACACCTCTTCTTGGCCTCAACTGCATCCTCAGAACAAGGGAAAGAACGTGAAGAAGCAAAACCAAACCCCTGCTTATCAAACTTCTTCAACCCAGGAAAAAAGCCCTCCAGAATTTGGAAAACATTTGCTTGGTCAGATCCACAGCCTCCCTGAAATACCATTTACACCTGTAGTTTACAACTGTAGTACTATACTCCAGTTCACACCTTGGGCTATGGGAAAGGTGTGTGGGATAGCTGAAAAGCAGAAGGGCTGTAAAAATGCAAGGAGTCCGAGAGCCTGTCTATAATCTGCTCGTCTCTTCAGGCCAAGCAACACCATTCAGTGAATATGAGAAAGGCAACAGGGTTCCAGCAACCACCTCCTCTCTCTGCCTTCCCCTCTCTCTGGAGCAGTGCATCCCTCTGTGACCTGACTCACAACTTTCCCCTCAGCTTGTGGCAAAGGTATTTTTCAGTCTCATCTTTATCATGAACTTCAAAGTCAACATATCCAGGCCAATGGTAAAAGACTTTGACGTCTCCTTCTCATAGCTATTCTATGTTATTTGGAGAGTTTTTCATGGTACCTGAAAGAAGTCAATGAATTTCTAGTTTGCTCAGTAATTTTTTTCTTTGGGCTTTTCAGTCTTAAGTGCCTCAGCAAGGACCTTTTGCGGCAGCTCCACAGCACAATATATTTGATGTGAGGTCATTCCTTTGAATGCAAGATTGTGTTTTATAAAACAAAAGAGCATTTATACAATTCAACAAAAAGTCCACATATAACCAAATAAGAAAAAAAAATCTGAAAACATCATCCAAACAGAAATGTTACAATTTGTTATCTTATGAATAAAGCTAATATAAAGATAGCAAAATAACAAGTTCCAGAAACAGAGATTTTTCCTTTTACTTAGTATGCATGGATTTTAAGAAAACAATTAATTTAAGCTTGCAAGTATTGTGTTTTTGAGTATAGAACTGCTGAAAGGATTTCTAGCCACCATATAGTCTAGCATATCCAGCATTCCTCTGTATTTGTGATTTTATCTCTTGTAAGGTCATTAACGTAATAATTTTAGTCATTATTTTGCTATGCTTGGAAAATAAGATTGTTTTAGAAACACATAAAAAAAGGGATGAGAACACAGACTTGTGAGAGAACAAAGGATATTTATTGACAGTAATATTGACAATATTTGATAACTTCTTCCTTGCTTTTTTAAAGAAAAGATATTCTACTATGATACTCTAACTAAAACATTGTAATAGCTGAATTATGCTCTTATATACTAAAGAGCTCCAACAGCTACTCTCTTCGGTTTTTATTTATACCACACAAACATTGCATAAGCAATGGTAAATCAAATACAGATTTAGCAAGTAAGGGATTAAATAAGCAGGTTTGAGTCCTGAAGTAAGAAATCAATAATTAATGGGTATTCAAGTATGGTGCTTTTAACTGCTGTTTATCTGGTACATTTGAACACTTTAGCCAAATGATAGAAAGACTCCCACAAAAGAATATCTAAGTTAGAATCCTCACTCTTCCACAACTGAAAAAGTGCACTGAGAATAACCTTTCTAAGCTTTGCTTTGAGAGTTACTCGTTGCTTGAGGGAAATGAAATGCCCTCTGAGGGTTGTAGTGGCTGTTTAAATACTCTGTGTAAAGCTATAATGAATCTCTGTAGGAAAGCAAAATGTCAACAATAAAAAATGTAAGCTAACAAACCCCCTAGTTTTTGAATTATTATGAACACTAGAAAAAAAAACTTAAAAGGGTTGTACTTACAGGAACATCAACATACTTCGCAGCTGCTTTCACCTTTAGAAAATTAAAAATAAAACAACACACAGTAAGTGCTTATTGCTATAGATTGTGCACAATTTCAGAATTATGCACAGAACGAAGAAGAACAGAACCACTGTGAATCCAAACACTTACAGTGAATGAAACTAATGATGAGAAGAAAGTGCCTTCATCATATCTTGACAATTTAGATAGCACACCTTCTAACACTGAAACAACCTGGAGGAAAAGCACAGAGAGAAATCTAAATGCACAATATGCAAAGTAAATATTTGGAATCAGAAAGTGAGTTTTTCTTCCTCAGATTTTTGATGTTCAGCAGGGCAATGCAAACTGTAAATTTGATCACTTTCTCCATGTCACAAAGTGCTGAAATCAAAAATAACATTCTCTTTGCAGCTTCACTTATCCATCAAACTAATTGAACTGCTGCAGAAACAGAAACCCAACCCAAAAATTCGCCGGAGATGGGCCTGCTACCCAACCCGCTTTGCTGCCTCTAGAACGCATGGTTAATGATAGGAGTGTGTGTACCCAGCAGGTATTTTGGGTAGAAAACACACATTATTTTCTAGGACCCAGTTTCTAAGATCACAGCTGTAAAGATAATGGAGCAAAATTGTTAAAGGTGGTGATCTTGATATCTCTTATTTTTGCTATTGAATAGAAACCCAGCTCTGATTTCACCCACCAGTGTAACAGCACTACAGCTTTCTCTCAACAGCGTGTGCTGCTGAACTGTTACTCCATGGCCAGGAAGGGGCAAGAAAGTGTATGCCCCAAAGCTCTGGTGTGTTGTGGTTCCTCTCCCCCATACTATCGCCTCTGATTTCTCTGAGGAGTGTGACTCCTCAGCAAGTAGTGTTAAAAGGCGTTTTTGCCAAAATGTATTTCTGACTAAAAAAATGTCTTATTGATTGCATTAATTATAACCTTAACGTTTAAACTCCTTCAAATTAGCCTTAAAGCAAACAAATGCCCTTCTCAAACCCCTCTGTGATGTTATATTGCTCAGCTAATTAATGGTATGTAACATAAAATATCTGTCGGCTGTTGCATTCGTGCACATTTATTTTACACATGTGAATTGCTTTCCGTTTTATATAAAGATTGTTTAAAAAGTCATCCCTTGCTCCCAACACAGTCATTCCCACAGCCACGAATATCATTTTATGAGTGTGAGGACAGAACAAAATTCCATCTGGCATGCTGTTAATGGGCACTGTAACAGTGTCACAACAGTGTCACCTCCAGAGGAACTGAGATCATCACTTTACAATAAGCCCTGCTCTTAACAGTTCAAGGAGCAGGAGCAAGTGCAAACCTACATCCGTCATTTATCAATCTAACCTGTCATATTTACAGTGATTAATTAAGACACCAGTATGTAGGTGCCGATCAAGGAATAAAACCACATCACGAGAGAGAGTGGCAGTTGTTTCTGTACCCCATGCACAATATAATTACAGTCCTTTTATTAGACCAAATACCAGCCTTCTGCTTTGCCGTTGCATGCCTGTGAGAAGATGCTGTTCATACTTTAACTCATTTTATCTGACTGGCAAGGATTTCTTCTGCAGAAGAGTGTTCAATTTTACTGTGCAAAGATCCGCTATGGAAGTGGCTGATCTCATAAACAACATGGTGTCCACAGGGCCAACAAATGGTTCCAGTATGAGTGGGACACAAAAGAACAGAAAGCAAAACATTGCAGTGTCAAGGATGTCCATTTAAACAAAAGGCTTAGTTATGAAGCTGGAAACCTGTTTTCTGAGATGTCAGCGTACGGACGTGTGAAGCCCTAAGAGCATTTCTGCATATATCTCACATTTTTAGATTGGTTACCCTGGGACTCACTGTGCTTTGTTTCACTGTTTTGTGCTATTCCTCTGATTTGTTAAAGGCTTTAGCTTGGTAAGCCTTGTGTACAAAATGCACAGTATAATCTTTACCAAGTAAAGTCTCACTGAAGTGAAAGTACTCCTTTGATTTGCATAGATGATTTGCAGCTAAAAACAATGATTGAAACACTTATTCCACTGGAATGCAAAGGAAATAATACAGAGGAAAAGGCTAAAAAACAATGAAAATATACTAGATGGAAAAAGTGAACACAAATGGATATCATGCACACTGATGTGCATTTTTCCTGGCTGAAACCAACAGCGAAACATCAGCCTTCCCCTGTGCCCTCAGAGGCCTTCTGCCTTGAAACAGAAACAATCAGGATGTCATTGGCATTTCACATCTCAAGTGAGGAGAGACTGGTTAAGCTTTTAATGATCAGCCAGTGACACAGAATATTTGCTTCCAGATTTTGTTCAGAGATTTCAACCTCTGGTAATAGTATATGCGATAACTAACAATGCAAATCCCTCTGCATTGCCAGCAGCTGTCTCTAGAATTTCTTGTACACATATCCTGGAGCAATATGACCATTTTCTTCCTTCTTCTATAATCTCAGATATTTAAAAAAAATAATAAAAATGTTTAACTTTTAGCAGCATGATTTCCTCTGATTAAATTCCCCTTTCTTTCTCTTTTTCTTCAATAAGTCTAAAAACCTAAACTGACAGGTTAGTTTGGAGTGATGACAGGTGGCAAGTAAAACTCAACACGGCCAAGTTGAACCATTTATAGTTAAGTTTACATCACAACTTTAGTGTAGAGAAACAAATGTGTCATTTCTACACATTTATCAGTAAGTGGAAATATTTTGCCTAAACTTCTGTAATTCTACAAAGCCTTCCTCTTCAACTCCCATAGAAACATGGTGCGTGTCAATCCGAAAGGAGATTCCTGCTCCCCCTGCCCCCTGCCAGGAAGCTGTGACAAGTGAAAACGAAGGAATGATGAAAATATGACCAGAGCCTTATTTTTTGTCACTAACTGTCAAATTGTAAAAGTACGGCTTATTTCTCTTACTTTGAAAATCAGATATTTCTGAGTAGTTTGCAATGCATAGATAACAAAACTTTTTACAAAATCTTTCTTTTCTGTCATTATTTGCTGTGACCTTCAAACTATTAGGGACTGAAAGCCTTTCTTTTATATCAAGCACTTAAGATTTTTCCTGGAGTAGCAGTGCTACAGTAAAGCAAGACACTGTTTAAGTTTTCTTCACTTATTCTCCAAGTTCCTATATCATGTCAAAACATACTTTCTTTTTAAATATAAAACCCAACAAAGTCAATTTCAAGAAATAACAACTTATAAAATATCTTTCAATTAAATGGTTTGTGGAACAAAATCTCATTAAAAAATTATACCGACACTCTGGATGTTGCCCATCTCTAAATACAAATTTTAAACACTACTTAGCGATAGGAAGAATGTTTTCATGTGAAAAATTAAACAAAATATAAAACATGCTATTAGTTAAGATAATATTGACGTAATCAAGTCCTGCCAGTTCTACTAGCTGCTAGCAGTTCTTATCTTTAACAGAAATACAGAAGAGAAACTTATCTGATCAGCAGGTTGCACAGAAATTGTTTACCTGATGGGTTATAAAATTTAATTTTGTAAATTCAATATTATTTCCACGACTAGTTTTTACAAATCATGCTGTCGACCCTCCCCCCAGTCTCACCGTCTATAAAAAACCTGTGATATTTAAAGACATTTCAGAAGTTCAATAATTAGAGATCCCTTTTCAGTTTTGTTATAAATTAAAATCTAAATAGTTTTACCTTTGAAACAAGAAGTGAAATAATTTCTTTAACAGTTTCTTCAATCAAGTCATCTATTTTTGAATGGTATTGTTGCTGTATTTCAAAAGAGAAAGAAACATTAGCATGTATGTGAACACACACTTTTGTCATAAGTCATAAATGGTACAAAGCTGATAACCCTGCCAGATCAGATTTACTTAAAATTATCATTTTGAAGATCAGAAGAACAAACCCTTGAAAACGATCCACCCAATCAACACTTTCTTACATTCTGTGTTGAAAATTTTCCCATGTACACTGTTGAGTTAAGCAGCTAATGGGGTTATTATTTAGATGAATTGAGTTCTTATTCTTATTCAGGCTAAGGAATGTGAAGGATACTTTTTGTCTTCTCCTATATAATTAAGGTGGCCATGTATTTTTTTTCTAAAGGGTTGGTTTAGCTGGAGAAGCAAAAAGACTAGAATAAGATTTAATTAATACAACATTTCATGTCTGACAACTCTCATTCATAAGTTATTTTAAATGTCCTCTAGAAATAAAATGAGCTCCAATTGTTCATCCTAAAAGAACCTTTCTGTTAGCACAGTGAGCTGCAGTTCATACAAATCTTACAATATGCTCAAGCAAGGGCAAAATTAAAATTTCATCAACAAAGCAGAATAGATGGTAACAAATTAATAGGCCATAAAAGGCATAATAAAACAGACTTCATTCTCCATAGCCTTTTTCTTTTGCTTTTTCATAAAGAAGGTGTCTTTAAGTAAATGCTTTTAAAATAAATCTGAAAGACTTTTTAGATAATACTACAGAGTTCCCTCCTGAAATTAACAGGAACTAGGGATCCCATTCTGTCAAGGAGGCACATCAATTTAAACAGTAATTCTTCCTTTAGAAACATTTATCTGACAGCAAAGATTGTCCCCAATAGCCACTTCACAGAAAATGTGACTTGTAAAGACTAACCCTATCTTCATAGTTCAAGGCTACTTGGAACAGCTAACAGCATAATGCTCGGAGTAAAAGTACCGAGGTCAGTCTAAACATTAGCCTAACTTAGCAGCTGCCAGCTGAATAGTTTTCAGTTTTAAGTTTTTAAAGGCTATTTTTCATCTGTCTCAGAGTTGCCATACAAACCAAAACATTAAATCTGATCTGCTTAATACATTTAGGAAATATTTTCTAACCAGCGCACCTACCAAACTTGCATTTAAATTAAGAGAGGGTAAAACCATGAGATGTTTCTCCACACACATTGTATCTTTTCAAAGTAGCAACACCAAGCACCTTAAGTTTTGATTTTAATTTGTTTTTAAGTTTAAAACCACTTGGAAAATGTGAATACATCTTTCAGACAAACATCATCCGACATCTTGGAAGAGTGGAAAAATGTTTCAGAAATACATCAAAGAATTTTCCATAGTTTCAGATATATTTTATTCTAATCATACCAATGTCTTGACCAATGTAATATTCTCTTGATCTGCCAAGGACTTAAATCACCCCAAACCATCTGACATCTGTTGCTTACAGTGTTCAGAAGGCAATGGTTTCTTACTCTCTGAAAACCATAAATGATTATTATCCCATAATGCATGACAAAACTATACATATTCCTACGATCTATGAAAGATCACAGTAGTGCCTCACATAAAGTGTCTGCAACTTTATCGCCACAGCACATGAAATTAATGGGTCTATGCATATTCTAAGACCAGTTCCTATATTTTTGTGTTTTTTCTTTTATTTTTTTCCCCCTCGCCATAAGGCAAATATAATCTTGTGGGAATAGCACATAACCAGTAACTTCACTGTGTGACCAAGAAAAACAAGAACTAAATCAAATTATTCAAAAATCACAACAAGCTTCCAAAACAATGACATTTGTTTAGAAATAATTTTTGAAGGTTTGTAACCTGAATTTCATTTCCTTTTTTTCAAGATTTATTTTGCAAACTACGAGATCATAATTTTTTAACCCACTCCTCCCCAGTGACAACTTCCACCAAAAAAAGCACCCCCGACAAAACAGAACTTCAGATCTCTGTGGAGGATTATTTGACTCCAGGAGAGAGACTTTAATAAGATGGCAAATACTGTAGAATTCATGATAAAATCATACGAGCTGACAAGGTTGTATGCACCATCCTGAAATCAGCACCTGTAGGATGGCAGCTTTTCCACTTCTGCCAAGATTGCTCAGTAAGAACAGCCAAATCCTCACCCTTTTTCCAAACACATTTATGGATTGTTGTGCCTTTACATTCCTCTCCTGGCTGACGTGATCACAATCCACTTGGAGTCTGAATCTAGTGAAGTCAGCTCCTACAGCTACGTTATGTGGATGCATGTTCTAGAGTCTTTCAGCATCATCCCACAGCCCCTGAAGGGGGCTCTGCCTTTCCAGCTGCCCTAGACTAATTCCCACTAAAATATGAAATACAGCTCCAACTGTAGGAGGTACAAGGGGAAAACTATGCTTAGTGGCATAGCATGTTATGGGATGTAACCAAATAGGACTGCCTTTTGAGGACAACCCAGCTGGTTTTCCAGATGTGGCTCTCTGCTCCTAGTAGCAATTGGAAGGAGACAAAGTATTTTAGTGCCTTTTGACACTCGTGCTTTTGGGGATCAGAGGAGTTTGTTCCTAAATCCTGTGGTGATGAGCTGAGAACTGTAACTTGCTCAATTCTAGAATATATTCAATTTTCTTTTCTATTCTACCTCACTGTGACCCAATACTGGAGGTGGCTTGTTTAACTACTAAGAGATTTTTGGGTTTGGTTTTGTCTAAAAGATTTTCAAGCTAGCTTTCCTTTGTTTGCTTTAAGGTTAGACAGCTGTGAAAACAAATTGCACAGGATGATCTGAACTGAAACTGCTACTGCCAACATATAACAATATTACATGTATATTAAATTGTTTTTGCACGTTTTATTATCAAATCGGCTATAATCCTCTACTACTGGAGGTGTTTAAGAAAAGGGTAGATGAGGTGCTTAGAGACATGGTTTAGAAGGGGTTTTTGTCAGGGTAGGTTAATGTTTGGACTTGATGATCTTAAAGGTCCCTTCCAGCCTCACCGATTCTATGATTCTATGATACTTATGCAGTTAAATGAGTCTCCTCCTTTAATTTTATGAACCAAAACATTTCATATAGGGAATGAAAAGAGCATGCTGTATTCAAGGAGATGTTTGAGTCTAACAATCTAATTAAATAACACCTTCCATCATTTGCAGAATAAGTTCTAGAAACTGTCAGATAGATATTCAGTGTTGAGTTTTAGGTGAATGAACAACCCTTTAAAAAAATTTTAACTCTGGCCTTATGGATTATTTTTCTTGACTGGCATATGTTTGAGACTAAAATGAAGATGAAAGAGGACAAGGGAAAGGCAATATGGAAAAAGGTTCAAGACCAAGTGGCAAGTAGGAGTTATTTGAAATGCCAGAGCTCCTATAAAAGAGTCAGAGATGCAACTATTTGTGTTATGAGATGCTCTCCTGTCTGTTTTGACAGATGGGCAGATTCCAGAAGCATGTCACCCAACAAATCTTGAAGCGTTTCAAACAACTATGATATCAGCTACAAGCAACTGAAAAGCCATTTTCTTCTTATTCTTTGAAAAGAGCCTTGGGAGTGGAAGAAACTGAGAGACAATAATTCAAAATTTATGAGAAAGAAGGAGGTTTCCACATTATCTGATAATTTCTGATATGTGAAAAATTTGGAGTTCCTTTGGTTTATTAGACAAATTGGGATGAAGACTAACTTGGGAACTTTGAAAGAAGTCTGCATTTCATCAGAGGTATGCTAAATTATCAAACTCTTTCACTGAAAAGCAGCACAGGAAGACCTAGTAGGGAACAAGGGCGGTATTTCTTTTTTGGTGTTGCAAAGAGTGTATGACAGAGCTTGAAAATCTAGAGAATGGGAAGATTTCAGAAGAGAATCTGGTGAGGGTCTGTTGTCCAAAAGATAACTGTGAATGCTCAACTTTGGCTCTGAGGGGGACTGGCTGACAATGCAGGAGGTATTGTCCAGAGCAGGTGAGAGGAACGGTGTGACCATGGAGAGTGAGGCTATAACATTTGTCTGCAGGTCTTCATGGAGGTACTGGCATTGTCTGTCCCCAAAGAAGGGTGTGCATGTGTGTATTTGCAGGTTATTGCTCTGAGAGTAAGTAAAAGATGAAATGGCAGCATCAGCCTAAAGCAAAGAATTGCTGGTTGTTGTTTATTTCTGATGAGCCTGAAAAAAGTTGTTTGTTGCTCTTTTGCCTCGCTGAGAGGTGAAAAAGTCCCTAACTTTGTGACCGGGTAAGACAGGACACTGGATCTGAGAAGCAGAAGAGTCAAGAATTCATCTGGAACCACCTTAAGAGGATGAACAAAGACAGAAGAATTGAGAAGCTGATGATCAGTCTGTAGCAAGGTCAGGCTGTAAAGGAATTCCGAAAACTAGGCTAACAAATTAAAAAGAAAAGCAATATTACAATTTAAAATTAAAAGTGGCTATTAATAACCAAAGAAAAAATGTAAGTCAAAAAACAATGAAAAGACACTTACCCATTGATTAGCAAACTGGTTCATGTCACGGAAAACCAAAAGGAAAAATAAAGATGATAGGGTAGAACAGGAAAATGATGAATGTCTCATTGAATTGGAAAAAAAAAAAAAAAAAGACAGTTACATCGAATACGCTAACTTAAAAAGATGAATTAATAAAATGAAGAATACAGTACAGAAATGGAAAAATCAACAGAAACAATAGGATCAAATTATGTAACTGTGAAATTGCCCAAAGCAGACGCACTTTTTTTGTTGCCAAATTCTGACAGATGTTTTTACTCTTTGTCCAAAACAAAAGCAAAGAAAATTGCACCGCTAATGCATTAGGACAGTAAGAACAGTTTTAATTTTACTCTGGTGATCTCACCAGTCTACGTAGTATGCCCTTTTTCACTTCACAGATTACTCCTGATGAGAGAAGTCTAAATATCATTTAAAGGCACATCAGTGCTCCTTTGTGGAGTACCTACATCCTGGCAGCAGGCTACTGCCAAAATGGCCTCTGTCCTTGGAGACCAAATAAAAAATCCCATTAAATTACCTGATTATTTCTTTCCTCTATGTTCAGCATGTATACAGGCATGAATGATGGGTATATGAGCCATTTACAAAACAAACCTTACTCGTTTAAAATCTGGCTGCAAAGGACAATGTTTTGGTTCTATTTTACTAATACAAAAGAACCCTGAAGTGGGCTGTTTCTCTGCTGCAACCCAAGAGAAATTCCTGGCGGGGCTGTGAGTCAAGGAATCCTCTGAATGCTCAACAGACTCACAGGTCAAAGCAAATAAATTACAGAAGCACTCTGTGTCTTCTCTGGTGGAAGATGAGGGGTTGTGTCTTGCATGATGCTTCTAGGGAGCAGTCTATGCACACTCCTGTACAAACAGGACTACGTGACACATTTCAGCTACTTTGAAATTAATCTACCAAGGACTGTCTGTGGTGTGAGATGTTTCAGATTAACCGAATTTACAAATTAAACATACAAAATTCCACTTACCTCTTGCCCCCCATCCAGAATGCAGAGTTTAGCGGTCTGTTTCTTAGCATCAACTAAGACATTAAACATTGTACACAGAGAAGAAGGGATACGCAAGTCCGTTGATTTGTTTGTCTTTTGCAGCTTGAGTTCAAATGCAATTCTTGTTCTGTTTATAAAAACAATTCATAATATGAGTCTCTCCGATGATTCTGAACAACCAGTGTACAAATGTATAAACCTTACTAAACATGTTGGCGTAACAATGTACATGCACATGAGAACATCTTTGAAATAAAATTCTGTAAGTGCAGAATATCCACCCATTCAATAAGAAACAATTGCATTGGTGGTAATCTCAAGGTTCTGTGCTACTTCAGCTAATTCAGTTCAATAACAAAAATATTACCTTCTTGCCTAGTAGGTAACAATATGCTTCCTTGTATGATAACTAAAAAAAATTTAAAGCAATAAAAATACTGCACGTTTTCCAGCACTTCTATGTTAAAATGCAGTTTATCATCCCAAATATTTGCTTTTAAGAAATATAATTTTAAAAATCCTCTTCTGGCTTAATAGAAAAGAGAATTTTATTGAAGAAAAGAAGGTTTTTTATTAAGCAAATATTAATATTTATATTGAAAAGTAAGATCTATCAGGAGATACGTAATACTAAAAACCTATTTTCTTCTTACACCCGTGTAAATAAGGAGCAATGTCACTGAAGTAAATTATAATAATTCAGAATACATAAATATAAAAGTAGTGGTTTATTTCCAACCTTATTTTTAGATGTATCAAAAATTGACACAATGTTTTAAAAAGATGGGAAGAGAAGCATCCTACTTCCATTTTAATGTCTCATAGGTCATATGAGTATCACAATAAGAGTTATAATAGAATAGTTCTATCATTCTTTTCTGAGTTGCTACTGTCTACTACAGTCCATCCTATGGATATCATTTATTTATTTTGTTACCCGACCTGTAGTATCTTTGACCACACTAAAACATCTAAAACATAGTGTATTAACACTAGTATGTTACGCATTCACTCTAAAATATTAATGCATTTTACATATTGACAATAGGATCATTCTGTAATATTAATTAAACCCTCCTGCCACCAGAATCTTCTTATTCTCTAGAAAAGCAAGAAGCGAAGATGTCAGGATTGGTATCACAGGCCAAAACCTGATCCATAAGGAAATCTTTTTGCAATGCCTCTGTGTCTCAGCCTCTGCTTGTGATCTTGGTGGTGAGCCATTTTTAACATATTTTGTGTGTGCCATTAAAATTCACACAGTCTTATCTGTATGGTGCAAAGTTCTAGATAATGACAACATGTGGCATTAGATTTATTGCCCGGGAAAAATCCATTTATATTAACAGAATTGCCTTTCCCACATTAATCTGTAATAATCTTTAAAAGGTGTAAGATGACTTTGAAGACATTCATTTTTTTAATAAATTATTTTAACTAGTACTAATTATATACATATTTGTATGTTAGTCCTGTTGGTAAGAGTCCCAGTGTAAAGATTTTTTTCATCTTTTTCCAGGCTCGAAGCCAATATAATGAATATATTACTGCATCTCAACGCTACTCCTTTTTTAGCTTTTAAGACTAAGATTACACTGATAGTCTTCCAGTCTTTTGAGATTTCACCATTTTTCTAAGATTTGTTGATATTTGCAGTTGACTGAGCTTCTATACCAAATTCTTCAGAACAGATGGATGTAAGCTTACATGACTTAAATTTTAGTAGATATTGCCTCATATCTTCCTTTGCTACACAGCTGAAACTTTTATCCCATTCACTGTATTGTCCTCCTTCAAAAATCAAATATAAACATGAAATGCTTCTGTCTTTTTTGCCGTGATTTCATTATTGTAGCTCTAGCAATAGGTTCATATACTAAACCTGAAGTTCTCCTTCTTCCTAACATTTTTACCGGAAAATAATAAAATATTATGTTATCAGATTTAACATTACTGGATCTTAAAGGTTCTCTGTTTCTTTAGCCTTCCTTATCAATGTTGTATATTTTCTGACTGACACTATGAATTTGTCTACAAGCTTTCTTTATTTTTTCCCCATTCTTCTATGTATTTTTTTTTAAATCAATATTTTTATGTGTCCAGACTAAGCTTTCTCTGTATGTGGGATCATGGCTTCTAAAGCACCTAAGAGCAGACCCCTGTCAATTTTCTACACATAGAGATATTTCTTCTAAACTTAATTATATGTACTGAAAGCTATGGCAGAGAAGTTTTTAGATCACTTAAAAGAATATACCCCTACTTATAAGATAAAGCTCAAGAATAAAACAACATGGCATTTTATATAATTTCCAGAAGCTTAATGATACAAAACTTTGTTTCAGTTGGATCACTTACAGATAGCCTTCTTTTACTTATTGTATAAATGTAGAAATTCTGCATACACTTTAGTTTGCAATATATGTCTTAGTGACAGTACTCTAAAATAATGACAAATTAAGTAGAATTATTAACTGAAAATAAAGAATAATATAGTAATGGAGAAGAGAAATGTACAAAAAGAAAAAGGATTTCTTTAAGTAGAATTCTGAGATTTGTTAATATTTGACACAAATATGGAATAGAAGAGATTTGGTTTATTGACTTCCAAAGGACAATATAGGCAGAAACTCTTCTTGGTAATTCCTAGATGTTGCCGAATTGCCGATTGCCAGATGCTGGGAAATACGCACAAGTCGTGATCTCTTTACAGTTGCCCTGATTCCTATTCATCCGCTGCTGACCATGGCAGGCAACAGGATTTTGGTACAGATGTACCTCTGCGAGCCAGTATGGCCATGCCTATGTTAATTTTCAAATGTTTCCCAATATTCAATTGATCATTTCAACTGTACCTTTTAACGCAGGCTTCTATCATGTCAGTGGCCATGAGTTTAAGTCTCTGCTCTAAATGGTGAGCAAATTCTGGTTCTGGCCAGTGAAGATCAAAAACAAACATCTGCAGAGCATCCAGTTTCCAAAAAAGATCTTCTGATGTAGCTGAGCCATTTCTACAAGAAACAAAACAAAACAAAGCCCCCAAGAAATAGAAGATAAATGTATGGATGTCTATCCCACTTGACACAGAATTATCTGAGGTAGTAAGATTTCCTTATCACACCATCTTCCTCCTTCACTTCACTTCACTGTATCTCATAGCACAGGTACTCTTATTCCAAGAATGTAAAAATGGTAATGGAAATATGAAAATATTTCCCCTTAGGGTGAAAAAAGTAAAGTTTTCTTATCTGTTAGCTGAGAAATATGACAAGCTATGGAGGCAGATGGGATGATGGGGAACATGGAAAATGAAGTAGGTCATATTTCAGATCAAGACAGGAAAAATAAAAGGTAAAGGCATTATTAATTCGTAAGGACCTTTTCAAAACAGTGAAGACTTTGCACCAATGTTTTCTTGCCTTCATAACTCTGGTAGATAAGCCTACCAAAGAAATGAGGATGCTAGTAGTAATATTAAAAAAGACATACCCAGACAACTAGTCCCTTGATAAAAACTCATTAATTTTAAATGAGGGAATAACATCAGATCCCGGTGGAAAAAAGAGAAGAAGAACTATTTAAAGACATTTGTGCACAAACAAACAGGGGATTAATATAGCTCTATGTGGTCTCAGATTCTCCATGTGATTTTAAAATTCTTACACCCTGAACTGAATGTTATATTTAAAGGGATTTGCTTCTGATAAGACACAACAATTTAATGCTGATCTTAGCAGTAACTACAGTTACACTTCCACTGTCATTGTGGATTCATTACACTTTCATGATGTGTTGTACCGCAATGCCTGGGTTACTGTTTAAGGAGCCATACCCAGCATGGCATTCCAGGATGTCAAATGACACAAGCAACAAAAACTCTGTCTGACAGTCCCAATTCAGATTGAAATAGTTTTAAATAGTTAAAATATGTCACTACTGCCATTTTCTTTCTTCTGCTTTATGACAAAAGAACATAAATATCAAAATGTTAAGTGACCCCATCTCTCATAGTAGAAATCAGTGATAGCTGGGTGTGCTCAGGACAGAGCAGGGTCATATGAAAAAAACCAAACAAAGGACCTCTAATATCTGACCATCTAATGCACCCCTCAGACAGTAGCACCACCACTGGTTCACACCAGGTTAACCAAGACAGGGGGCGGTGAAGTGAAGCAAAGCACAGCTCACGTTCAGGGCTCTGAAAAGGCAGCACAGATGCAGGAGGAGCACCACTTCGGTCTCACAGCACCCCACCACCTTCCAGACCCACCCAACTGCCCCCTTGCCCCACTGCCTTAAGGCTACCATGACTTAAGAGCCATCGCTGTCTTCTGCAACACCATCTCAGTGGCGAAAGGGGCTGCCGGGTCAGGTGAAGGGGGCAGCAAGGGCTGGCAGTGGGTGCCAGGCTGGGAGCAGTGGTGTCTGCCTAAGGAAAAGGTTGGCTCTGAACAACCAACCCTGACTTTGGCTTTGGTTTTGAATGGTGCATACTTTGAAATCTTCACTATGCATAGGAGCATATCCCACAGTTTCAGACAGGTCTTTTTGATATCATGCATATTTCTCCCACTTATAGTGGGAGTAATTGTTAATTTTACTTTGTAACATGCTCCTGAAAGAAAACATCAGAAACGGGAAAAAAGCCAATGGGACTGCTAAGATTACAACTTGCACAGGGACGTTATCTGTTAAGGTTAGACCTGAATAGGAAGCACTTTTATACACTGTTAAGTTTAATTAAGAAATAGAAACAACAGACCACCAACACTCCTTACAAAGTTTATAATCCTGACGGACCAATTCTTAAGTTACATGATAACCAAATACTGAAGATTTCATTACGTCTCCTGTGTACTGGCAGTGAGTGAAGCTGTAGGTGCTATGTTATACACAATATTTAATTCAAAAGTGACTTAGTCAATTTTTGAGGTAACTGGGGTAAAAGAAGAAAAATTACATAGGGACAGAAAGGGGGACAATCTCAGTATGTATATTACAGTTGATAAGAACACATTTTTTCTAGACATACTTTCTCAAGAAACAGAACTACCATTTTTCATCATCAGATTACACACTATAACCACATTTTATTCTTCCATAGTTTTTTCTTTTTTGCCTAATGGAATTCCAAATGAAATTCTTTAAGACTCAGGAGGACTAATGTGCTCTCAATAACATCAATGTATTCTTATGCACGTTCACTCCCTGGTAGCCACTTAATTTGGTTTCATTATACTACCAAATAAAGTTTCACAATTATAATAAATGTAACAATAGACACAGGTTCATGAAACATTAATTTATTCTGTGAGAAACATGAATTCATTCATTCTCTTTTCCTATCATTTTTGGGTCCGATTCTTCAATTTTTTATTCAGCATCGCCCAATGGTATTTGAATTTAACCAATATATTATACTAGTAAGATGAGGAAGAAAAATCAACTTCTACAACAGCAACTATTTTTTCCTAGTTCACACATCCAGACAGAATTGTCTAATTTGTTTGTTAAATGCTGCAGAAAACTGTGATATCAATCAGTTTTTACTGCTATATGTACCAGATACCTGTTTTACATGAAGAGCCAAACTTAGTTTTTACCTCCTCTTGGCAGCAGGAGGGATTCCTGTGTTCAAATCAAACCGCCAAAGCATTTGAATCTATGTCCATAATTGCAGAATCATTTTTTGGCAAAGGGATGGGGGACGTTCTTGGCTACTGAACAGTTTTTATTTGAACATGTATCGTAAAGCTACTTCAGTCTAATGAATGGAATAATATTGCTCTACCAGGAAACTAAACTGAACTATAGGTTTTTTAAAAAACTATTTGATACAGTTATCTATACTTTTGAAATTAAGCACAAACTCCACTGTTTTCCTGTGCAAAAGGCACTACCTAGTTGTCCACTCTTTTTAATCAGGTCATGGCAGTAAGAGAAGGTTTCCAATGATTAAAAGAGGCAAATATCATTTTTCTATTTTTTTTTTAAACAGCAATTTAACTTTTTATTTGGTCACATTTTGACTGGGAGATTAAACTAGGCATCTCGAGAGGTCTGTTTTAATCTACATTATTTTATGGCTTTATGCTTTGCATCATACTGAACACTGCAAAAAAAGGTCCAAGACATAATGTTTCTTCAAGACCCTGCAAATATTAAACTTAAGAGCTGCATACAGTCTCCTAAGCAATTCACTTATCCACTGACAGCTGGAGAGGTACCTTCCCACTAGGCTTGCCAGTAACCTAAGCAGTGGCAATTAGTCAAACAGTCCACTAATAGCACACACATGGCTCCAGAGTAGACACAGAATATATCTTTCTTGCCTAGATGTTAAACTCCAAGGGGTAGCTTCAGATATGAAAATACAGAAGAAATATTAAATATCTAAGGACATTCTCAATCAACCACAAGATTTAAGTACAGATGGCTTCCATTTTTTTGTAGAATTTACCAAGGGCAATGATGGTGATTTTATAAATTACTGCATTTATCCTTTTTCAAGGTTATTACTGAGTTACTACCCATGAGTGTTTACAAAACGGGGCACCAGCTCTGTGTGCTTTGTGAATCTCCACCTTCTGAGCTCCAGCTTTACTGCCTTTATGCCGTCTCAAGATGTATATTCAATGCTCAGAAAATCAACTGAGAATTTATTCAATAGAAAAGGATTTTCAAGTTACAGCCAATGGCACTTGCCCCATCTCTCTATTTTCCATGAGCAGATGACGGGGAAGGATGGAGCAGAACTCAAAGATACTAGGGACAGAGTCACCTCATTGTTCCCCCTACTTCTTCAAGAGTGTGGCAACCTGAGGATCAAGCAACCAAAACATGTTCTCGATTCTTCTTTCTTCCTGCATGTTAGTATTTTTGTAAGAAAAGAAATTTGGCCCACAGTATACATTTGACTTCCTGGATGTCAAATAGGAAATAGGCTAAATAGGAACTGGCTATATTCAAAGAACCCTGTTCTACAGAAAGTAGATCATCTAAATCTCACTATTCCATCAGTCCTATGGCTATACTTTTAAATACTCATCCACGCTGACAAGGCCTGGGCATTGCCAGAACAATGGTGGGAGATTTAAACACGGTGTAATGGAAACTAGCTGTCAGTCACCAAGGGGAGCTGCTCCAGAGCCAGCCTGACTTGCAGTGGGAGATCTCGGTGCACAAAGGGTTCTCCTGAGTTGAGGATATGCCAGGGCAGTGCCGGTTCCAGCCAGGAACTGGCAGCTCTTCCGGGAGGCGCTGAAGAGTCTGGGGCATTGCCAGAGCAACTGCGACCACCTCCATGTCTATAAAAAGCAGCCTGGGGAGGGCAAGTGACCAGGATTGTGTACAACAGAGCATGGGGCATCAGCCAGGGCCTGCTGTGGCATTTGGCATGAACAGGAGTGCAGGAAGGGCATAGTCACCCTACCACCCCAAGAGGTGAGTTCAATCGGTGTTCATCACCCTCTCAGAAGGAGCAGAGCTACGGCATCCACCAACCACCAGGTGTGGTTGCCATGCCTGAGGGAGAGGATGCCATTCAGAAGGACATGGGCCTCTGTGAACCTCATGAGGGTCAACAAGGCCAAGTGCAGGGTCCTGCACATGCACCTGCACCTGGGGCAGGGCAACCCGTGGCATCAACACAGGCTGGGGGATGAAAGGATTGAGAGCAGCCCGGCTGAGAAGGACTTGGGAGTANTAGGGGAAGTTGGACTAGATGAACTTTAAAATTGCCTTCCAACCCAAACTATTTTATGATTCTATGATTAAAAACACAAACCATGGCTTCCTTCCACTTTACTGTAGGCAAGCACCACATCAGGAACATAATGTGGCACTACAGCTACAATCTCTCTAAAACAGCACTGAAATGTCACCTTCTGACTTATTCAGCATGCACAGACACATAGAGAGGTCCAGCATGAGAGCTCATACACATTCAGGCCAGAATCCTCCATATCACAATCAGAGCATCGCAACTGCTCCAGGTGGTCCCTCTTGTCACTCATTATAGCTGAGCCACAGCTGGAAAAATATAGCTTACACATTTCCTTTGATGTTACCTGTTCTGGCTGGAAGATAAAACAGGACTATTCTCTTGGAAACATGTATCTTATTCCACGTTGCCCCAGCCTTGAGTTTTGCTAAACCTGATGTTCTAGACCGGCACCAGATAGAAACCAACAACCTCAGGTCTATATCTACAATATTTTTGGTCAGTGAATCTATGTCATGTCTGCACTGAAAATAAAAAGATATAAATTAAATCATAAACAATTAAAATCACCCACAAATCTAACTTAAAAGGCAGGTCTAGAAGAGGCACAGAATTTAAATTTAAAATATGAAATGGAACAAAAATGTAATTTAAAATAGTACATTTAATTCATGAATAGGTAGGGGAAAAAAATCCCCCTCATTCTGGCTGATTAGAAGCTTTTACAGAACGTTGAAACTTTTTTGCTTTTTAAGGATGTTGTCTTCAGCCAAATGGAACAGTAATCCACAGTGCTCTGCATGTCTAGCCAAGGTGTCCTCTGAGTTGTCCTCTCCTGAGACTAATCAAGAAAAAGACTACTGCTCATAACACTTTCCCCTTTTCATATCTTCCTTTCCAATGCCAATAATAAAAGGTTAAGCCAAAACAACTGAAAATGAGGTAATGGTCTTCCTAAGTGCTGTTATAAGCAGCATACATTTACTGCTCCAAAATACATGATCAAGGAATAATAAAAGCTACAGTTAATTAAAAAATATAAAGAATCTTCTCTAGTAATGTTCAAAAGAATTGCAGCAACTTTTACATGAAAGAGGGGAAAATCTGTTTTCATCAATAAAGCACACAAAAAAATACCTAACTGTGAATACATTTTCACCTCTTCAGCAATAGTCCTTAGGTAGGCACATAACAACTCTGTTGAATATGAATGGACTTTAACATGAACATCAGAGCATGAACATGAACATTAGTAAAGTTTGGAGAATATGAAATCTCTTCTGACTGCAGGATAAACAGATGCAGGACTTGGCATTCTTGTTAAATATTTAACCATAACTCGGTTGGCGCACAGACGGCTTTTTCTCATTCTTTTCCCCTGTAGATTCTTCATTGTGTAATTCAAATTGATTATGATTATTTGACCAAAATCACCACTTTCAGAGAGAAAGAGAGAAGTCCAGCACAACACAGTGTCATACGTAGTCCCCTTCTTCACAAAGCATCAGCTGTGTGGCTGGGAGGAGGGAGCACAGCGGACTGGGAGAGAAGGACTTGGAGGAGTCAGTGGAGAGAAGGAGCCACTCATGATGTCTGACAAAGCAGGGCTGGGGGTCCTGAATTTAGGTACCCCCGCTGACTCTATGCACAGTGCAATATGTCACTCCAGTCCATTTAAGGTAGTTGTTCATCACAGCAAAACTGACAGGAAAACTGACAGGAAACACTGGGTTTTGCTTAACAAGTATTGGAGCCTGGTTACTCTCCACTGGAGAATTTAACTAGAAAGAGGAAGCTTTGTTCTTCCTGAAAAGGATGGGATGGGAGCAGTGGGGGAAATAAAATGCTCCTCCTTTCTTTCATGTAATAGTGAAAGTAAACCACTTCCTCCGTGGAAGCTGAGATACCGTAACCAGCAGGAAAGAGGAAACTCCTCAGCTTGGGAGGAAGAATAAATGGTTTGCAGTGCCTTCGTTTTTATTTTTGGATCCAAATACAATAGATGGCGATTCTGAGAAGTTACTTGGCTTTTCAGGAGGACACAGGTAAGCTGATTCTTAAAATACTACCTGAATTCCACAGTATTACAAAGGTACCTTAATACTACCTGTGATCTTGAATGTTAATTTATGCACATTTTATAAAATACAACTTCATAGCTCTATGTTTAGGGAAAAAGAATGTGAAGAGGTGCCTAAAACGGAGCCAGCACCTCAGCAGAGCTCTTCTCGAGTGCTGTGGGGGGCGGCTGAAAGGGGATACTGGCCTTACTGAGGCCACCTCGCACACTTGTCCCCACTTCTGAGAAGCAGCAGAGTGACAGCTACTCCTGGCAAGTGCTTAGAGCTCACGTCATCCTCAGTGTTCACCGAACGCTTTGAAAACCTCACTTATTAGTTTAGGATTGTTACGCATACTTTGCCATACACACCATGAAGCTTACTACCAGATGTGATAGGGGGAAGAGCTAATTTTACTATACTTGCACATTTTTTGACAATACTGTCTAGGAATTTCTTGCTCCACCAAAACCCCAATTTAGGAAAGATCCACTGTAATCCTCCAACCAGAATCCATATTTATTATATGTTAATTATAATGTCAATACTCAAAATACACAAATTTTAATACCTACAAGCTGTTTTTACTGGATGGGGTTGCTATAATACAGACTATAAGAAGACCACACCTGAGATTATAACAACTCTTAACTCTGAAAGCTATTCATTAAAAAAACAGTAACAGAAAGCACAGGAATAACAGAAAGGAGTAGCAGAAGACCAACTAGTTTGTAATGAAAGCTGAAATGACTTGATATACAAAAGCTACCAAAGCCAAGGATTAAGAGGAATTTTGTCAACTTTTAGGGGAATTAGCAGCAGAACAACAATCAGAATAATTAAGTGTCAGAAGTTTGTCAGAGCACCAACTCATTAAGTAATGGATCTGAGTACGTGTTAGGAGTGTTTAACTCCATCATAAAACTTGAAAAGACAGTACTTGGCTTCAAATCATATTATCAAGCTTTGCATCTTGAACATGCGTTTTTTGAAGTCTTTCACATTCATCCTCTCTTAATATAATTTTAGCTAAAATAATGTTCTTGTTGAGCCTTTATCTGATGTATATGAATGCGTCCTCACACAGAAATGTGGCCTGTAAATATGGGAATATTCCCACAGAACAGTGCATGTCTGCTCTATTTCTTTTTTTTTGAGCACTGAAGTGTTGGGGAGAAATCAAAAAGAAATACGTACTTTTCAAACAGATAAAGAAACATGTACTTCTATTCTGGTTACTTATTAACCTTTTACTATTTCCCTGCAACATGGATATTTAATCTAATGCCAATATTTGCAATCAATGATTTTCAGAACCAATATACAGTGAGTTAACCAAACCCATGCAAAAATATGATGGGCTTCCTCACTTCACAAAACCACGATCTAAAACCAATTATCCAAAAAGATCCCCCGCTATTCATCAATTCAGAAGAGTCATTAGGTTGCTCAGGGTATTAAACACCACTCATACTGTGACAGACCTTTGCCGTGTTCATTTTGTAAGTTATCAGGTTTAAGACTGCTACATTTTAATGCACTAGAAAGCGCAACTCACTAACAGTCCATGCTTGTCTCACTCCTAAGAAAAAATAATTTTCAACTAAGAGATGATAAACACCATGCAATCCAAATACAGCTGCACAGAACACTAGCAAGGCCATGCAGAGCTGACATACAGTCAGAAGGTTATTGAAGAATACACACGTGGAGTCATACAAAGAAGTCATCCAGGTTGGTGTAGTAAAGCTAGGTATTTGTGGAAGATTAAGAGGCAAACTTGGAACTTTTGGAAGAGCTACATTAGGAAGACTGTTGGTGATGCTCCTGTGAAGAAATAAACAACGTAGGAATACAATAAAAAATAGAATATTTAGAGGACAACGGGGAAGAACACCTGATTAGACAGAAAGCTATAGGCAGGTGCTTTGTTCAGATATTGTAGAAAGCACTTACTTGACAGGTTGCCATGACTCTTGTTCAAGACCTCTGTGAATGGACTGGGCAATTGATGATTCCATGAGATCGATGTAGCGGATGACCATGGGAACAAAAATTTCTTGCAAGTGCTTGTGAAACTTTCCATTGCACAAAAATGCTTTAAAAACAAACAACACAAATAAAAAAAAAGTCAGGCCTTTCCCTATTTTATTTTTCTATAGGAGAAAGTATCTCTTAAAAAGTTTTAGTACACAAAAGCATTTTAAGAACAAGATTCAGCTTGTGTAGGAAATATAGTTCATAAAAGATAAAGGAAGTACTTCGTGAGGACACTAGTACATTTTAAACTGTCACTATAATGAAAACTAGGCACATACTGAAGTTCTTTGTTGAATCAGAACACTTTTGCATCTTCTTAGCATTAACAATATACTTTGCTGAATCTAAACCTTAGCAATTTTGTTCAATACTTAGACACTAAGAAAAACAAAAAAACCAAACCAAACAAACAGTATTTGAATGTCATTCAGTTATTTTTATTCTCCTTATGGTAAGAACAAAGGTTACAGTAAAACAATCCAGCCTCACTAGGCTGTGCTGCAAAAATATAGGGCTATGCAGCATTTCCTCCAGATTGTTTAATGGAAAAAGGCAATATGCGACATATGAGTGTTTGGGAAAATAAGAGCAGTTTACCCATCTGCTCTGTGCCCTCAGGAGCTGGCGAAGTCCTGAATCACTGCCTACAGCTACACAGGATGTTCAATGAGCTCTTGAACAGAAAACACGTCTTGGTGTGCCTATGCGTGTCCATACATAAAAATCTCGAAGGCCAGAACTCACCACCAGAACCCTGGCTTTTCCCACCCTGACACGTGCACAAACTGCACCCAGACCCCCACGGAAAAAGTACCTCACAGCCAGTCTGTGCTCATGTGAAACTCAGCCCCAGCAGCCACACCTGCCTCTCCTCTGCCCTCTCAACCGTCTCACAAAATTTTAAAGGATGCTAACTGTACACTTCCCTTTCAGAAGTTTGCTCATTCTCTGGTGTGATTATCTCCAACTTTACAGCAATTGTAGTTTTACAACTATTTAAAGGAAGTCCCGAAAACTAGTTGCCTTAAGTGCTTAGGAAAGCTGACGACACACCTAGAGGTGTTCTCTTGATTTTGAAAGTAATGGAGTTAGCTGGTGGGTGTATACATAAGCATGAAGCATATTATTCAAGAAAAGTAAAAAAAAAAAAAGTAAGAAAAGTAGAAAATTAGCTGCTTTACAGATGGGATTTACTGCATGAAAAACTGTATACGCAATGCAAACTAAAGATGTATTAAAACCTGAAAATACTTTTGCCACCACCACTGTTTGCCCTGCTATTCCTTGAAACGTTCTCTAGTGAATCCTAACTCTTAGTGGACTAATGTCCTGTCCCACCAACAGAATATACCAATTTCATGCTTTGAATGTGTCTGTGTTCACCCATTAATCCAGCACTGTTATTAGAACCGTAGGACTATTCCTATGTGTACATGGAAATCATACAGGCAAGCTGAGCCACAGAGATATTTTCACGACTTTGGTAGCCCTCCTTTTCTCCCACTTGCATTCTGACGTTGTAAATCCTCTTGTCGGTTTCTCCTCCTACCTATTCCTGCATCGAGGATTCTCTTTTCATTTGGATGGGTATCACAACCGCATTTTCAGGAGGTTTTCTCCTCTTCCTGAGAAGAAAAGGCTGGAAACTATCTCATAAAATTACAATCCCCTCTTGCTCCACTACCAGTACAACTCCATGTATAATATATAAAAATAATTTCTGTAACTTCCAGGAACTCCTTTACCTTCCATTCCTGAATGATGTCCACCACAAACTTGTTTCAGCTCCCTGTTGCTACTTGTATTGCAAGGAAGTGCCTTTGATGCCGCATGTCTGGACAATAATTTTTTTTTCTATTTTTCTTCTTGAATACAATGATCTGAAGTCAAGAACTATTTTCTTGAAAAAATCCTTGTAGAGTAATGGGACATTATGCATCAATCACTTTTACCTAAGGAGACAAGACTGATGTGATCAGCTCTGTGTTTGCTCACCTGCCTCTTTTTTGCTAAGAATATTGAAACTTTTAGCTAATTTCAACCATCTACACACTGGGGTGGAAATCTCAGATACATGAAGTTTCATGAAAACAGGCAGCTAAGTAGCAGGCAGAGATTATTAGGGTTTCCACTGAGAAAAAGGCAGCGGCATAGGCTCATCTCTTATTAAACACTTGAGAATCCACCCTTGAGAGTACCTATGAGTCCATTACAAACATGCTCCATTATTTACACTGCTCATAGAACTACTTGTTAACTAGATAGTTCTGGCATAATTATTTGTATATCAAGTACTCAAAAAACAGTGTTATTTTTTTCTATATTTATGTATCTTAAAACTGCAGCTTCTGTGAGATTTCACAGTAAACAGCCGATGAATATCGCCTTTGAGGAAAAAAAGGTGGCTGGTATCAAGTTACATATTAGGCTGATTTTTCAAGGTAACTTTGAGCTTAAAACCAGCACGAAGAATACAGCTGTGTCAATTAAGTCAATATTGCTGCTATAGCGAATCAGTGCCGGACTGGCATTAATCAGGCAATCACAGTTACTTGAAGGGATGAGCTTGTAGTTTACTGTTTTCTGAGCACAACTGCAGAAATTCTCCGCTACAAGCCCTACTCTGGGAATTACAGTAATAAAGCCTCATGGGCAGGAGGGTGACTCTTTGTTATTCCAAAGTCAGAATGAAATTTAAAGAAGTCACAGGCAATAAAAGCTGTTGAATTTAACAAGTTTAATAATTTTCCTAACAGCCTGACAACAGTCTTCGCAAAGAAGTGCAACTTTCCAAAATGATGCCAAGACTTGTAACGTGACTGAAGGTCCCCGGAGATCCCTCCATACACGGGCACACACAAGAGAGTGTTGTCTTGGATCAACAACTCAGTGAACATTCTGTTTTCCCAGGGCTGAGGACATGGCAGCCCTGATTTACCCATCTGGAGATCTCCGCCAAGGATTACTGCAGGGCAGGGAAAGAACTCGGAGCGCAGGGGTAAGTGATGTAGCTGAGTATCATCAGCAGACTCATGGCACTTTACCCTAGGATTAGAATTGATCTTGCCAAAAGCTACCACCTGTGCATCAAAGCAGATGGGAAACAAGAGATCCTTGAGGAAATGCCACACTTCAAATCCCTCAACTACCACTTGTCTTCAAAGCTATGTAGCTTAATTCGCCATTGCCTTGTCAATATGGACATCCCACACCCTCTTCATATGAGCCATCTCATATTCACACAAACAACAACAAAATAAAAGCCTATGCCAGGGCAAGATAATGCACAGAAAATATTCATGGAAAACGATTGCAGGAACAGAAACAGATCCCCAGATGAAAAATTCTTGAAAGACTGAAGTTGAAGATGAAAGTTTTACAACTTTCACATACTTCACTTTTACATATTAGGTAACTGAAATCTATTAAAATATGACAAGAAAAGACCAGAGATGAAAAGTGCAGTCTAGTAATGCAGCACTGGAATGATGTTTCTCTTCTAACAGCAGGAAAAGAATCTACTGTGCTCGTGTACATCAGAAGCTGTGGGGCTCGCTTTGCTTTTACTTAGATAGGCACAGCTTAGGAGTTATCCTGGAGCCAGCGTATTACACTATCCTCAAGAGCTTCCAGAGAATCAAAGGAAAGGAAGAACGACACAGGTTAACATGACACTGACAAAATTTTCCACTGACAAAATTAGCACTTTGGTAGACGGTCTATAATTATCCTGCTCTCCATAGGATTCTTGGGAAGGCACCACTTGGATTTCCTAGCATATTTTAAAATTCAAAATAAAACCAGTAAATGTCAAGAAGGAAATTTCCTTGGGGTTCCACATTCTATTTCTATTTGTTGAAAATCATTAATAACCTGAAAAAAGAAAGCTTATATTTCCATTAATTTCCTGTTGATATTACATTCTGACTCTACAGAGCATTTATTAATCAGTTACCTAAACTGTGGTGAAAATTGCAAGTCCTTCAGCTTATATCCAAATTGTGTATTTTTACATACAAGACATACTTTAAAAGTGAATTTTTGAAATACTCTATACGGAAGTAAGCTGAAAATTTATTTTAGAAGTAAAAATTTCCCCTGCCCTGACAGAACTTTGGCAATGAAACTGCAAAGAACTTCATCTTTACAAGGCAGAGTGACAGGTTATTGCACAATTTTCTTGTGCCTAAAATGCCCATTCAGTCAAAAAAGGTTTTTGGATATTCTGGTAGGAATATCCCATCTTGAGTTAGCTCACAGTATCAGCAACCAAAACACGCAACTCTAAATTGAAGGCGGGTTATGATTTCAAAGCAGCTCCTATTAGGAGCAAAAATTCTACGTCCCTGATCTAAGAAAAGATTCCCACTACAATTAATAACAAGTGTAAGGTTTGATGAAAGGTATCTTTATGTGTGGTTATAAACTTTGCCCTGATTACCTTAAATCCAAATTGTTTTCTATCTCCTCCCTGTGGTTTAAGATGGGGGCTATGATGCTATAAATAGACTGCAGTACAAAAGTGGTACGCAGGCTGTAACAGAGCAGGAAGGTGATGCTGTCTTTGGTGGTGTTTGGCACTCCGCTACTAGCAACAGCAACAGTGAGAAAAAAACTTAGCAGAGAATTCCTGTTTGAAATCAATAGCCAATGCAATGGCTTTCAAGAGGCTAAGACTCAACATGCTGTTTTTTCTAGATCAGCTTCATCAGACAGTCTACAGGTGTAAGACGGTTGAGTTAAAGCAGGTACACTGAGTAGTACTCGATGGAAAATTAAGAGTTAACTTTAAAATACTAATTCTGATTCATGTCAATGTAGTAATGCAATAATGCTGAGCAACAGCACAGTACATAGTGTCAGCAAGTGACACTTGGAAAGAAAACTTGGTAAGAAAAGGAGCAGAGTACTGAATAAACAACTGAAAAACCTCTAATAGCCAAATATAAAGACACTTTATGTAACTAGGCATATGCCACTAAAAGTTATCTCTGACACCGTCTTAAATGAAGGGGAATTAATAAATGTCTGGTTTGAGGCACTGAAAACCTGATTAATCTGAATAACTAAGCAACTACAGAAAGTAAATCGCTCTCTAGAGCAATTCATAATGTAAGTTATAGGCTTTGTGGACAAAAAGTAACATGGTCATTACAGAAAATAACATACAGTCCTGGGACAACCAGGTCTTTCTTCCCTCTGTGAATACCCAATTCTGGAAAAAATAATTTCATTGCCATAGAGAGATACTGGGTACTATTATCTGTGTACTATCTGCAAAGATTCACACAGTTATAATTGAAATAATAGAAACTTTGGAGATCATTAAAATGTGTTATATAAAAGCAGCCAACATTTTTTTTTCAAACCTTTACATTTTGTAAAACCACAAGAAATTTATCTACAATCTATTACTTATCTCTACAGTAAATATAATTTTTTAAATAACTTTCTGTTATTTTTTAGCTCTTGTCAGTAAACCTGAAATATTTTCAAGGATAGGAAGATCATACTCTTCCATTCATTTTTTTAAGTAGTTCATCAGTCAGACTTAACACAACAGGAAAGCAGTCACCGATGAACTCACTGATGAAATCCTAATTGTTGTGGAATAAGGTCAGAAAAAAATGGAGAAGCTTAAAGTGACTCAGAATGGAGTCCTTCATAATAGAAATGTGAAGCTGCAGTCAGGACTCCCTCTTCCTTCCCCGTTCATGAAGAGTTATATGCTGTGCTCGAAGATGCATTTTTCTCTCATTGTTAAATGAATATTGGTTTTGAAGTATTTGGCTTGAATCTTGTCCAGTATTTTGTATACTACGTAAAATATCACATTTGATATCATTTGAATAGTAAAGACCATGCGTTTTCACTATCTCCCTGTCTTTCTAATATTATATTGTAGTGAAATAGTTATAAAAATAGTCTTACATGTAGGTCTTCTTTAATGCTGTAAAAGTTAGATTGTTTCTTTATTGTTAGGAGTTCACTCATGTCAGGTTTATATGAAAACTGACTCCTGCATTGAAGATTTAGAGCTCATTTAAAGCTCTTGAGATAGAATAACACACAGGTGTCAGTCCTCCAAATTTCAGTGAAGATTAACCTAATATGCAATATGGTGACCTAACAGTTCTTCATTTGAAAGAAATCTGAAAAGTAATCTCTGATATAGACAGAGAGTGAGAATAACCCAGTGGGATTTCCACCTCTTCATTTCCTAATGAGTTTTTTGATAATGAGAGGTGACTTTGCCAGTCACTGTGGGCTCTATTATGGCTAATTTACTCCACTTCACTCTCCTTGTTAATTATTAACACTAGCCTTTTTATCCTCATGAGACCACATTCCAGTTTTTCCCTTTTTAGTTTTTTTTTTCTAAATCTATCTTTATCAAGGTGATAGTTTTCAGGAAAAGGTTTTCACTTAGGGTAAAGCCAGAATTATTTATTTAATTTTGGGAAACTGTAAAATTTATTATATAAGCATGGGGAGCTCTTTCTAATGGCTTTAATGCACTTGCAAGGTGAAAAGGCTGTTAATTAAAGAATAAGCACTGAGGTATGTTCCACTTGGGAATCGGTTCTTGGTAGAATGGTCACTTGCCACTTGCTAACATATTCACCGATTAAAAGGTGACTAATTTCCATGGTTGCTTTCCAGTAGTTCTGGGGGAAAAAAAGTGTATAATTTTCCAGATGGCTTTCACTTGCCAGAAACTGTCATTTACTATATCTATTACCATTAGGGAATTACTGAAATTGGTATACAGGTGTAACATTTCATACAGCAGTCATTTCTTATCCTTCAGTTAAGGTTTTACAATCTTGCTAATAATTGCTTTGACACTAAAATGTTCATGAAATACCTTTCCTAAGGCCGTTTTAATCATTTGGCATTATTATCCATTTAATCTTTTAAGGAAAGAAAAATCAGTAGCCTACCAGCAACCTCTTTCCACATGAGGACATTGTTTGTTTCTATCACTTCTCTCAGGCTGGAATCAAAGTGCAAAGGAACACAAATGACAATAATGTAGTTAAAACTGGTGCCACAAATTCTGCCTGTAAGACTACTGTAAAAGAGCTCCATGGCTTTCAGAAACCACATAATTGTTTTAAGCAGACTTAACATCACAACTAGAGATGTGCTTCCTAAACTGAAAATATAAGAGGGTAGGAAAGGCACCTGAATATAGGCTTCATATTTTTAATCTGTATTTCAGATGATCAGACACCCACTTCAAGTAATGCAGAACCTGCCTTACAGGAGCCTAACTCTTATGAGATCAGCCCCAAGATCAAACAATTCCTACACCTTTCTGAGCAGCCTTCTGAATCAAGCTTAAATTACCACCAGCACAGCAATTCTAATAGTTTTCTGTAGTTGCAGTTTGTCCAACAAGGGATCTAGACCAAACAGCAATGAGTATCTTAAAAACAAGCTAAGGGAAACACCAGCAGATAAATTTTCTTTCATTAGGATAACATGTGAAAAAAGAAATAATCTAGAATATGGCATATCATGTATTGCTAAATGTCAGGGTATGGAAACATAATTCATGAAAAGAGACCTCGAAGACTGGGTGTTCATGTTCTTTCACTCTGTTCTAGACCACATGCAGCAGTGCAGTAACAATGACTTTCAACAATCCTGTTTGGGATTCAGCTACAGTTCAGCGGCCCCGTCCATTTGCCCCTTCACCTCCATTAAGTTTGTTGTCCATCATGTTACAGTGAATTGTACATTTAGTAGTTGCTCCATTTCATGACATGGTCCTGTGGCCAAGAGGTACTATACTGATATGACCTATATATTTCAATAAACACTTGGCAGCTAAAGTTAACAATAATACAATGATAGATATTAGAGGTTGTAATATGTGTAACCTTGGAGAAAAGCTCTTGAATACTGTTTTCCATTCTTTCAGTCAAGCAGTTTCCATACACAGAGCTAAAATTCTCAAAAGCTATTGAACATCCACAGAAATTAAATGAATTTTCCAGGAAGAGTTAAAAATGATTCCTTGTATTTATAAGAAAAAAATCAAATTTTGTAATATCTTGAGTCATTGCATAAAAAGAGCATTTGGATCTCCAAAAATAATTTTTAAAAAAGTGGGTAATTTTCTAATTTTTTAAAAATAGAACATGAGTAAATATATAAAACACAGCACAAATATATATTTTTTTCTTTTTGATGCCTTAAATTGTTAGGGGAAATTACCTGTCTGCAAAATAAGGTGATGTTTTAAAAATAAAACCTAATCCATTTTCTTTGGTTTCATTAGTTATTTCCTTAATTCCATTATCAAAATCACTTTCACATAAAACATGCCTAGGATATCATTTAACTATTATTAAAAAAAAATCCCTCTTTAAAGACAAACAGGAGCAAAATACAGCTATTTCAAATTTTGGTCTCCCACTCAAATAATGATAAACCAATACAAGTGAAAATAACATTCTGATTTATTGTGTGTATCTTATCACATTCATGTGACGCCTACAGTACCTTTACAGACATAACTAGTCCGAAAGTAGTTTCCATGAAGGCTTTGAAGGACATACTAGCTACAGTTTTATTTAAGCAGTATAGATTAAACATCAAATATTAAATGCATATTATGCTGCTTGTACATAATTGATTTAAACCTGAGCAATTTGTGATACTGAATGGTTAATGAATCACCAGCAAAAGGACTGAAATGGTGCAAGGATAGAGAGAAGAAATGGAGCACCAGGATATCTAACATAAACACAGGCACTGTCACTTTTATTTTGAGAATTATGTTATATAGAAACACTTTTCTAAGGTGTGGGCACATCGGAAGATCTTATGCACGCTATAAGTAAAGAACTTAAGATCTTACTGTCATTTCTGAGGGCGTTATTCAGCAGCTGGAAAAGTGGGAAGCTGTCCCAGGAGTCCTGCGGCTGTGCCTCGAGGGCTGAATCCATATCAACAGAATAGAGAGACAAAAACTTCTCTGCATGCTCAGCCAATAATTCTGGCCACCAAGCGAATGCCTGCAAATGTGACAAAATAGAATTACTAAAGACGAGTCATAATGCAAAGAGATGTGTTGTATCTATGGCAAAATACATTTGGTTATCTCACTTCATGGTCTATCTCATTTATGGAGGATAAACAGGCCAAGTAAAAAATGTGAAAACATTTTATAAAACCTTGCATCAAAAAGAGAACAAATAGATTATGCTGGGAAAGATAATCAGAAAAAAAAAGTAACACAAAAAATAAAAAAAGGAGTATAAATCCCTGCAACTCTTTTTACCAGAGGGCAAAGAAAAGAATGAAGGCCTCATCACTGAAAAATTACTGTATGTGCTTCTTTTGATTTCATTCAATTCTGTAAGTAGATTAGTTTATTTTTCATAAATTCCTGTGAATACATTTTGCACTCATTTGTTAACCAGAAAGGATGGTTTTATTCTGAACTTTTAGTCCTTGAAGTCTAAGGTGGGTTTTTTTTAATAGATATAGAGTGCTTTTTAATTCCTATTTTTCCTAAAAGATGTTGGCTTCTCCTGAGGAAGGCATCCAGTTTTCCTTCCGCAAATGCTATAAATACATCTTTAGAAATTCAGTAATATCTATATTAATTTTCAGTAACCTAACAACGTGTAGGAATACACGGTTTACTTTGGTAAAAATTTAGATTCTTGAGTAATCTTAGCTTAAAAGAGGAGAAGGAATCTGTGACAAATAGTGTGTCAGCAAGTAAAGCCAGCTCCCCATTAAAGACTGCTTCGCATATAGCTCCTGTACCTTTTTACTGTCACTTAAATCTGAGCTTTGAAGGTCAATATTGAAGCTGAGCACTGGATCTGAGGAAGCTGTATGATCCTGGAGTTAACGATGAAGGTGAAGTGAGGTTATGAAATAGGATGAATATCACACACTGCTGACAGTGTTTTGTTCAGAGTTAACAAAGATATTTGACAGTGAGAAATACCTACACATACTACATAAGAAAATGTCTTGGCTTTCAAACTTATGCCTCTTGTTTTGAATATCTCATTTTGACTATTTCTGAGTTGCCAACATGGGATATATGTAGCTCGATCTATAAAAGCACTGATTTCTCACAACTTTAAAGAGTGTCATAGCAATTCTCACTTGCGTTTCTGAAACACAGGTCCTAGGTAATGTAGAAATATGAACTCAGGCCTGAAAATACAGCTTCAGAAAAGTGGTGTAGAAATATTTTTTTTTTCCATCCTGGACTTTCTGATGACTGCCTGTAATTCTGTTTGACATGGGCCAAATGGAGAAAAGATGAATTGGCAAGAGGTTTTGAAGAAATGCTGAGCATCCTCTGCTATTACTGGAAAGTACTTTGCATGTTGCAGTGTCAGAAGTGAAGGATGCTGATTGGCACCACAGTGAAAAGGACAGATGAGTCTTCAAAAATTTTGGCAAGAGTTTGAAATAGAGTCTTTTTCCTCAAACTGGAAGAAGTTTCTCATTAGTAAATCCTGTTTAAATGGGAGCTCATTGAAGGAACAGACTCCTTACCCTAGTGTCCTGGTTTGAGGCCAAAACCACGACACCTAGAACATAACTAAATGCAAAGAAATATAGAAAGAAGAAAAGAAATGTATACAGGCATTGACAAGTGTCCCTTTTAGGCAAGCAAAACTCTTTTCAGAAAATATTGCCAAACACTCGAAACAAACGAAGCAAAACCAAACCCAGAACACCAGCACATTTTCTTTCCATCTTCTTCCTTTTTGCAAATGGCACTTTGAAGCCAGACAGAAATTCTTCTGACCCTCTCAAGAGGTACCCATCATTGCTTAGGCACCAAGGGCACCAAGGAAGAAGAATAGAAAAACAAATACTACAGCTAAGACAGTAGTTCAGTCATTATGGATAAAATGAGAACAGGGTAAAGGCAATTAGCAATTGGTGACACACATTCTAAGAGAACAAAAACACTGACCAGATTAAAGGAAGACTGAAGTTTTTTGATTCTAGAAAGACACACAAATGTTGCAATACAACACCAGAAATCATCAGAACAATTTACGCTACACATTCAATGCAGAGTTCCATGCTACAGACAGTGAAAAATAATGCTTAGTTCATCATGAATCACATACCTCTCTTCCCTTTGGGAATTCCAGAAATTTGGAAGTGTTATGAATTTAAAAAAAAAATATTAAAAAAAATTAATCTAGTATTAAAAATTGTGATACACTGTTTTAGAGACTACTGATCCTTTTTGTCAACTGCACCATCAAACATTCAACATTTACTTAACACTAAAATGTGAAATCACCATAGTTAATCTTCCATTTTGTGTAGGGAATGAATAATTTTTCCATCTATTTCTCAGATATATCTTGATACTGAAATTCTACATGCTCTATAAATTTCAGTAAAATTGTGTACTTATTACATGAATGAAGGAATGGGGAAGAAATCTTAAAATTATCTTTATTCTTTTCAAGCTTTCTTAGGTTAGATTGAAAACTTCTGATGAACTGATTTTTCTGAAGGCACAAGCAATATATTTACCCTTCTGAAAAACACCACATTTCTGACTGCAAGTAAACAGCATGGAAAGTATCATTTGATCTGTTTCTTCTGTGTTCTTTTCCACAGAAGGCTAATATTCTTACAGTAATGCACATCCTCAAAAGACAAAGACAACAATATATACATTTTATTAAGTAATCATTACAGAGTAACACAGTGGCAACAGTAGTGTAGAACAAGACCTCCAGGGAATTAATTTCAAATCATTGAAACAGCTGTTTCTTCAGTATAAGATAAAACATCCATTACAAGTTCACACATGACAGATGTAAGCTAAAAACTAGGTTCCATAGTGTGATATAAAAACAGATGTTTTGAATGATCATATTTATAACTATATATACTAAATCATGTTTATCCACTTGCATATATTCCTCAAAAATATTTATTGAGTTTTTTGAGAATATTTTAAAAACAATTTCCTGAACCTTAGAAAAGTATACTTAATAATAAAATGTTGATAATATATACAACTATGTCCCTGTCAAGTTTATTTTTGCAATTCCTTCATATGAAGGGTGCTATAATTCTAAATATTAGGATTTCTGTATCATGAAGCAAGAGACTTGAGAAAGAAACATTAAATTGTTCTATTTTATTTCTTCTACCTTATAGCACCATTTTAAAACATGCAAGTTTAAAAGCACCACTTTTCCAACCAACAGAGGAGCAGTGTGAATGTGATTATTATGCTCATCATTATTTTTACATTAAAACCAAGATCTATACAGCATGATGAAAACTGGCATTCAGTTAAATTTTCTTTCTATTTTGACTGAGGTGAAAAGTTGGAAGGAACAACTGTGTAAGGCTATGAATCTTTTCCATACCATTTCACCACCTCCAGCACAAAGATGCTTTCTCTATTTTATGCTCTTTAATTTTCATTTCTAAACCTACAGTTCATTCAAGCGAATTCAAGTAGAGTTTTATTTCACTTCACTTTTCATAAGCTTCAAGTCTCTTATTCCTCTGTAAATGTGAACTGCCTTAAACATATGTCAGAAAGTAAAGCTAAAATGTTTCTTGACAGAATTGCTTCGCATCAGGGGAGAAAAAAATATAGGAACAAACCACTCTCTACAGCAAATGCAGTTAGGGCCTCACCTCTGAATGATGTTCTTCATTTTGCTGCAATACTTCGATACAGAGTTCTGCAAGGTGAAGAACCTCTTCCAGTTTTCTAGCAGGTGTTGCTTGGTTCATGGTCTCTATTTGAACATAAAATGCAAACCAAAATTGCTTTCATCAGAAATAAGATTCAATAGTAAGGGAAAACTATGTCAGAAAGGAATGGGAACGGTGCAAAGTTACTATGTGCTGAAGTATAAGCAATTTCACATGTTAAGGACAATCTTTCAATAAAAGTAAATGCAGCTGAATGTCCAGGTCACTATAAAGAGAAAATACTTAATTCACAAAAGAATCACTGATCATTATAAACATTATCTGATTAAATATGCAAGAACTAACAGGTGCATCAATGTATTAGATGCTCAACTTCTGCATCAAGCAATTTCTAATTCTCTTCAAGGTCAAACAAACAAAGACAGCAGACATTAGAGACCTTCTTCGTTATTGTACCACCAGTACAATGCCGTTCTCACTAGATGACTCATTATTGTCTTCAGCAAGATTCGTGCATTTTGCAGCAGTCAAAAATTCCAAATGTTTTATCTAAATAAGACGCTACATTTAGGCGTATTTAAAAATAAGAAAAGTACAAAACACAATAATTATTCAAATAACTAATTTCCAATAACTAATTATTCAAATAACTAATTTTCTACCTGCTGTTCAGCAATAAGAGTGAATCTGCATTCTTTTCAGTACCATAATGAAAAGTAGCTCTATAAAATAAAGATGCTATAACAGAATTGACACAAGACTACTAAAAGCTCCACACAAAAGAAAAGAAGGACAAATGCAAAAGTTACGAATTCTTATTCTACAGAGCAGACTTCAAAAAGAAAGCAAACAACAAAGGCAAAATAAATGTAATTAAAAATCCTACAGGGCAGTTAAACTCAGTTTAGTTTTCAATGAAAAAACATTCATAGGAATACATGCCAGGAAGAGTCACTGAAGATAAGGGAAGAGGCCAATTAACATTTTTTACAATTGTAGTTTAATCAGTGAAAATAATTTGTCCAACTACGTCATTTGTATCATTAGGAATAACTTTAATAGCTATCTGAGCTTATTTACCTAACAAAGCTCTTGTACTTAAGTGTAAACTGTGGGATGGAAATGATGCTGTACAATATAATCATATATAAAGTATGGTCACATTAACCAGGTTTGTAGAGGACTTAGGAAGCCGATAACAGAAGGTGAGTGAGGGACTCAAGAATCCTATTTTCTCATTTTCTGTGTGTTTTCATGGATCACCTGAATAGCAAATCACATGAACACACATCTTCATATGCAGAAAATTCTGCTGACATTTCTTTCCCACTTTACGCATTCATTGTGACATAGAATGTTAGCAGATTAATTAAAAAAACTTATATAATCTTTTTCGTGTCAGTAAGAATATCGAATTGCATGCCCTAAATATTTTTAACACTTAACATTTCAGGCAAGTCAAAACAACTTTTCAGGCATCTTAAAAGCAGGTGCCCTTGTTCAGTTCTTCAGCACTAACACATAGATGGATAGTATCTTACTGAAATATATAGCTTTAATGCAATTTTTGAAGTAACATTGGATTACAACCTCCAGCAAACATCTACTTAAAGATGACTACAAAACCACATTATTTTCATGCAAAAAATAAAGCAGGCAAATTAGTTACTGCAGTAACAAAAAAAAGTCAAATATTATTAAAATAGACCACATAAGTAGACAAGTTGAAATAATATAATTTTCAAACCCATGATCTAACTCCAGAAAGAGTTATTCTGTGAATATGGACCAAGCCCAAAGCACACACCAGGATGTAAAACTACATTCAAAATGTCAAGATTATGGTTATTAACACTATACCGAATTTGCAATATTGATCCTGTAGAACAATCACATGAATATAACCGCAACTGTATTAATGTATTATATTAAGTGCAATTAGAAAGGATTGGTCTAGCCACTATTATTTAGGTTATAGTATAAAGACAGCTATTGGATTCAGACTTAAGCACTGGTTTCTATGCTTGTCCCGGACTTAAACTGGTGCTTTCTCTAGTGGTCAGTGTCCTCCCCTCCCTGAAGACACAGCAAACACTCCCTGGTGACAAGTGATATTCTCCCTGGTGACAAGTGATANCTACTCATACAGCCGATACGTCAGTACCAGTATCACTGATGTTAATGAGTCTTAGAAAGAAACCAGCAGTAATAATACAGAGTATGACTGGCACATCTGATTCCAGCATAAACAACTCATATTATTACAAATTCAGCGTGGTCTTCATAGACCTTACCGCTAACACAGTAAACAAAATAATTGCATAATTAATAACATTCATAATTGCATTCATTCCTAATGAAGCTAAATAAGCTGTAAACTATTCAGAAATTACATCCTGGAAAGGGCTCCTCTAAATTAGAAAGAAAGTAATTCTAATAACTATATTGAATCTGATGTTGCATTTTTGCATTGGAGCGAGTTCACTTATTCCACACCTGGAATAAGCTCAAGATAGCCTAAAAATGGCTACTGAGTGGACATCACTATCAGCAAGGACAGCAGGAGAAAGACCATAGATTTACTAGCTAAATGTAAGATTATCCTGAATAAGCACTGTGACGAGATCGTGACGAAGAGAAACAAAGTCTCAGGAAAGTATTAATCCCATTGAACAAGGCACAGGGGAAATGCAGTTCTGGCCACTTGTGTTGAAGACATGAATTTTGATCTGAAACGGCATTGAAAGGATAAGAATTCTGATTTTCAATCAGAAATGGCATTGAATGGAGAGTCTGGTTTTATTTGTGTGCTTGTTTATTTGCTTGTAAGGCATAATAAGCCTAATAAAATGCAGGATGAAAGAGAGGATCGGAAGTGCTCCTGCACAGGCAGTGTGGGAACACTTGGTAAGGAGAAGACCTACTTATGATCAGGGATGATGCTGGTATGAAAATAAATCAGTCATCATAGATTATTTAAGCCAGAAATTGCAAGAATTTATGTTATTATGGGACTAATGTTCAGGAATAGTTTCTTCACAAGGATTAGTGTGTTTAGGAGGAAAAAGGATGAAAACTGTGAATTCCCCTTTGAGGTGAGTATGGCAAGTTAATGAATGACATTTCATGGCACGAATGACTAAAAATGTGGGACAGATTAGGCTCAACGAATTCCAGTTCCAAGTTTGCATAAAATTCCCCATGCTATTTACTATTTACTAGTTTACTCCGAATCTATTTACTAAAAACATGCAAATTACTCTTGATACTTCATACAGCTTTCGATACTATTTTGAAAATAATTATTTTCCTGCAAGATTTATTGATAAGAAAAGGTGGCAGATAATTGCACTCACTCTGCATCTTTGGACAAATCTCTCTAATTTTGTTGTTGGTTACCTACTCACGGAATAAATAAATACATGCAATTTCAGTCGGATGGTATACGCTTCCCTACATTTCACTTAGGCTTCACCTAAAGCTTTCTTTTCCATCTGTAAGTTACCACACTAGCTAGTATTTTTTCTCCATAATTAATAACCTTTCTCTTTCCAAAATCTAGTGAATATGTGTTATGGATAACCACCATTTACACGGGTATATAAACAAGGGGCCACAAAGTAATTTGAAAGAAAAAGAACTAAATATTAACTTTTTTTTTTTTAACCAAACAAGTAGGATGTTTGAAATGTGAGTACAAATAGACTGTTAAGAAGTTTTAGAACCTCCAAACCATCTGAGCAAAATACTGTGCTTGTCTTTATAAGCGTAAAAAAATTACAGGAATGGAAATCAGTGCTGTCAGTTTTCATTATATTCATGATGTCTTTCTCCCCACAATTACTAAGGGTTGTTAAGATGTGTTTACAGTACTCAAACTAACAAGTTGCAGCAGGAGCCCAGTCAGTAAATATGCTTCTTGACATCTTTTAGAAAATAAACAGAAAAAGCCATCAATCATCTGTTTTCAGCTTCACATTCTGCTGAAATGAAAAAGGAAGCCAGGCTTTGCAAATAATGGATGGTTTCTCAAGTACGCGTTATCAGTGAGTCACACACGTACCAAGAAAATATTGTTAAATGAGCTAAGTTAACTGACTAGAACACTACTGAAAGGAAAAGGTGACTGTTTCATGGATGGATGGAGCCCAGGACCAGAAGGGACTGTCAGATCATTCAGTCTGACCTCCTGTGTCACACAGGTCAGAGAACTTTTCCCTGTTCCTCCTTCCTTGAGCCTATCAGTATGTCTAAAACCTCACTTGAGCTTGCTTTCCAGAAGAGAGTTTATTCTTGAAGACAAATGTACAATTCACCTCTTTCTTTTTCTCCCCAGCATGTAAGCTGTTAAACATGTGTGGTTAATTTCTCATTGGTATTTGTTGAGCACAGGAACCTTCTGATTAAATATGTGATTCTCCTCCTCAGGCATGAGTACAGTGCAGCTGGGAGGAATCTCTCTCTGCCCTGCCAGTCCTCCTGCTGTGACACAGCATATAACCCTTACTGGTTTTCCCTGTCCAGATTTCACCCTCTTTTTCTTCAAAGAAGTATATCCAAACCAAGACACTCAGGAGAGCCAACCTGTCTGGAGAGGATCAGAGGATCTCCCACAGACTAGTGAAAGGAATATTGGAAAAAAGGCAAGTAGTCATGTGACACTTGAGAACGGCTGCTCCCTTGGATGACCACTTCTCTCCATGGCCAAGGACTCTGAGAGGCCCCACATTCACAACCCTGGTGGGTGTACGGGTACCTCCTTATGCAACCAGATAGATGAAGCTGGAGACTTCTGCGGTGATGGTGCAGCTTAGGAGCTGGTCAAGCTCATTTTATGCCAAACTGCAACAGAACATCCAGTTTGCATTTTGATCCTTTATATCAGACGACTGCCATTTGTTTTAATTTTCAACACTGTTGCACTGGTTGCTGGCAGCACTCAGCTGTTGTGCTACTTAACATTAGTGCTACCAGCATTCAAGCCTGGAGAAAGTGCAAGATGTCTATTAATGGAGGTGTCTGATCACCAATTAATTCATTTCTATGCATGTGCCAGAATGAGTCCCACAGGAGGGCAGGTAACGCGATGACTGCTGGCTGTTTATCTCCTTCCAGGATGCCCTGCACACACAGCAGTGCACAGCTTCAGCAAGTTTTGGAGTTTCTGAAGGAACACTGCCTGTTTGGATATTGCGCAGAGTGACCTAAATCCTACATACTTCTTTCCAAATCCAATTGTAGTGCATGGAGCCTAAATAAGCTACTATACTATATCAGCTCTCTTGCCAAGGAATCTGATTTACTGGAGCCTGGGAATGAACTCATAGTGATGCAGGGGAGATGACATGGAAGCCCTACAGTAAAACAGACCATGGCATAATTTGATAATATGAATACATCATCATTTCAACTGTATAGAGCCAACTCTGCTCCAGTAGGACCCACTAATTTGGACTTTTTGACACGTGAAACCAGCAAGATTGCTCTTAGACTCATCTCAAAAGCAGTACAAACATCAATAAAATGGAGCTAATATATGCTGCTAGACCTAAACTGACTCTCCAGAGTTAATCTGCAACTGGGATAATCCACCCACAGACAATTTAGATTTGACTGTGGTGGATTTTCTTGCAAATTCTCACAGAATTAATTCTGCATGAAAGAGTAAGGAGTGGACATCTGGGAGGATATCCTATATTTTTCTGATTAAAAAAATAAAATTCTGGCCTTATATAAATAATGGAATTTAGCTTTAATTATGAAGCTGAAACCAGTTTTTCTATAATTTCTCTCCAAGAATTCAATAGGATTTTAAATTCTAGGGACAAAAAAAAAAAAAAAATCACCATTATCACCTGTTTACAGAGAGATTATGAGATTTGCAGAAAGTTAAGAGTTCACATTTCCTAGTCTATCATTTTATAAACTGGGTCACTCTACAATGTTTTCAGTTTTTAGAAATCTATCATGGTATTCAATGGAATTACCTTCATGGGACAATCAAAGATTTTTATTTTTTTAAAGAGGTTATCTTTTGGCTTATGTGAAGCTGGAAAAAAAATGAAACAACAAATTTGAAGAGGTAAAAGCAGAATAAAAAAGGCAGAGGTAAAAAGAATTATCAATTTTTAATTACTGATCAATGGCACAACTTATGATTCTTTGTATTCTGGTTTTGGCAATACAGATACAAGCAGTTGGTATTTTCTTACCCCCACTTCTAATTTCTCTTCCAAAGGGGAAAGAACTTATGTTCTCAGCACTTTCTGTTCCAGTGGAATAAAACTCAGAGGTAAAAAAAATGGCAAACTGAAGAGCTCCAAGAAGGAAGGGACCTGAATAACTGACATACTAGACTGAGAGAAAACTGGCACTTGAAAGTGCAGACTCAGTAACAAGTGTTTTTAAAAAAAATCTAATAATTTTAAGAGTCTAAATTTTAGGGAGTTACTGAAAGATAAGAACAGTAAATCTAATGCTGGCTAGTAAGGAGGAGGGAAAAGTCATGTTGACAACTATTAACTTTAAAATAAAATGTGAAGAAATGACTGATTGAGGACATAAAATTCACAGAAAATAGAATAAAATGTAATACGGATTTGCAAGAGTAAGTTGTGCTAGACTTGTGCAGTAGCTTTTCTTGATAGGATATTTCCTTACAAAAGAAATTGAGGGGATCTCATCTATTCTGACTTTACAAAGCATTTGATACTGTGCCTCATGGGAAAACTACCATTAAGCTGAAGAAAATGAGGATTAAACAAGAAACTATGTGTTGGATAAAGAAGCTGCCTCTAGAGAAAGGCAATGGGTAGCACTGAGAAAGAGCAAGGAAAGGTTTCTTGAGGAATCCTTGAAGATCTGTCTTAGGCCTGAGCTTCCTTAGTATTTTTACCAATGACTTCAGAAAGAGTATAAGGAGTACACTGATGACAATGTTGTAAAACACTGGCTATAGACAGCAGGGTCAAAATGCAGTAAAAAGAATGGGCTAATTCCAAAGAATGTGAGAGAGAAACAAAATTTAATACTTTAAGAGGGAGGACAATACATTTCGACACATGAACTGCAACAAACATTTGCTATCAACTGGGAAGTCATCAGCTGTAAATGATCAAAACTCTGAAGACTGGTTGGATTAACTTTTCACTGAATGTCTGTATGCCACAAGCATGATATAGACAGGAAAAGACAAGTGTTCCTTGAATGTATTAGATTAAGCATTTCTAGTACATAGTACCACTAGTACCGTGTTAAGGCATCTCATGGAAGTGACTGCACTGCACAGTTCTGGCCCCAGTGTTCAAGAAGACTGAATTAAACGTTCAATAGAGAAAGGCATCTAAGATGATACAGAGGAAGAAGGGGAGGCTGAAACTCTGAGACAAGGTGATGAAAGACCAGGTTGTGTAAGTATAAAACAATTGTCTAAAAATGCATCATAGGGTGAGGAGGAATTGGAGATGATGAGATACTAATGAAAGAGGGAACTATCCCTCCTTCAATTAGGGATAGAGGACAAGGTTAGAATGCTAAAAAACTAGTAAATTGAATGTAAGGTAATTCCTTCACCTATACAGCCAACAGGAATCGAAATGGCCTTCACATGGGCAAAGCAAGGGGTGGAAAATGGGAAGAGCGTGACAAACTAAGACTAAGCCCAGCTGTTAAGAGAGGATGGGGGTACCCTTATGAAGGAGGTAATCAGGACGTGGACCTAACAATCATGGGTTTCTTTTCCAGACCTCTGCTCCAAAACTGAAATCGGGGATGTTTGCCCATATCCTACTCTTTCCGTGTAGTTGCACAACAGAGATCAAGAAGGTGCTACGCTGCTGTGCAACTCATTCGTTTTTGTTTGTTCAGTGAAATGAACATGCATGGAGAGCTTTAATCAAGTCCTCTCCAGGTACAATGACTCTCTCCACTTGCCTTCTCAATTTCAATAATGTTTGTAGTGTTCTTCTTTTTAAGTCAGATAGATCCTTCTGAGCCTTGAGGGCATTTACATACTACCCTTCCTTTAGAAACTTGCACGTAATGAGTATGTTAACGATCCATGTCCTTTAAAAAACAGCAAAGTGTTGCGTTGCTCCTGATCTTCTATTGTATGGAGTTAACAGTTATTCAGCCTTTGGCAGTCTGTCTGATAGAGAGAAATATTGGGATGACTACTGTGATATGTCTTTGAGCAATTGCACACTACACAGTAATTGCTTTGATTTTAATAAAATTTATTCTCATTCCTTTTATTAAAACTGATTGGCAGAAGCAGCCCAGTATATTCAGTTATTACAGACTTTTAAAAATAATGACAACAAAAGACAACTACCTAATAATTCAAACCTTTACAATCTGTCTAGTGCCTCAGAAAGGAGTATTTATGGACAATGACAGATACTGCCCTGTTCCCTTCATAGCCATTTACCACTTTAATCCCTAACCCAGTCCCTTTACTTCTCCACACCAAGGTAACGCCCTTGTGCTGAAAAAAGTAATTACATGTAAGTTTCTATCACTTCTCTTAGACAGTGACAGCAGCACTAGCAGAGTCCATTACTTCTCAGCCATTCAGATCTCTAATACATTTAAATGGCAAAACCCATTCATTTCTGAGAAGGAATAAATAAACTGTTAATGGATATGTATAAAATAGAAATAAGAATTATGAATTCTGTGTAAGGAAGGCCATCTTTTTTGAAGGATAGAAAACAGGTGAGGGAGGCATGCAAATTTCTATAAGCCGTTCATTGGAAGCTATACAAACTGCATCTGAAGGATGCTATTTGTCTCTGGCCTCAGCATCTAGCAAGTCCAGATATATTCAACATTATCTACAGGAAGAGTTAACTCAAGTTAAATACTGAATGAGACAAGAAAACATGGCATACAGAAAATGATCTAAAAAGTACTTTCAGGTAATGAAATCTCAAAGGCAGCATGTGCTGAAATTAAAATGGTCTATACTTAAAAAGAGATTTTCACATATTGATGCTGTGATATCTCCTTGAAAAATTATAAAACCTTGCTGCAAACTACAAGGGCATTATATGAGAGTTCTCAGACATAGTTCAAAATTATAATAGTAGGCTTGCTGCTGTTCTCCTCATAATGCCAATTATACTGACTGACAGATTAGCTACTCCATGAGAATTTCAGCTGCACATGTCATAAGGAATGGCACTCTGAACCCCATGTAATTGTCAGTGCAAATGTAATTTTTATTGAAAAAAGCTGTTCTATATTCATAATAGTACAACAACATGGGAGTGCTAAATAAAATGTCATCCTGACTGCAAACAAATCCTGTTGATGCAAGTGCTGCTTATACCACTGTGTCTGCCATTAAGAAAGTAACCACCGTCTTCTGGGAAAGCATTCAGAGTCTTGTTCAATTGAGACTGTGAAAATGAGAGCACTTGGGAAATAGACCTGGGAACCTGGCAACCACACTGCTGAAAAAGGATTCTCGCAACAAAAAGAATTTGCATGTTCACCTCTGTATTACCTAACAAGGACACTCCTATAATTCAAGAATCTCCATACACTACCTAGTGCACAAGTTAAAGGGTAAATAATAGTTATCAAGAAACAGTTTTTCCTTATTTTCCACGACAATGCAATACGTGGTATTAGGGCTAAGCATACTGTACATCAAGTTCATGATGAAAACTGTAGGAGTTTAGGCAATGACATCAACAGGAGCAGGATTTGGCCCTGTTAGTCAGGTTAGCCAAACTAAAATATAATTTTATTTGGATTCCTTTCAGCTGCTTCACCTTTTGCAGCAGAGAGATGGGTTTAATGGAACACAAAATTCTGGTGGAACACAGCCTTTTTACTCCTTTCAATACAAGTAATTTTTCGGAGTTATCTGATTAACTTTCAACTGTATTTTTAATCAGAAGCAGAATTTAATTAAGCAATTAAATTGTACACACACAGCCTATAAACCTCTAGCTTCACCTAACTTGCACAATGAATTTCCATTTACTCACTGTATGTGATGGGCTTTCCTCTCATCCATTCTCTAATATAGCTATTTCCCAGGTCACATAAGGGACAGCTTTGTTATCCTATCTTAAGAACGTGGCAATAGTTTATTTCAAAGTATGCATAAGCCTAATGTAAAATGGCTGAAATCAGGTACAGTTTTTTTTCCCTTCCCTGTTCTTGTAACTGTATGCCATCTGTGCTTAATGGTCTATATTTCTGACACAATGAGCCTGAGAAAAAATAATAGCAAGTGTATGTGGCACAATGAAGATTTGTACTTGAGGTGCCGTACTTTATACAAAAATGTACAGCTAATGTTTTAGGGCGCAAAGGTCAAAAGACACAAACTCTAAAATTAGTTTTCTCATTTCACAAACGGATTTCAATATTTTTCTAAATTTCTAATTTGGAGAGATATTTTCTTCAGTGCCTACAGGTGTAAAAATACTAAATTGAATATTTGTGTTATCTAGTTTTAGGTATTTTACCGAGTAGGGAAACTTTCTTAGGGTGCATTTGTATTGGATGGTGTGAGATGGGTCCTTTCACAGGGAAATTGCCGAAGGAGCCTCAAAGCGCTGAGAATCACCTGATCAATGTGAGCTCGTATCACCTCAGTGTAACAGGCTGTGGCACGAATGCCCACACCACCACTGCATTGTCTTCTCTCTTCTTTAACAACTCCAGAAAGAGCTCTTCTAGTTCGAGAGCATTTAAAGCTTTCAAACAAAAGCCACTGAAAGTTTTGGGAACCAATGGAATTTTTTGAATCTTCAGTTATGAACACTGACTTTAAAAAGAGTAGTTTTTATAATTTGCTGGTATTTTTTCCTTGTTTACTGGCTAAAGAAGCTGTTCCTCCAAAAATAAACAATCTTTCTCCCTTCAAGCCCTTCAATGGCAAGGAGTTCCATTTAGAAGCACTTTCATGCAACCTGCAAGTCATCACCCCAGTCTTTCCAGACAGAAAACAATTCCATCCTGAGAAAACAATGCCCCTTCCCATAACCGTGGTTGCTATTTGTGGAAACCCCACAAAGCATCATGATCAGGCTTCCACTGGGTCTGTGTGTACATCTTTAAAAAAGGTAAGACGAAGTAGTGCCTGCATCTACTCCATAGCATATATATGCACAACCCCTCATACTTCTATGCAGCCAGTACTACTCAGCCAAAAATACTACTTCAGCTACACTCTTTTTATGATCACTCCGTTAAATATTTGGATATAAGCACTCAAAAAACTCTCTGCACTACTGGAGAATATACAACATATCAACTTCACGAAATCAGGAACACAAAGACCTACCATCCTTGCAACCTTCAGTTGTAACTAGAAAAATAAGCATATCACTAAACAAAGCCATATCAGAGAAATGTGAAACTAGCTTTATGAAATTGTCTTACCAAGCCTTTCATCAATAAATGCAGCAGTCCTATTAAAAAATGGATATAATTTTTGCTGATGGCTATGAAATTACATTTCTCTAAATACACAAGCCGATTTTTGAATTTAACAGCCAATCTCTTCTGCATCACTCAGTTACACCTCTTTCACTGAAACTACAATTGCATCATATTCCAAAATATGACATTATCTAAATTGCTAATAAATATGCACATCATAGTTAAGCATCAGTGTAAATGAAGAACACACAGACTATACTACATCAAAATTAATTTTTATGTTCACACATGTTCTGGTCAGTATCTTGATACTGTTGAAACCAACAAAAATAATAAAATAACAGACACAACACACTAAATCTGTAGTACATGCAGACATGCATACAAATAGTAATCACCTGAGTCCTTTTCTGCTGTTGCTAAATATAAAACAAACAAAAAAAAAAAGAGAAGAAAAACTTCATTACAGAACTAGAACTATTTTAATTTCATTAGAGTAGAAAAAATACCAAATAAGGAGTTAAAATCCTCTTAAAATCTTCAGTAGAGAAGTGACAGTCCTGACAGTCAGCTCACCCAAGAGATGGGTTCTGTCAGCTGAGGAAGAAATGATGTATGTGTTTGGGTAGTATATTTTTATTTACTAGTTCACTGGCTGAATTTGCATCCATATTGTGCCTGGAAATTTAGAAACATAAATAGTAGTAGAAGAATATAAGAATATTATTTTTGTTAGAGCCCTCTTTGCATCTCTACTTTTTAGGTAGTTACTACTGGACTACAGCAGATATTATCAAGCAACAGTTGCATTTTAACTGACCGATATGATATTGTTCAATGAAGAAATATTTAAAGAATAGGAAAAACATCCCAACAATGTATGACAGCTACATTTGAGGACATCAGTAAAGTTATAAAGATAATGCCTATATGCTTTCTGTATGGAATTTGAGCAGTAAGCAATTAATGTAAACACTAACATGCATTACTTTCAAGAGAAGATAATTTCAGTGCAAGGATAAAATAATGCTCCCATAAACCTAAAGAAGAATAATGGAACCTATTGCTGAGAAATATTACATTTATATTGGAAAAAAGGTAGGATATTTGTAATGACATGAGTATAGAAAGAGACAAATACAGGTCCCATTGCTGCTGAAAACCAATGTGTTTAATTCTCTGATGTTACAATGCTGGAGCTCTTCACTTTCAAATAGTACTCTATTCTCAGAAAAGTACTCAACCTATTTCTCGTTGGGGTACTAGACATATATGCAATTATCTGTTGCTCTTTGGGTTTACAATTAGATGATTGTAAAACTACTTACAGAAACCTAGTTGTGTTTCAACCAAAAGACAATAAATAAATAAAAAAATAATTTGCAAGTCAAAATATGCCACGGGATGTATGACAGTTTTATGTGCTGTTCCAGCTTACTGCAGTGTTAACATTGTGCATATTTTAAAGTGCAAAATTTGCTACCCACAGTGGAACTGCCACAATTCTCTAGGATGTAGTTAAAAATCCTGGGCAAAGATGTATTTACTTCACTGTAAAAAACTTTCGCAATCCATTTTAGTGTCAGTGAGTTTAGGTATCTTTTGCATGCTTTTGCCATCTTTTAAAAATGGTTCTATTTTTATACCCATTATTTCAACAGGTTTGCTAAAAAACGGAAATAGTAAACAAAATAGTAAAAAATCCCTTTTATGAAAAGGGAGAGATAAAACCTAAGGAAAATAGTCTTTTTCTAGAGTAGATTTAATATTCATCCTTTCTTTAACACAACATGATATCATAATTAATTATGATAAACTGGTTACGAAGATGGTTTCATGTCGTTACTCCCATGATATAATAGAGGTTGCTATAGTGATGAGATGGGTTTTTTGTTAATCACTTGTGAGATTGGTTAACTCATGTTTTTCAGAGAATTTGAGCAGAAATGGAAAAAAGAAAAAAGTTGGCTTGATAATATTGCTAAACATATGAGGCTTCTTCATTTTGCTGCTATGATAACCCTGTTTCTTCTAGATCATTGCTAGAAATACCTGCTATGAATAAAACATACTATGCATAAAAGTCTGATTTTTTTTTTAAAGCAGAATTTATCCTTCATGTGTTTTCATGCTAATTGACTTTACTTCCAAAAAAGCAGTTGTATAGATGTGCAAACACTGTTTTCTACTCCTGAATATATCTGTACAGGTATACCTCAAGCCTTCTGCACTTTATGGAGAATAATAGATCTGTCTTGAAAAGGCAACTGACTATTATGACTTCCTTTTTGTTTTACCTAAGGTTTACAAATATTAAAATGATATTGTGTATGCTAGCAATTTTTTTAAAATAAAAATCTTCGCTGATTTCATGATATACATTCTAGAATACAGATAAATTCCAGAAAAACCTGATGATTATCATTAGATCTAGAATTTTTTCCATTAATTCACTCAGGAAATCAGGATGTAATCAAGGTTTTTATGATCAGGCTATTATTCTGTATCTGACAACACAATAGCAAAAATAAATAAGATTTATCTGTCTGCCTGTCTTATAAATACATCAGAAAAGCATCTATACCGATAGCTTTCAAGATTCAAGGTACTGTTACTGCTGATAAGGAAGAAAAATCCTCTCAGTAGTTTAATTACTAGAAATAGTTAGACAAATAAAAAATAACCCATAAACAATATTTTAGATTTATGGAGAACTCAAAAGTAAGAACAAAGAGCAACTTAAATTAAGAAGTCCCAGTCTTCCATTGAAACAGGGTCCCAGGAGGCATATTAAAGCAATGAATAGGAAAAAGCTCCATAGTTCACCAGCTGAGATTTTAATGAGACATTTCCCCTTGCTGTGGAAGGGGTTTGTTCAGGAAAGGGAAAAGGCTGCTCACAGAATATTCAGTTAAAAGGCATTGTTGGCTTTTACAGCCACTTTGGCAGCTGACTGCTGTACTAACCTTCTATTTTGGCATATTCTGTAAGTCGAGTGTAATTGATCAAGGCAGCCTTCTCCAGACATTTTCTAACCACTTTCTTCACCTCTTCTGCTGGTATGGGAGTGGCAATATCTTTCATTAAAACCTGTGCCAGAGACAATTACACCGCTTGGTTACACTCATTGCCCAAAACCCAAGGGAAAAGGATAAAAGTATTCTAAAGTTACTACAGATCTGATAATGACTCAAGGCTGAAATCAAAAAGGAACTGTTTCAGCTGGAAGGAGATATTTGTCTTTGAAGGTTCCTATTCAACCCTGATTTGACGGTCTATACGGTATTTATATACAACACCCCTACCGTTTGGCATCTTGCAGCATGCCAGTCAGTCTTCATTTGGGTGACGCCAAGACCAGTATAACAAAAGTATTCCATGGATGGCCTGGATCATGGTGCCCACTAAAGATGGATGTGGAAATATGCTTGGTTCTCACCTGTGGAAAACCTTCCACCGTTTCATAACCATTGACTCTTCAACAGTGTAAAGGAGAAACTGTGAACAGCACCATCAGAGCTAGCTAATACTGAGTTGCTTTTCTTCCTTCATAACGTTAGGCAAATTCAGCATGTCCTTGCTGTGAAAAACAGTCATCTATAGTAGACAGGTAAAATATTGTACTTCTGGTGGAATATTTTTTATGTACAAGTAGAAAAACAGATCATATAAGGCTTTCGTAAAACCTGCCGGTTTTTACAGCCTATTAATTTTTAAAGTATGGGACTTTGATAATATGGATCACGTCTCGCAAGTGAAGTAAACTGAGAATATATACCTCTTTATATGAATGCAACATTATATACTCTGGGTTACTAATATTGACATTGGTCATCCAAAACAATGGAATAAATATTGTTAACAATTCATTTGCATTTTTACTTTACTACTATACTCCATTAACTTTTAACAGGTAGATGTAAACCAAACTCACCATGTTTTTACCACATTTTAATGTAAATAGTGTAATTTCAGAGAACTCACAGCCTTTTAAAAATGCTTCTCCAATGGATCCCCAGACAAGCTACACCTTTATACAACATACCTAAAAATTACTGTTAAAGGGAGGGAAAGAGGTATGGTCTGTGGAAGGATATAGTAGAAAAGAAACAGATTCAGCAACAGAGAAGCTATTAGGAAGACATCATTGCAAAGCAGACTTCTTTCATTACTTACACACATGTGTGACATACCTACCTTTGTTAACTTGCTTCTTTTTAATGAATAACTTCTGGGTTACCAACAAGTGAAAATACAGTAGTCAAAAACTTTTCTTCTGGATTAGATTTTTTTAAAAAATTTTCAAAGACAGGTAAAATAAAACGTTTGCAACCCATTGTGCATTCACGGGTATAGACATGTACATTTATTCCCAGCCAAGACTGACAATGGTGTTGCTTGAGCACTAGACAGAGATTACCACTGCCATTTGGAACAGCAGGAAGAGTAAGAGCAAATGGCTGTTTCATATAACACAAAGGAATCTACACAGCGCTATAATCACTGAGATCCTAAGTGAAAGAAAACATATATACCCAGGCTCTCAACGTGTTTTTGAAAATGGCAGAGCATTTCAAAGACAGGATCTCCATTCATGGAGTGTCCTGCAGTGCAGAATGACTGACACTTCCCAGGACCAGACCTCTCAGATGTTGTCAGAGCTACACAGACTGGGATCTAAGATTTTTTTTGAATTCATACCTTCATTGGGCTCCTGCTGATACAATTCCTCTGGAATCTCTGGTGGAATTTAAGTTCCCTTTCCTCAGAGAAGTCTAGGATGCTTTTGCCATTATGAGATCTTCTGTTTTCCAGTAAATACAAGAGGAACTGATGGGCAGGAGTTTATATTTATGGCTGTCCATAACAGTTTTGCTGTATATAGCTTTTTCTTCTTAAATTGACTAGATTATGTGTTTATGGAAGACTATCTGGATTATACATAAGCTTTTTAATATTACGTATCAGTATAGACATCAAGCAGCACAGAAGCCATAGAAAGCAGGAAAGGGGGCCTGTTGAGTAAACTTGTACTCCTTTAGAGGTAATGCTGGGTAATCATTAAATTATAAAGAAACAGAGAGTCACTACATTGGCTTGAAGTGAAAGCCCTACAGAAAACAGCTGTTTGCCTCTGTGGAAAACATTGAGAAAAAACCTCCCAGTAAAACATTAAAACCAGCAGTAAAATAAATACCTGCAAAGACATGAGTCTGCTTTCAGCAGCCTGAAGGCAAAAGAAAAATGCAGCCTTGGCACTCAAGCAGAATTTAAAATATGTTCTCAAACTTACCCTTTCAAGTAATGAAAGTGTGGCTTTTAATGCTCCTTCAGGACGACCAAAAGGGAAACAGTATCTTAAAAAGTCAAAAAAAAAAAAAAGGAAAAAAAGAAAAAAGAGTAAGAGAAAAGTATCAGAATTATTATACCTAAGTTAAGAATTTACTTTGAGATGTAAGTGTACACACAACTGGCATGAAATTCTGTTAGCAGAAGACTCCCATATGCAGAGTACTAATGAAAGCAGGAGGGCAGCAGTCTACCATGAAGCATATACATAGTGCAGCAGCATCAGCCCACCAGCAGCTCAGACCTAAATAGAGAAAAAATATGAAAGGCAAAAAGCATCACTTCCACTTTCTCAACTATGAAGGATATTTAATGGTCTCTGATGAGCCTAATTGTCATCTTCCTGGAAAGAGGTACTATTTGTCATGTAGCCATGACAGCTACTGGAGCTGTGGCGTAGCAGTCTGTATATCATACCTTGTTTTAATATCAGATTAAGATAAAGATAAATTATCAGATATTTAAGTTTCTAGAGGTATATGGGAATAAAAATGCCTGCAGATACTCCATAAATTTTCCTATTGTATCATAAATAGCTTGGAAAAATTTTATCAGCTACAACTGAAACCATGCCCACTTCTGTTTTGATACTTTTAAAATGATGTAAATTAAAAAGTTGGATCTGAGTGATCCAATATAACAGCTCTATGAGACTACAATGCTCAGGCAACTGTAACCTCTCTTAATCCTGTCTATAAAATCTTTTTGGATATCTCCAATTGGAAAAAGGATTTTTTACTTTCCTGAGATTATTTTTTTCTTATTATTACTCACCGAGAATGGTAGCCTCATATTCTAGTATTTTCCAATCGTAAAATCTTTTCTAATGATAAAAGGATTCAGACCAGTGAATTTTTGATATATGTTTTGGTCAGCCAAGATAAAGCCCTGTAAATGAGGTCAAAAAAGGATTTCTCATGGTGAGAATTCCACTATTTGCTTTGTTTCATTCTGTTTCTTTCTTGTTAAAAATTTTGGGGGACAGGTTAACAAATTAGCAAAGCAGATTTAATGACCCTTAGGCATTAAGTCATCTTAAAACAGAACACATCTTTAGGTCTGCTGTCTCTTCCTCCCTTGGCAGTGTATTTCCACAATCTTTGACTTGTCTTTCCCGCTGTTCATTGCAATCAATGCCTAATGGTAGTTTCTGAATAAATGTCACTCATTTTTTAATTATATGTAGTATTTTGAAACAAAGACTTCCTTCCAGATATGTTCTGCAATGTAAATAATAGAACAAGCTTCCAAAACACAACCAGTTTTAAGTTCACGATGCAGACAGAAGTCCCGCAGTAGTTACTCAGTTTATTGCAGAGACAACAGCTATGAGTAGAACATGGGCAGCAAGCTTACGTGTGCGACTGATGCAAGGAGCTTCTGACAGAGAAGTGTTATTTTCTTGAGACTAGCAATTAAAGAAAAGGAAATGTTCACAGTAGAGGCCTACAGGGACACTCAGTAGTCCTGCCTCTGTGCTGTTGAGGAGACAGGGAAGCAGCATCTTGCTGGCAAGGAGAAATTAATTCTCTTGGATAAACCCTCCATGGCAGCCAATTTCACACTGTTTGGCTGTGCCAAGGATGCGCCCACATTTGAGGGCATCCTTAAGGACTAAGACACAGATGGTGACACTGTTCAATCCAATTATTTGACATAGAGACAACTGGGTCTGTGACATCCAAGAGAACCAAGCACTAGGTCGCTTACTGGGTACAAAGGTAGTGGACCTCAGGAGATGTTTATATAAGTTACCTAAGGGAGAACAGAGAAGAAGCAGCACTCATCATCTACATTAGTACCAATGATATACAGAACTATAGATGAACACTCCAGAGATTAAATTCACACAGCCAGGCAAAAGTTTAAGTCCAAGACCCTCTTGTCAGCTTTCTTTGAAATATTTGCTCTTCCATGTTTGACGGCAGGCAGGCATATGGAGTCTCAGTGGGTAGGTAAGATGACAGAGAGAAAAAGTTTAAGTACCTTAAGAACTGGAAAATACACTGGATAAGAGCCACCAGCATGGGATGGGCAGAATGCATCTTAATCACAGTGGATTCAGGCTGACAGCAATGAAAATGAAAATCTAAAAGGCCATAGGTGCGTATTAAAACTGGAAGCTGTGGGTTAGCTGTCAGGCATGGGAGAGCATCTTTTTCAGATGGGTGCGACCTAGTGACCTAGGTGGACACAGCAAATGTTCAGTGCATCTCTGAAAAGGCAGGAAGAGAAATACGCTCTTCAGTTACATTGTTGGCAATGACAGCTGACCAGTACCTGCAATGCTAAGCAATGGAGCGAAAGCAAAGCTTAGAAAACTTCCAACATATTACAGAAGTGCTGTTGGTCCTTGAAAGTCTGTACCACTGACCCCCTAGCTAGAATGATGAGAGAGATTAGGAAATACTAAGTGAGATTAGAAGAGTTGAAAATTGATGACAAATAGTAAGAGATTTCAACTACACATGTACACTTGACCGGTCTCATTAGGATGAGATATAATGAAAACATTTCGAGACACAGTTTTGAATTGCTTCCTTGGACAGTTAATTTAGGACCCACAAGAAAAGATGCTATTCTGGATTTGGTCTCAAATGTGAACAGGACATGGTTTGAGACGTGCAGAGCAGGAGAGCTACTCTGTAGTAGTGATCGTAAAACAATAAAATTTAATAATGTAGCAAAAGAGAACCAGCCAAAAAAGTTCAGTAGGTATATATTCAGTACATATGTATTCAATTTGAAGAATGGGAAGTATTAATAAGCCAAACCTTAAAGGAGCAATCAAAACAGCAAGAAATCTACAAGCAGCCTGAGGGAAAATTAAAAAGTACGAGCCCATGCCACATGCATGCTACAATAAAACAAAAAATTTGTCGAAAAAAAAAACCCAAAAAACCCCTCTATGTGTCTCCATGAGAAGGATAAAGAGGTTATTGTAGAGAATCTCACATTTAAAAACAGTAAAACCTATGCAAAGATGTGAAAGTCTCTAAAATATTCCAAGGCACGTGTAAATAGCACGGATGCTCATACTGACAGTAGAAAGAACAGTGGAAGCAGGAAGCCAGCTTGGGAGATGGTGGGACTGCCTGGTGACAAGGAACAAAGGGCACCCAGGGACAGTAAGGCTAAAGCAGAGAAACTCAGTGCATTTTTCAAAATGTTCAGCATTTCACATTTATCATAACAATGTTGATGGACTGAAATACAGGGTTGTTTTAATACCATGTTTTCTTAAGAAAGCAATCTCACAGCCAAAGTTATTCTGTATTAATTAATGATACAGGTGATCGTTCTACATTACTTGAGTCTAGGTTTTCTTTAAAAGTCTAATGCCAATTCTTTATCAGGATGTCCAACATTACGACTCTATATGCTTTATAAATTCAGACTCATGGGCACTATTGATTCTTCCTTCTACCAATATTATGCCAGTATCCTTGTTTAAATCCAGATATTCCACTTAATTTTTTTTTTGTTTCTAACATTTGTTCAGAGAAAGATATAATAATTGCTCCTCACTTGGCCGCACATTGTTTGTCTACCTTGATGGAATAGGATTTTCTGGGAAACCTTGGAGTTCTCTGAAGGATGGAGGTGTTCATCTCTGAATGACATATGTAATTGCTCCCAGGAAGGAATTTCTAATTGTTGAATTTTTCTTAGTTAGAGTTACAGAAGCTAGAAGTTTAAGCACATCAACAAAAATCAGATCTATATTCTTGCACAATGTTTTCTACCATAGAAAAATTCAGCTCATAAGGCACACAAATTTTAAGCCCAATCACTTATATAGATAGATTAATCGATATTTAATATATTCAAAAGTTCTTTGCAGTAGACCATTTTACTTTCACTCCACTTTTTCAAGACCCAAAGTGAAAACTGTAAGAAAATTCTTCCAGAAAATAATATTATTACTTGAATAAATTATACACTCACCTGAAATGGCTTATTTGGTTTTCTAAAAGGGAGGAAAGCCTATCCTTAATCTCCTCAAACCTTTCTTTCTCTTCAACAGATACTGTTCCAATTCCATCTGGCCTGTAATATTAAATATTTAATAATTATTGATATATTTTCACTCTGATTCCTCTTTGAACAGTGATCTTTATTTTCAAAGCTTTTAGTTAACGTGTGTGCTAACTCTCAATTCCTGTTTTCCACTGCCTTCAAGGATAAACAGTAACTTGTGAATATAAAGAACCGACCGCAAGTAGACAAACAATTTAACTTCTGAGCTGAATTTTAAGTTCAAGTCCTAAGTTTCTACATGATCCCAATATAAACACAGGGTAGTACACGTTTCTCCCAAATCATTCCCAAAGAAATATAATATCCTTTCTCAAGAAATTGGTACTATTGGCACAAGAGAGGAGCCTACTCGGATCTTGTTGAATTTCAGCTCCTTGAATCTTCCAGATATTTTCCTAGAGGCACAATATGGCTGAAAATGGTTTTAAAATAAAGGTGGGAGGCAAACTACAGGGAGAAAAGGCAGAACAGGCAACACCTAGAAATCCTCCTGCTTAAAGTGAGCATAAGTTTTTGATCCCCCATCCCATACTGACAAATAGCAGCAGGTAAACGAGACTTTCATATAAACATAGCATACAGGATGCAACAACAAAAAAACCCCAACAGCACTGGCCTTCTTTTAAACATCAAATTTAAGTCCCAGTAATTAATAATAAGCCTTGCATTAAGTATGTTAAGCACACACTTAGTCTAAAGTCTTAGCCTAACCTTGTTTTTAATGCATTTGTATTAAAATAAAAACAAAATTAAAGAAATTTAAATATACGTATCCCAAATGGTATTTTTGCCATGCAGTCACAATTTCTCCACATAGAGCACACTTTAAAAAGAAGTATCTGAAAACTTCCAGTTACCCTCTTAACTTCCAGCTCCAGGGTACCATACCAGTTACTGCTTCCCACCTGAGTATATGACCCTGACACTAAGTGTTGATCTGCTCTGTACCTCCTCCACAGCCTCCAAAACTTTATCTTAATGTTTCTAGAACTGAGAGAATTGTAGTAAAATGACACAAAGAAAGACAATATTTTATGAATGTTCTAGGATCTATGAATCATTCTAGGATTCTATGAACGCCTTTTTGCCAAATTGTTACTTCAACTTTCTGCACTACGCTTAAATCTAGCAGTGATAAGTTGCTACCTGGTCATGACATAAACAATTCTCTCACCCTTTAAATCACTTACATTTGTGATCTGTCAAGTCAAGGTGGAAAGAATGCTTGAACTCCTTAAATTATTGTGAAGACAACAATAAAAATCAGATATGGTGGAGATATAAGTAACCAGGCACATCAATATACTATTGTATAAATTTGATGTGAAAGAGCAAATAACTTATCTTCTCTCTTTTGATGGATGCCAGGATACTTTACCTCAGCCTTCTGACAGATGGAACGGGTTCAAATTTAAGTAAATTGCACCGTCTGATTTCATTGTCAGGAGAGATCGTGCTCTGGAGTGATAAAGTAAATAGTTCTGTCATATTAAACCTCGCTGAGGCTTGTCATATATATGACAGAAAAGACCTAGGGGTCCGGATAGCAGTAAGTGAAAAAGGTGAGCCAGTAGGATGTCATATCTGTCAACCTGCACTAAGGCTAGGATCACTACGTACCGCGGACCTGTCACTTCACTGAGTTTGTTGCCATGAAGAACCTCACTGACAACACCTAAAATTTTCAGAACTGTTAAATATATTTTCAGTGGATGCTTGCATAGAAGCAAATGTCCCAGAAGAAAAAAAAAAAAGAGTCCACAAAAAGGGTTTAGAAAAATGTACGATCTACAGCAGTGAAAAACTCGTCTCTTGAAAATATGCTTTTAGAAAACAGCACAAACTCTAAATCATTGTTTTGTTCCTTCCTGTTAGCCTTATTACAACAAGCAGAATATAAAACCACATTTTCGTAACTTACATTGTGCTGGTGATCATTTTTTGCTACTCTTGGGAACTTCTGTCTAATAATGAGAAAAAAGAATCCACAGAAAAAAGAATGTGGCTCTGAGATGAGCTGATATAAAAAACCCAGATAAAAAGTTTCAAAATTCCCACTGATTTTGTCCTCTAGATCTTTTTATTTAATTGCTTTAAAGACAGAATAAAACAAAATAACACTGTTTCGAGCTGGTTATTTTTATTTAAAAATTATTGTGCCTGCCAAAAATATCAGATTCAGGTAGCCATTTGGTTTTCAAAGGTTTAGGTCACGCATAAACTATGCAAGAACTATTTTACAACTGAAAACAGCAACAAATGTGCCTTTCCTACTATCCCACATGTCATGGGTAGTGTGTTTTGGACTTGATTTTTTCAATCCAAAACCAGTATTCAGCTTGCTTATTGCAGCCTGGGATCTCTCTTTCAAGAATTCAGTCAAGCAAAATGATGGACTCTCTTAGAGGGTTTTTGTTTTAACTTTTCATTTTAACATTACCTTCTCAAGAAGGTAAAGGGAGAGTGAATTTTCCTTTCCTCCACATTTATTTCCTCCTTATTTTTCACAACTGTTTTTGGGATTAGAGAACTAGGTAAAACAGTGAACACTCAAAACCTGGGTAGCCTTCTCTCTCTTATATGTTTTCCATTTTTTGAGATCTCTGTCAACTGGATTTGGATTTGCCTGTCTTGTCTGCTTAGATCACAGTCTAACTGGCACAGATGTAATGTTGTGTCTGGTCACATCTCAAATTGTTTAATTCACTCAGACTTAAATATCAAAAGAGATTTGAAATAAATACCTCACGAACGAAGTAGAGCTAGTAAATTCAAGTGGAAGTAGCTGTTTGACCAAAAGACACTTAAATAATGAAACCAAAACCAGAGGTTGAGCAGTATTTTTAAAGAAAATTTTACTGTGACAGTCTTGCAGGGTTGCTGTCCCGATGGCAGTTACTCTAGGAAAGCTGATTGATTAGGTGGTGGATTCAGGTTTTCCTCTGGGAATGGACCGGTTTTCCTCACTTGATATAATCCTTTAAGGCTTGGAATACCCTCTAGAAATATTTTGATGTCTACAGGTCTTAAAACCTGTAATAATTTGCAGAGGTCACTTAAAGCATTGTAGGATTAAAATGCTTGTGAATAGCTATGGCACGTGTGATAAAAATGGTATTCCAGTTCCAATGGGAATTAGATACGACGGACACTGGGTTGGCTGTAGATTGCTTCCAGTCCTCAACTTTGGAAACAGCTTCTCCTAGTGGCCTCTCAGAGAGTGCATTGTTACCTTAAGCAAGACTGCTTTGTTGAGACAGCCTTGTGAAATATTAACTGAACATGACTGGCTTTTCTTTTTTCCTCTGGAACATCATTGATACTAGTGCTTTTCGCATATTTGAGTATTTTATAAATGCTTAAAGTCTTTTCAATAAGTCTTCCTCATCGAAAACACAGACCATCACTTTGGCCTGTCGTGAAAAAAAAGAGTATGAGAAGAGGAATGCACAGACTGATATTCTAACACGTATACACACTTGTGTAGATGAGAATAGCAGGGCTGACCCAAAGAATCTGCCAGAGAAAGATGAGAAATCGTGAAGAAAAACAAAACACAAGAAAAATATTTCAGCTAAGGTCTTATTTCAAGACATTTATGTAATAAACTACATTTCAAGGGTGTAGTAAAAACAAAACTTAAATGTCATCTTGGCTCCTACGAACAAATTGTTTCAGAAGACTTCAGTGCTTTCTAAGAGCACTTGGTTTTAAATTCATAAGGATGCACAATAAAATGAAAGAACAGTGACAATTTTCAAATTAGCAAGATAAAAGTTTGACCCGTTTCTTAGTAAAACAGTGATTAAGTTGTTTAGAAATTTGATGTAGAGATTTTATTATCTATTTATAGGACTTTAATACTCAAGGATTTTAATACCCAAATTTTCCTTTAAAACACAATTGCATTAAGTAAGGCTTTTGCAGAGTCCATAGTTTACGTTTTATAAGTCCAAGAAAAACAATGATTTACATTATCAGCTTAGAAGCAGGCAGAGCAGACGTCTTTTTATTAACAGAAAATGAAGAGATCAAATTATCACGTGGCATTTAAACATAGCCTTAACCAGCAGGCACTTGAAGACCGAGCATTTTGTTGTTTATATTAACTATTCTTCAACCATTCTGACAAAAAAATGGCACAATAGAGCCTTCTGCTCTATGCATTTCTCAGGCTGATCCTACATCTGCTTGCAGGTCATACCCTCTTTTTCACAAGTGAGCAAAAAAGACCAATTCTGGGCCACTAAAACAGATTAAGATGATAAATCAGGTTAATTTTAATGATCTTTTATGCAGTTATACTTTAGGTGGGATTCATTAATGCCCTTCTACTGAAAACCTAAGCATGTACTAATATAATATCATTTTACCCAAAGTATAAGGGTATGTACAGGCATTAATCAGTTGAAAATAATGACAAAACAATGTATGTTTAGGGAAGGTGAGAGTATGTAATAGCATTAGCTGTTCCTTCATTGCCTAAGATGACAAGTATCAACTTAAACGCGCAGAACTTTGTTCTAATATTTCTTTATAATGTGTGAATTGTGATTAATTTTCTATTGACAATTTCTCTGAGGCTTTTCAGAAGCAGATTTGTTTTGATATGTTGAAAAACGTGCCTCTGATAATATTGTAGTAAGGAGATCCCTTATTATAACATTGTTACAGTTATTAGCACTTTCCAACACAGGACGGCACCCTTCCTTAAACCAACAGTGAGGTCAACATGGCTTCATTTGGTACCTGCAAGGGGGTAAAGAACTTTGCTTCTAGCTTTGAACTCAGGAGAACTCTGGTGATATCTTCCTTGTGGCTATTTACAACAGTAATGCATAGAAAGCTCTGTCAGTAATTGAACCCCTGTTGGAGCGGGTCCAGAGG
>VXBO01005181.1:0-165530 GCA_013400135.1 Rhinoptilus africanus
GCAATTCTCTTCCCGTATCACCCATGAGAGCATTTCAGATGAATGAAGTGTTCTGTTCCCTCCTTTGTTTTACTTCTTCCAGAGCAGGACAACTCCAGCTTCATGCAAGGCAGGGAAGAGCAGGAGGGGGGGGGACAAGTCAGCTGCATGTCACATTACAGAGAGCGGGATGTTTCTCCACGCTCCTGCCTCCCACTCCCCAGGTATTTCCTGAATAAATGGCTCATGATCTGCTCTGTTACCCTTGGATAATCTGCCTGTCATCTCAGTCATCTCTTTAAACAGTTGCACCTGCACATTGAGGCTAAAAAAAAAATTTAAAAAAATCTTTGTTTTTTACCTGTGTTTGCTAGCAGGAACCACAGGAGGGACCTGATGTGGTTCCTTGATGTGATGGGTAAGGAAGATCACCAAAAAGCCTGCTGGTGTGTCCTGGGGTGTTTGTGTCAGGGAAGCCCCCCCACACTGGGTGCAACTTGCTCCTGCTTGTCCCCTAGGTGTTTAGGTAGCAGTGCTTTCCATGGCAGGAGATGGCGCCTTCTCTCTCCTCTTGCAGGCTTGTCTTGCCAGTCTGGGATAAGGACTCTCTTCTTAACTTCTAGTAGCTGGGATGTGGCTGCAGCTCCGGTACGGCAAGGAGGTGAGGTGCAACTGCCTAAATGGGAACACTCTGACTTGCAAATAACACAGGTTTGCCACAATTCATAGGGCCATGAGATTGAAGGATGTTTGCGAAGGGTGCAGGATGTTTGAGAAAAAAGCTCCAAAGTCCTGTAAACTTCATCCATTTCTACGTAACTCTCCTCTCACCTGAGGTGAAGCTGATGGGTGCAGGGAGCAGAAATGTACGGCTGGACTGGTCAACCCTGACACGGACAGCATGCAGCACGCAGCAGGGAGCAGTGAGAACAGTCTGCAGCAGCCCATAGGATGCAAATTGCTCATAAAAATCAGGTCAAATCTTTCTAGACAGCAACCTCCTCACCAGAATTCAGGAGGGCCTGTGAGCCAGCTGAGAAGGCTGCACTGGGTAAGCTGGTCATGCCCATTTTCCTCCCTGGCTTGCTACTTCCCATGCCTGTAGCTTTCAAGAGGTTTTCAGAGAAACCAGGGTGTGGATGCCAGAGCTCTCATCCCTACGCAGACACATGCACATGTGAATCTTAGACATTTCCCTGTGAATCTTCTATATCATAAAAATAATAGGCATGTAAATTAAATTGTCCTGAAGGCATTTGGCAGAGTGCTAATAGGGAACCGGGTGGCAGGGAACTGCCCTCCTTGACAGCTTATCAGCGACAGAGATGAACTGAAATTAACTGTTTTCAAACACCTTCTGGGCAGGCAGAGGGGACAAGGTCACCGGGACCTTTGGGAACTCGGAGGGATGTGGTTCCTCCTCCCCATTACCACAGAGCTTCTAGTGGAGCTGTGCTCCTGCTGCTACGTGCCGACTGCTCAGCCAAGACCAACAGTAATTATGGAGGGATGGACGTGACTCCATAACATGCTGCAGGAGATATTTTGTGGTGACCTCTACTTTCAGTTCCTGCCCAGCTCTGTATCTCTATATCGCTAGATGTCCTGTTGGGCTGAAATTTCTTACCCTCAGTTTTCCCCAATGGAAAGTTTTGAAAAGTTCTGCAAAAAAATGTGTCCAGCTTGTAACTGTGAACAAATAGTCCGTTTCTGGGTTTTTTTTTTTTTTTTTTTTCCAGAAGATTGCAGCCTTCTGTTGTGACAGATAATTCAAAAGCTTCTCCATTTTTGCAGTCTCAGTCTGCCATGCACTTAGCCTTCAAATGGGACAAGAGCTGCTGCCAAGTTTGAAGAAAATCATGTCATAAACAACAGAGTTGTGAACCTTTGAGCATGGGGCACTGAGCATGCTCTGCAACGCACTTTCCCCTGTTACACTTCTTTTTCATCCTTATTTCAGTTCTTTTCATGGGTTAGCAGCTTAACAATAGGGCCATGAGGATAACAGAGTTGCTAGAGAGCTCTGCTTAACCAGAAATGATAACAGTCCTTCCAGAGGAAGTTTCTTCAGTAGAGTGGTTGAAAGGTTTGCCTGGCAATTCCCTAATACCAAGTTCCCATCATGCTGATGGATGAAGAGTAACTCCGGGTTTCGGTCAGGGCTGCACACATTGCTCTTGTTATATCTGAACCCAGCCAGCTCCCAGGTGGTGGCTCAGAAGCAGCACAATTGGCTTTGCTCCGTGCAGCCTGGCTGTAGAGCAAACGGGCGCCCGTGGTCCCTGGGCACAGCACGCACAGAGGAGGGTCCTGGGAACTGCAAAGGGAGGTACTTAGATTTAGGAAAAGCCACAATCAAGTTTGTGCAGGAAACATACAATACATAAAATAACTCCAGATACACCACAATCAGAAAATAAGGTGTCCAAAGTGCTCCAGGCTTAGCAGGCTGTGGATAGTCTCTAAGCTCCCTCCAGGAAACTCACCGATATATTTTATCATTAGTCCTCCTTTCTCTTTTCACAACTGAAATTTCCTCTTTACCAATGGTCTGCAATCTGTCCCCAGGTGAGGTCTGGGAACAATGATCCTCTGTGGGGGTGGACTCTGTCACCCATCGCTGTGGGACCCCACAGTGCTCACCAGGGCAGGGCTGGGGTTCCTTCTGCAGGAGGAGTTTCCATGAATAAAGAATAGCCAAAGCAGCGATTGCTAACCCTACAGGCTGGGTTCAGGAGCAGGGTACAGAGCTGCTTGCATCTCTTCTCCAGTGCTTGGACAGGACCCTACTCTGAAGCACAGCAGACCTGTCCCCTCCCTGTCCTGGTGATCAGCAAAGGGTGCACCAAGGAGCAGCCGCTGAAGGCAGCTGCCATCTGAAAGGGGAATGTACCCCGCCGACACGCTCGTGGGACAGTGTAGAGCATGGGATGATGAAGCAATGTTTTTTAACCAGCTGCCAGGCGGAAGGCTGGTCTGTGTGTCTCGTGGGTGCACTGCTGAGATTAGATCGAGTATGGTGCAAGTTTAAGATGCTCACAATGACGAGGCAAAACCACTACCTGCGCTTCTTGGTCAGGCCAGGTATTCCCTGCATGAGGAAGCCACCGTCTGAGCAATCTCCACTCTCCCCACATCCCTGGTGATGAGACCATACCTCTACCCTCTTCCCCATCTCGCACCTCCAACCAGCCTGGAAACAGGTCCCAGAGTGTGATACAAGCCATACAGATGGGCTGCAACCGATGGCCCTGCTGTCAATCTGGGGCAAACTGCCAAAAATCCTTGTTGCCAGGCTGCCCTTCCCCACACCCACAAACTAGTGCCCCCCACTCCCCACCATGTGCCCCATCACAGTGAGAGTGAAGAGACTGGAAAAGCCAGCCCAGAGCACCCCCTGCCCAGCTCTGCATGGATGAAAATGGGGTTTTAGCAGAGCTGGGTGAAGACTTGGCTACAGGGCTCTTCTGAATACCTGGGATCTGCACTCTGGTCCACTGCCCAATGGAGCTGGTGCTACACCCGTAGGCTTTGATGTTTGTCATTTGGTTCCCAGGATCATTTATTTTACTGCAATTTCACAACACATGAGCAAACTCACCTGTAGAAATAGCACCTCCAGCTACCTGAGCTGCTGTTTGTGTGTGGAAAACTAGGAACATTAGTATGGACGCTGACACTGAGTGATAATCTGTGAGGTGAATATTGAATTAGAAAAAGAAATCTGCTTTCATTGTGTTTGTGCAGAAGAAAGAGGAGCAGCAGCAATCATGAGCAGCCATGTCAGCCTTCCCCAGGCATCACAAGGCAACATCCCATTCCCAGACCTCACTGCCAGCCCTGGTGTTTGGTATCAACGAGACCCGAACACTTCTCTCGGGTTAAGCAGCGGCTGAAGTGCTGTGTTGAGAGGGGACACGCAGCAGGGAAGCTCAGATCCTGCAGAGTTATATCACAGACACTGTTGCACTTTTTGTGGACACGCACAGGATCTATTTCTCGTGCCTCTGTTGCGTGCTAGGGCTGAGAGAACCGATCCCATGGCAAGGATGCTCTGTGCCAACCTTCAGTGATCCTGAGGAAGTGCGGGAAGTCTTATCTGAAAAGACAGATAAGGGTTTAAAATTAAACTGCAGCACAAAATTCTGCTGTGAGCTGTCACATCAGTGGTATTTTATCATGACATCTTTCTGTCAAATACATTGCTATTGTTTAATATCAATCACATCAACGAATACAAGTTTTATATATGTTTATGCAAAATTTCGGTTTCTGCTTCCATTTGCTTGGGTATTAGAAATTGCATTATGCACATTTCCAATAGCAGCCTTGTTTTTTCTTGTGGGAGAACTGTCAATAGTTTGATGTATTTTTATGTGGATCACTTTCTCAGTGAAAATATTTGTAAAACTTTATTGGTGTATACTATCTACTTCAGTATGGTGCAGTCATAAACTAGCATGGAGAGGATAAACTTGACATGATCCTGCACGGGCAAACACGTGGATGCAGACAACTCCCACAGTGCAAACTTCCTTTGGTTGGGAAGAGGAGAGCAACAACGGAGCAGGAGAAAGTGTAAAAAAGGGAAATGAGGACTTTAAAAGAGCAAATCCAAGTGGAGCAGGAATAAGGATAAATAGCTACTCTAAGCCTTATTCTACTACACAAGGACCTCATCCCAAGCACTCATACAGGCTGGGCAGTGACTGGCTGGGGAGCAGCCCTGCGGAAAAGGACTTGGGGGTGCTGGTGGGCGAGAGGCTCAACATGAGCCGTCAGTGGGCACTCGCAGCCCAGAAAGCCTGTCGTATCCCGGGCTGCATCAAGAGCAGCGTGGCCAGCAGGGTCAGGGAGGGGATTCTCCCCCTCTGCTCTGCTCTGTGAGAGCCCCCCTGGAGCACTGCATCCAGCTCTGGAGACTCTACTACAGGAAAGATCTGGACGTGCTGGAAGGTGTCCAGAGAAGGGCCACGAGGATGCTCCGAGGGCTGGAGCACCTCTCCTATGAAGACAGACTGAGAGAGTTGGGGTTGTTCAGTCTGGAGAAAAGGTGGCTCCGAGGAGACCTTATTGTGACCCACCAGGATCTTAAAGGGGCCTCCAAGAAAGCTGGGGAGGGACTTTTTAGGATGTCGGGTAACAGTAAGACCAGGGGGAATGGATTAAAACTAGAGATGGGTGGTTTCAGAATGGACAGTAGGAAGAAGTTCTTCCCCATGAGGGTGGTGAGACACTGGCACAGGTTGCCCAGAGAGGGGGTGGAAACCCCATCCATGGAAGTTTTTAAGGCCAGGCTGGATGGGGCTCTGAGCAACCTGATCTAGTGGGAGGTGTCCCTGCCCAGGGCAGGGGGTTGGAACTAGACGATCTTTAAGGTCCCTTCCCACCCTGACAATTGTATGATTCTATCTTGTTCCTCCCCACACCCCCTGGAAGGAGTTCCAGTGGGTATGGGGCAGCTCACCCAGCAGCTGTGTGGAAGGCTGGAGGAAGGTGGCTCTGACTTGGATGGCAGGTTTCCATTCACACCCTTCCAAGGTGTGACGAAGACCAAGATGTGTGTGAGAAGGAACCTGGCAGCAAAGCCAGGTTGTGGGGATTTGTGTGGGACAGCTGCCTGGCAGCCTGCCTGCCGCTTCTCCTTCAAGCAGGTTTGTAGGGCTAGGCTTGGACCACCTCCTCGAGAAGGAATTTATCTGTTGAATTTTCTTTATCTGTTGCCTTTTCCTGCTGCTTTTATCTATGAAACCTGTGTTTCCTCCTCCTCTGCTCTGCCTTGCTGAGGGTACATCTGGAGTACTGTGTCCAGTTCTGGGCTCCCCGGTTCCAGAAGGACAGGGAACTGCTGGAGAGAGTCCAGCGGAGGCTATGAAGATGATCAGGGGACTGGAGCATCCTCTGCTGAGGAAAGGCTGAGAGCCCTGGGACTGTTCAGCTGGAGAAGAGCCAGCTGAGAGGGGATCTCATCAATGCTCAGCAATAGCTAAAGGATGGGTGTCAGGAGGATGGGGCCAGACTCTTCTCAGCGGTGCCCAGGGACAGGACCAGGGGCAACGGGCACAAACTGGAACACAGGAAATTCCACCTGAACATAAGGAAAGACTTTTTTGCTCTGAGAGTGCCAGAGCCCTGGCACAGGCTGCCCAGAGAGGGTGTGGGGTCTCTATCTCTGGAGATATTCCAAACCTGTCTGGACGCGATTCTGTCCAACCTGCTCTGGGTGGCCCTGCTTTGGCAGGGGGTTGGGCTAGATGATCTCTGAAGATCCCTTCCAACCCCAGCCATTCCGTGATTCTGTGATTCTGCATCCTCACCACTGCCAGCTGTGAAGCTGCAGTCCTGTGACGTACACCTTGGCTGTGGGAGATCTTAGCGGCTGATATTAGCAGCTTGACACTGAAAGATGGAGCCAGCACGGGCACCCAGCGAGTGACAAACTCATTGCCAGGGCAGAGCACTGCCAAGGTCAGCGCAGCCGATGGACCATCCCACACACGCGCAGCACTTCAGTGTCGGGGGCAGGATCTGCTGCCACTGGAGGAAGGTAATGGGCATGACGAATATGCCAAGCGCTGAGCCAAGGCTTGGCTTACAAATCCTACCATTGCAAGGCCAAAGTCCGTCCCTGGCCCATCACTAGCTTGACACCTCTATGGCAGTGAACAACCCAGGACTGGTACAGACCTTTCCAGTGTGCTGCCCCGCTCAAGGGTCCTGGAGGCAGTGAGGAGCCTCCAAAACTTGGTCTGTGGTCCTCTAGTTGTAGGCAGTTATCACAGAGCAACCTCAGTCCCTGCAGGGTCTGGCTGGCCATTGCATCCTTACCCTTGGCAGAATTCTTTCTTTTGCCAGTGTGCAATTAGAAGTTATTATACTTATTATTTATAAATGTTGTTATTTTTACTGTTTGTTGTTTGGATTTCAGTGCCCCGGAATTGTGCTTGAGTGCCAGTTCTCCGTCCCCAGTGGAAGATAGACATCCAAATGCTCTGTGTGTCTCTCCTTGATGCTCCCCTGAGGATGGCAGAGGTTCCCCTAGGAGTGGATGATCTGTCAAGAGGGTGAATTCTTCTGAGTGCCCCAGAGGCTGCTGTATGTCAAAATATGCCCCCTTATCCTCCTGAAACAGCTTAGCTGTGGTCTGAGCTCCAGGAGAGGTGGGAGAGAAAGATACGTTCGATCCCTAGGAGCTGCAGTTCATACTTATTCATTAGCAGTGTTCTTAACAGAATAGTGATCATGTTTTTAGTATGATTAGTGAGACATGCGGATACATTTGTTAACTGCTTTTACAGTAATGCCAGGCAGAGCACAGGCCATATTAAATGTTCCCGGGCTGGTGTAAGGAGATGATAATTAAGCAATAATATGCAACCAGGGCTGTCAAAGGGTGAGAGCAGAGCGAAACAAGGCAGATGGTGCCAGGAGGCCAGTCTGGGCAAGGGAGAAGTATTTTCTCTCTCAGCAGCGTTTATTTCATTGATTTGAGTAGGATGGTTAATGATGAGGCAAAACCAGGCCATGTGTTTTTACAATTAGCAGCTCCAACTTACCTGCTGATCCATGTGAGAGACCATGAGGTAGCAAACTATGGGGAAATCCAGGTAGACTCCAGGGAAGGCAAAGCTTCTGCCTGGCCAGGACAGTCTGCGGGTCCAGGAGCAGAGGGAGCACTTGGGCAGGGGAGGTTGCGGCACTGGGGATTTGCTGCAATGGGCACTTTTTGTCCTTGGGGTAGGTCTTAACACCTGGCTGCATCAAGGTGCATGTTGTTCACATAGGCCCAGCTGAGCACTTTGTTGGACCTCTTGTCTTACTGCTCCATCCTTGGCACTACTTGACACCTGGCAAATTTTGCCTCACAGGCAAACCTCCCTCTCTGCCTCACCTTCCCTCCCTCTCTCTCTCCCTCCCTCTCCACCTCCATCGTCTCACCATCTGACTTCCCTGTGGTTCCAGGGTTTAGAGCTGGCCTTTGCAAAAATCCTGTCATCCCACTCCATTTGGTGAGAATTCCCTACTTGTTCTGAGATCTGCCATTTTCATCCAACACTCAGTATATTTACAGATGGGCTTTACCAGCATTGGCTAGACCTAGTTCTAATCTGAAATTGTAAAGCCTGATTGTGTCTGGGCACTTTATCCAACCAGCCACATATGTGCTCTCCTCTGCAAACGAGAACAGATTTGTTGGGCAAGGGCTGCTTTCCATAAAACCATGTTGACCGGACTTGATAATATTCCTAGCCTTTAATTCTTTATTAATTCAATGCTGTATCAGCTTTGCTGTTTCTTTGCCAAGGACTGATATCTCCAGAGAATGTTAACCTGCAAATTCGGCCCTGACACATTAATTTATACTAAGCAATCCTCTGTTTTTGTTCAGTCACCCAGTGACTTATTGAATTTGACCCTCTTTTCCCCTATTTGTGGGCATCTGAGGGTATTACTGCTCTTATGTAATTGCTGGAAAACGTTCCTTGTGAACTTGTCTCTCTTGGATGATGGTCAACCCTTTCTCTTGATGCAGAGACTCTGGATGTATGACTGAATCTTGTGGGTTGTTAAAGGGAATAAGTGTGTGTTCAACTTTTAATGGTGTCTAAAGCAAGTCTCCATGATACAGCCATGAGAAGCTGCCACCCTCCTCATTTTGCTCTTGAGTGCAGGCGCGTGGCCCGCTGGTGGTGTGGGACAGGACATTGCCTGCACTTGTCTGGGTCCACTTCCCTCCTCATTACCTAGCCTCCCAGAATCGCCATCCTTCAGAAATTGTACACACTTCTGTCCAGATTCCCTACCTTCCCATCACCATGGGTTTTGTTATATTAGTGCAACAGGCATTTTTTCTTCTGTTTTAGTCTTCCTGGACATCTGTGTTGTTTCTGCAGTCTCTCTCCATATTACAACTTTCACAACATTTTTTTTTTTTACCTTTGTCGAGCCTGTCCTTGCAGGTGCTTAGGAAGCCCACATGAGACTCAGGGCCACCCAAGCACTCCTGCTGGCAGTGCTGATCCCGGCGCTGAGCTGGGGCTAAGCAACTGAAGATGATCCTCCTGGCACTGTAATTACATTGTGAAGACACTTGAAAGTTTCTGTTGTTAAATATTTAACTCTGTAAGAGGAATAAGACCCTGAATGTGAATTTTATGATGGATGTCTTGCTCGCCTGTGGATGTGCTGAGAGCCTCCACTCACCTTCCATGCACAGTGACCATGAATATTCATTCTGCTCCCTCCAGGGCTTGTCTCCTTTTCCAGGCTGCCAGAAACTACACACTGGGAGCTCAGATAAGCAAGGTGGCTAGTGGGGCATTTACAGGGACAGGGGATGTGCTGAGTGACTGTCAGATAGGGATGACGAGATAGTAATTGAGAGCACCCTGCCCAGTGTGTGCCTGCAGCCCAGGGACAGACTGGAGCCAGCTCCTGTCATCCTTACCAGCAACGGGGGAGACGGGGCTGTGCAGGCTGAATGGGCTGAATGAGCTCAGGAGGGTACTTAGTTCCCTGCTCAGCCCACACTGAAGCAAACGGTCTGTTTATAGTTTTAGTCCTAGGGTAGCATCATCAGTGGCGCTCACATGTCCTTTGGGTTTTGCAGTGAGGGGAGAGGTGCTTACACCTACAGCAAGGTTGGGCAACCCCCTTCTCATCTCTTCTGGTGGGTTCCTTGGCAAAGCCCCAGAAGGACCGTGACTTTGTTCCACAGCAGATCCAGAGACTGTAAAATCTGTTTACATCTAATGTCTAGTGGAAACCAAACCCTTGGGCTGTGTGTGCGTGCTTGGGACTGGAACCTGGCGTTGGTGTGAACAGCAACAACTGCCTCAAGTGCTGCTGCTGGTTCAATACGATTTGGAGAACCCAGGCAAGTGACACAGCTTTATGAATTTTATTTATGGTCCTGATTTTTGCCCTCTCTGCCATTACTCCTACCTTCAGCCAGGGGAGAACATAAAGGCCATTCTTGTTGCAGAGGAGATGAGAAGGAGCTGCAGTTCCTGAGCCATACTCCCATGCACTGGCAGCTCCTTCTCATAAAGCTGACCTGGCTATTCCCAGGTAAGACTGTGTGGAAACTGGGCTCATCCTGCTCAACAAAGAGTAGAAATGAGGATGAGCCTTACTGGAAAGGACCTCAAACAAAACTGCCAAGCACTCACACTCTGCCTGCTCATGCCCCTGCCTGCTACAGTAAAGTGGAGAGGGGTCATTCCCAAGTTTGAAAGCTTTGAGCAATGCCCACTCTAGAAGAACCATTGCTGCCGTTGGCTGCTCCCCTTGGGAGAGCACAAGCGGGGCAGGCGTCTGCTGCTTCCTCTGCCATGAGTGGAGGAAAAGAGACAAATTTTTGATGTTAAAAATTTTGTACGCAGTAGGAATTCCCAGCTTCTCAGATCACTGAGATAAAAAATCACCAGAAAACTTTAAGAAACCATGTTTCTCCACTCAGTTTGTGATTTTCTTGAGTTTTCTCCTTTGCAGTGACAGCATTTCAAAGCAAATGTATGTTTCCTACCTCCAGTTATCTTTCTTCCAAAATCTTAGTTTTTTCACCAAGAAAAGGTTTTGATAGCAAAGTGTGAATCACCCTTAATTTATCACAGCCACCAGCCTGTCCTGGCTGGGATGCCAGCTTTGACAGCTAGCCTTGACTGATACAGCCACCAGCACTTTACAAGTCTGTGTGCAGGCGAATGCGTATCTGGGGTAGAGGAGACGTACTCTGCAGCACAGCACAGCTATAGTGATTTCTAAGCAGTCTTGCCCTTCACTGTTCTTGAGCGATGCATTAAATCCCCAGATGCTCACATCCCACACCCCTCGCACTGACACCCGGATGCAGGTACCTGGGGGTTACAGGGCAGATGGTTGGTCCTCTGGGGTCGCACTTGCATGGATAAAGGAATAGAAAAGGAAATGAAGGGGTTTATCTTCCTCCCAGCCCAGCAGGTATCTGGAAACCCTGCCGTCACACCATCTGTCGTCTCCTTGGGAGGCCGGCTCTGCAGCTTGCTGGGGAGTGCTTTGGTTCAGCATCGGCAGGAGGAAGCGCTGTGCCTTGGCGCTCCCCCTCCTCCCTTCCTCCTGATGCTTCGTCTTTAGAAATACTCCTAAGATGGCTTCGTGACCTCTGGCAGCCTGTGGCCACTGAACAGCCCCATACCCCTCCCACAGGCCCTGCAGGCAGGGGGGCTTCCAGTTCCCACCAACAAAATGCAGCAGCGGTTTCCTCCAGCCCGGCCCCAGCCAGGAGACAGCTTTTCTTCCTCTGCACCAGCTCTCCAGACTGTGGCATCCCCAGGCTTGGCTTACATCCTAGAAAACATGCTGCATCGAAAAAGGTTTGGGACCTGTCTCCTGCCCTTTGACTAGAGCCCGGCTTGGCCGTGTGCAATGTCAGAACAGAACAGACAGAAGAGAACAGGCGCCTTCTCGTGCTGATTGAGACTTACAGAGCTGATGGATGGATGTAAAGAGCACCACTGACCTGAATAACACAGAGGAACAAAGATTTCTGAGCACAGAGAACCTCAAAGACAGTAAGCAAAAGTCTGGTGACCTTACAGGATGCAGCATGGCTGTGAGAGGTGGTGGGAATAGTGTCTTCAGCGATAGCATTTACTTTGCTGTTCCCCAGCAGTCACAGCGCTGCCCAGGCTGGGGAATGCACAGGCTGCTACGGCTGCGGCTGTCTGCACACACTACAAAACAGAGTGCGGAGCTGCCCAGAAAGCGGAGAGCTTTGGGAGCCCACTGCGGGTGCATTTAGGGGCTGCTTCTCCTACAGCAGAGCTGCTGCTCTGAGCGGGGTGGGATTCCACGTGAGGGTGCACATCTGCTGCTCCAGCCATCTCCTGCAAGTTCCCGGACCCCGAGCGGTGGGTGGCAAGTCTGCAGGAGCTGGAGGGGTGTCTTTGCATGCTGTGAGGGCAGCAAGGGGAGGTGCTGAGGCCACCTCCATGGCTCCTCTCCAGGAGGCCCAGCCACCCCCTTGCTTTGCCAGTGGTGGATGGCATGCACGGAGAGATGGGAATCTCCTTGGAGAGGGTGACCGCAGGAGAGCTGGGGGAACCTGCAGGCTTGCGGGTGGCTTTGGGCAGACAGAGCTGCCTTGTGGATTGTGTGAGCTCTGGATGGTGTTGTCGGATGACTCCATCTGAGGGCGAATGCAGGAGAGATTATACTCTGACTCAAGGTTAGTTTTGATTTATTATTCCCAGGAACCTTTAGCACAGCAAAGCTTTTCGAGTTCCCTGCAACAAGCGCTCTTTGTTTTACTGCCTTTATAAATCACCTCAGTGTGCTGAAATGTTAGAATAGGAAATGTTAGTCTAGAATAAACAATTGCTAACCAGTGAGACAAAATAATCAATATTCATAAGACAAAGCACGAGTCTAAAGTGAGCAATGACAATAATGAGGTTGAGAAACAAATCAAGAGGTGAGGTTCCCAAAATCTTACTACAAAAACAAATGATGCCTAAAGAATTTGCTGCTCTGGGCTGCATAGTGTACCAAAGACCAACGATCAATGACCCTGGAAACAGCTGGATTCAGGATGGCATCAGGTTCAACCCGATCTGTGTTAGATGTACAGAAGAATGAACCTGAAGTACATTTATCTACTTGGGTTGGGATCATGCAGGAGAGATCGAAGACATAAAATGGGAATGAGTTTAGGAATAAGCCTGGGAAGACATGCTCAGTGAAACAGTGCATGTGGTGTGGGCCGGGTGAGCCTGATGGCTACTGCAGTGTCATCTCAGGTGGGAGAGAGCAAGGGAGAGGGGCTGCAAAGTTTTGCAGCAGCTTGAATAACTCCAGTGCTAGGTGGGAAGAGGGTGGTGACATTCCTAACACCTCTGTGACACTGGCACTCAGTTCCGTGGACACTGGGAACGGGGCAGTCCATCTACACGTCCTGGGACAAGTTGCATGGCCATTAGCCCTCGCACCTCCGATGGGCCCTGCTTTTGGAACCCACCTGATGCACCTTCTTGCACCACGGGAATTGTCTTTCTCCAAAGCCTGGGACTGGCCCTGAGCACCACAGGGCAGTGAGACACTCGTGAACAGAGGACTTCAGGGAACAGACTGGGCAAGGAGAATTTCTCTGCACAAGGGCTGCCTGGCGTGAAACCATGGCTGTCCACCAGTGAGTTGGCTGGGAATGAGGCTTGGCTAAATTTGGGCAAGCAGCCTGCAAAGAACAGGAGGTTGAGGGCTGGGTGTTTATTTCTGCAGCAGGGTGGGTTATGTCTGGAGTCAGCAAGTGCAGACTGGCGTGAGGGGCCCAGGGGCAGCAGCCTCTTTGACTGGAGTATCTTCAGGTGGGACCCTGGAGGGACTCCCTGTGGGAATGCCCTATTTCAGGGAAGGGTGCAACGCAGTGGTGTGGGGATGGGGACAGCTGGCACATCAGGTACACTGGCCATGCTAGGACAGATCTGATAACATCACAAAGGTTGTTTCCAAAGCATAGGGCTGGTGGGGACCTCCCTGCGGAGGTACATTTCCTCTTTGCTCACTTGCAGAGGCATTGCCCAGTCCCAGTGACACCAGAAGGCACACCATGCAGGCCACCACACTTGGTGTTAGGTGGCCATTTCCTTCTAAGTGTAAGAGAGCAAGAAGAAAAGCAGCTGCTAAAGGAGTATCAAGTTTCAGGGAAAGGAAGATTTCAGGTCCTGGCTTTTTGGGACATCAAAAGGCAGCAGTGACTGGCAATACTTAGGTGACAAACTCTGTCTTGTGTGCAGACCTGCCCATGAGGACCTGAGATCAAGGTTGAAGTCCATATCACCTAAGGCTACACCCGCAGTGCAGCATCCCTCACTAACGTTGTCACTAGTGCTCCCCGGAGACACTAGGATGGTCAGTGGGGTCAGGGGTCAAATAAATCCCACCTTATGTAGACATTGACAGTATGTCAGATGAGTCAAGTGCCAAAATAGTCTCTGCCTCTCCTCATGCCTCTCATCCTGCACCCCCCCAGCATCCTGCACCCCCATGCATCGCTCGTGTAGCTTGAGGAACATACAAGATCTTACTGTGTGTGACTCCAGGGGACTGGCCTGCACCTCTGGAGGGATGGGATCTCTGGAGGCAGCTGGAGGTAGATGGATGTTGCTGTATCTGTAGTCTGGCAGCAGGCCTGGAAGGGAAGCAGTGACCTGAGATCAGGGGCCGGGGGGAGAGAGGAGGAAAGGGGAGAGCGGGGTGGCTGTGACCAGGGAGCCATGCAGAGAATGGAGAAGGACAGAGGCCAAAACAAATAGGCAGAGATGTGGAAGAGAGCAGCTGAGCTCCACAAACAAACATACATAACTGACAAACCCCATGCCAGATAAATCACTAGATACCTCCAAGCAAGCACACATGGAGATCTCTATAAACAACCTAACCCAGCAAACTCTTTTGAGGAAAAACTCAAAAACTTTGATCATTGTTGCCATGGTGATGTGATTTGGAGTAAGTGTGGCAGAGTATTTTTTATTATCAGCCTTTGTCATAAACAAATAACCTGCTGTAGAGTTAGAAAAAAGGGATAGAGCTGGGCTCAGACCATCTAATCATCACACGCAGACGCTGCAACTAATAAATCAAGGAAACAGGAAGATTGTAAATTCCACCAGAGGTCACTTGGTTAAACAAAGTGCAGGCATGAGAGACAGCCGGAGTGGGTGGGGAGTGAATTAATGGCAAGGTCTGGTCACTGTCAGTTAGCATTCAGATTCTGGCTTATGGTGACAGGCACCTCATCTCCTGAAGCCTTCTAGGAAATACAGCTGCATACTAAGCACGGGCTAGCTGCTGAGACTGCGGCTGGTTTGGGGGAGGTACTGCTCTGTGGTTTTACCCAAGGAATGTGGGCTGAGCTCTGCCTTGTGTAACGTCATCCAGTAGTTTGACTCTAGCAGAGGCACACTGGGACCATGTCCTGCCAGACCTCCTAAACCACTCCACCGGTGAAGGCTGCTACCCCCCAAACACAGTTGGTTGCAGCAGACCTAACCTCTCGTGCATGTGGTGGCCTCATGGTCCTTGTGGATCTCTGTAATTTGGGGCGTTTAGTAAATTGTTGTATTTTCCCAGCCATGGCCCCATAGCAAATATTACCTGTGCAAAAAGTCACACTTCTGCTAAAGTGGCCTCCTACTTATGTTTCTGATCCATATTAACTTAAAAGGTAAAGTAATAACTGTGGGGATGAGCATAGAGCTTGCAACTCACCTCTTGTGGGGTTTGGTCTCAGTGCTGGCCATGAGGCAACATGGATGCACAACCTGGGGTTAGTTGTGCCGGGTCCCTGTCAGAGGCTGATGACCGTCAGTGCTTGTGAATGGTATCCTGGGGAGAAAGCTGCCAAGACCAGGCAGCAGGAGTGTGATGGAAAGAAACATGGTTTTCCCCATTGCAGGCTGGGCATTACCTGGACCTGGCACAACATGTTGAGTGGAGGGCAGCTTCCTCTGTGATTGCCCTCGGGGCCAGGGCTGAGGCAGTCCTGGACTGCTCAATGCGCTCCAGAATGAGCTCATGGGTGCATCATGTGGGAGAAAAGAAAGCCCTGGCAAACCTGGTAATCCAGCAGAGATGTGGGAACACTCTGCCTCCAGGGAGTGCCTGTGCCATAGGGCTCTTGGATCTGCCTTGGAGACATGGTTTCCGTGGCCTCCATTTCTCAGATTTGCAAGTGTGACAATTTGACAGCTGGACTGACCAGGAAACAAAGCTGTGAGCTCACGGACAGAAGGGATGTTTTGCTCTGTGTCACCTCTACCCGTAAGCGTAGATCATCTCCTGCAGTTCCCCTGCCTCTGACTTTTGGCACAGATGTAATGAAAAGCATCCAGAAAAAATTGTGTATAAACATGAAATACTTCCTAGGCCTCTTCCAAGTTCCTGCGAGTCCCAGCTACTCTTCTAGCAAACCTCTGCCCTCTGTAGTGCAAAATCTAACCATCAGCATCACACAGGTGGTGACTATGCAAAACAGGTTGGCACTGAATTTCCAATACAGAGCACCTACTGTGACTGATTTTCCTCTTTAATTCAAAATGCCCTTGACTTCGAACATCATCAGAGCTGTGGTGCTTCCATCTTGCTGAAACCCAGAGCACCACATCAGTTCAGGTTCATCCAGGGGAAGCTTGAACCTCTTTCAGCCTAATTAGTGTCTGTGAATGGAGCACTGCTCTGCCTGACTCTCCCTAGGGATGCGGAAAGTCAGGCTGCTTGCACTGGATTGTGCTCAGAGACGTTTTCCTCCTGCTTCACCCTGGTGCTCCCAGCAGAGTGCTCTGCTTCCACGAGTCAAACTGCATCCCGCTCTTGTTGTTCAGCCTTAGCCCAACATTTAATCCTGCCAGACAAACTCTTGCTCCTCATTGTCCAGTTTTGCGTCACTGTCACCCCCAGCCTGAGCAGTTCCCTCAACTCTGTCATGCATCTTTGGAGAAGAGGGAAGTCTGGTATGATGACTTCTGGGAGTGAAACAAAGTCCCTCTCTGTACATCCCTTCACACCCCGTGTCTACAGCTTCTACTCCTTCACCTCTTAAAGAATTTGCCTATTCTGCTTTCCCTGGGGTTTTACAGCATGCCATGCCTTTTGTGTAAAGCTTGGGCTGCTAATGAGCATCTCGCAGTATCTTTCTGTGTGCAGGAGACCATGTAAACACCACATGCATGTCCATTAATGCCGCAATCTCAGAAGTAGGAAATGAGACACGTGAACTTTTCTAGGGATCGTTCAACCACTTAATGGTTCAGTGTCACACAGTTGCTCTGCTGGGTACAGGATTTAAACACTCTGCTCTTTGCTGAGGGCAAGCGGGGAAAGGAGAGGCTACGGTTTGGATCAAGCAGAAGTTGTGGGGAGTTGGCTACAGACAAGGCACTGTATGAGCAGCAGAATTCACTTTTTCAGCTTGATCTTAGAGATAATTTTAAAAGTAATTATCACTGAGAGTTAATATTCTTTAGGCTTGGTTTGAGTGGTGCTTTGAAACTCCAGTGTTTGAGTACTTCAGCTCTAGCCCTGGGACGAGTATTGAGATAGTAGCAAGCGTGACCTACTGGAGGAAACATTTTTCCTGCAAAGGGAAATCTTGTCTGAAAACCCCCAAAAATGTGCACCCTCTCAGCAAAGGTGACTCTCATACCTGCTCCTTATTCCAGGGTAGCGCTTCGGTACACAGCACAGTTGTTTCAGGTACAGGACAAATCCCTAGCAGAGATAAAGTGCATGACTGAAGAGGCTACTCTAATAAACGATACAAACACATGGCCACCACCTTCACAGTGATGACCGAGGGATCCACAAGTGGTGTCCTGGGGCTGCCATTACTGAAGTACAGAGCAGGGCCACGAAATCTGCCATTTGTAGGACTCAGTGACTGAAGCAAAAACCTCGGTGATCAGGACGCCCTTGTGGGAGACAGGCAGGTGCCAATGCTTTGAGGAGCCTGAACCCCTGCTGCTGTAAGCAGGTTCTGCATGCTGGGCCACCCTGCACAGGAGTGATGGGGAACAGCGTGAGCACCAGCAGGGCAAACCACGATGGCCTTGGACACCTCTCTTGGCGTATCTCCCCATGCCTGTGGTATGTGACCATGCAGGTGGAGGCATCCCTGTCATCTCCTGCCATGGAGGCAGCCACTGCTTAGACAGTTCCTGTGGTGCCCTCTCAGCTGTATCAAATAAATTCTCCTTTCTTTGGCCAAAAAAGCCTTACACAGATGAAGTTGCCCATCCATTGTACAGTGGAGGACTAAACGACTGAAGAACTGCTGCAAAGAGTAAATTTTCTTCAGTAACCAAGCAGCAAAGCACTTAACTCCCACTGACGCCTTCCAAAACTGCTTCCCTCATTACAGCTGTGCAGCAGGCTACCCATCCTTTTGATATTCCCCATTATATGGGGAATGATGCTCTGCTGCAACCAATGGACCTAGATGAGAAATGCAACTTGTATCCCTGTTTTCCAGGTTGTCTACATTTCTTCTAACCTTTAAGGCACTATATAACTGCTCCTCTTGGGAGTGTACTCCTGTTTTAATAAAGATAAGTTAGTAGTAGAATATGAAAGTAATGTAATGATACCATCTGACTCTTCCCCTACAGGAATCTTCCTGATTATTGGCAGGAGGTTTAGTGGCGAGGAGAAAGGAAAGCATTTCCTAACTGCAGCTGGAAAGAGATCCCAGCCCCCGCAGACCAGGGGGGGAGGATGCGGGTCCGGGCCTTGCACCAGCATCTGCTCACCCACATCCCTGCTTCTCAGCACAGCCTCACCCACAGCACGAGTTCCCGGTCGGAATCATAATCCCAGAGTGGGCACCTTAGCCAGCCCCCACAAAATACTTTGCTGACCAAGTTTGCTCAGTTTCTGCATCAGATCATTTCTCCCTCATATTCAGAGAGCCTGCTGCCATCTGCGAAGAGACTCTAAAATTGCCCTATTTCAGCAGGAGCGATCTACACCAAAGTTACCCAGCATTCATCCCCCTTTCACTTCTAGCCACCACTCAGCCTTTCGGGGATGCGGGAACAAAACTGTCTGAGTTAGGTGATAAAATGTACACCCTGAGTCCCATTGTGGAAAGTGGCTAGCAACCAGCTGAACCCTTCAAGGCACTCTGAATCTCTGAATGACTCATGAAAATTTGTAAAAAAATCCTTTTAGGAAATGACCCAGCTGAAGAAATCAGAATTCGCTCACAAATGATTTGCTAACCAAAGAATGAGTCCATGGAGCCTGTTTCTCATGGCCTGACTCATCCTCAGTAGTATCCTTTTTCTTTTTTTTTTTCCTTTGAGTAGTCAAAAAAATTTGTATGGAATTGCTAGAGTATTTTATAGATATTACTCACTGGCTCAGCATGATTAAATGCAACCTATAATATATATAAAGAGGGCAAAATTTTCAAAAAATGTCAGACTGGCTCAGGAGCTAAATTTCCCAGGAGCCGTAAGTGCTGCAAACGCTGAGGACTGCAACACATCATTTTCAGGCTCTGTGCCCCCTAGTAGTACTTCTCCTCAGCTTCCAGGGCTGTCCAGGCAACGTGGGGGGATTTGCTTACACTGCCCAGGCCCTCTTCAAGCGTAAGTAGCTTTCACTAGCTGCAGGGTGGAGTCTTTTTTAACCTAGAACTCTCTTTTAGGGTTAAACCTTTAAATTCAGATAACTTCAGTGGATAAGGTCATGCTTTATCTGTCTCCCTGTCTCCATTGGCGAGAAAGGGACTTCAGGCGCTTGATGTAGGAGGACTGCTTGGCCCCAGGATAAGCTCCTCCAAGGCAGGTGTGTCAGTACCTATGTAAAGGCCAAAGTTAGTCTCATGGGATCTAGTTTTTCCTTCTCAAACCAGGGAAGGAGTCAGAAATCACATCTCCGGGAAGAGAAGGTGACTAGGGAAGGATGAACCTCTGTCACGCTTTCAGAAGAGCCTCTTGGAGCTGAACGTTTTGCTGTAATAGTGGATCAAAGCCAATGAAATTAAGCCAGAGCTCAGAGCACGGGAAAAACACAGCTCTGCTGAACTGCTTATCCCTGAGCAGCGTCAGCTTAAGGCTGCCTGTAGGATCAGCAGCTTTGAATTTTTGGCCCTACATGTGCCAGGAGAAGCTGTAAGATCCCAAGTGTGATGGAGGCAGAGAGGGCCCTTGAGAACCTGCTTGTTCCTCTGGCTGCCTTGCGGAGCACCCACCTGCCCCCATCACTACCCCTCTCACGTGGGGAGAAGCCCTTGCCCCCAGCCTGCTCTGTTCCAGGCAGCCAGCACCGGCAAAACAGCCTTTTTGGCCAGAGCAGCTCTTGACCTGATTTGTGCCTGTCGCTGGATCTGCCTCCCAGAGGTTTCTGAGCAAGGCACGGTGCTGGAGGTAAAGCAAATCGAGGAAACACCTGAGGTGGGAAAGCATTTCTGATCCCCTTCAGGGCTGAAACTCAGGGAACTCGAACAGCCTCCAGGGAAGGTTTGAGCAGAGCTTGTCCCCGTTCCTGCAAGCAGTGGGTGTTCGCAAAGAAGAGGTTAGTCAGCAGCTCCCTTTCTGCACAGCAATAGTAATCTTGGCTTTTAATAGCTCTCCGTTAGCTCAGGAAGAAGGAGCAGCTGACCATGAAACAGCAGCAAGGACATCTGAAGAGGCCTAAAAATGTAACATGTGAGTGATATGTTTTTAAATAGAGTACACAAAGGGAAAGAGAGAACTTGGGATAAATCCAAAGCTGAAAATCCAGTCTGGGGGAGTAAGTGGATGTCAGGTAAAGACCAAATTATCACTCAAGTGAGAGGGAAGGGTTGACCTGTGGGACTCAGACCAACTCCTGGAAAAGGGATTAAAAATTTCCAAATAAGGGACACTTTGGGTGGGAAAGGCGTATGATACTCTGTACCCACCAGGGTTTCAGCTACCAGGATATGGTGGGCGCTCAGTTGTCCAGCTGGGTCAAATCCCAACACATCACAAAGAAAATGAAAAATCCTTACTAGAGAGGACATCACATCTAGTATTTCTCCCCCCTCAGTAGGTCAGCTATCACAGCAAAGAAAGGAATGAGCCTAGCCTGACATGATTTGTTCTTCAGAAATCCATGCCTGGCATTTTTTATTACCTTACCTTTTGGGCAGACATAATCTAATTGTTTAATATTGTTTTGCTGAATTATCTCTAGGCTCTGGAGTCAAACTATAATTTGGAGCTGGTCTATATTTTCCACCCCACTCCTGTCTTCCCCTTCTAAAAAACCAGATATTATACATCTGCTTCAGCCCCTTCTTACCCTCCCATATTCTTATGGCTCCCTAGAAGTACAGCAAACAGTTCAGAGACAGATTCAGCTGAATCCGTAAGTACTCCAGGGGGATGTCTCCAGGTGCTGCGTATCTTACTGCTGTTCTGGTTCAGTCATCTTTAACTCATCCTTTCTCGCACCTGGCCTGTCTAATCTCTTTGTAAAACGTGTTGCCTTACACAGCTTGTTGCAGTTATTTCTTTATTCTGAGCGTCAAAGAATACGCTGAATGCTTCAGCCTCATCTGTGTCATCTGTTATTTGCTGCCACGGTCCCATAGGGCTAGGCTTCCCTTTGTCTTCTTCTTACTTTGAAGGTATTTCTGGAACCTTTTCTTGTGCCCTTTCTGCTCCTCACCAGCCTGGTGCGTGTTGGAAGGGCTCTTTCTATTCCGGTGTGATTGTGCTGCCACTCTACACGCTCTCTGCTCACGTGTCCTCACTCCCATTTACTGTGCAATTCTTTATTTTTAAGCCCTAAAGAGCTGGCGATGCAGCCGTAATGGCTCTTATAAGTCTTCCCTTTCCTCTGCATCAGTATCATTTGCTCTTAAAAGTAAAAGGCAAATATTTTCCACTGTGAGCAAGGGAGAGAGATATGGGGGGACATCAGTCCTGTAGGCACACCTCGAGTGGTCCCTGGGTGCTGAGACAGCCCCCAGTGAGAGGGGCTGGCAGGGGAAGGGGGGGAGCAGGCAAAATCCGAGCTGCAAAGAGGGCTCCTCTCTGATCTGCACTCCCTTCCATCCCTTTTGTTTTGATAATCTCACCTCTTGTCAGTGGCCATCTGGGAACAGATTTCCTGCCAGGCTAATTAACTCTTATGGCACTATTCTCTTTTTCCGCATCATTTTTTGCCATGTTTCAGCTTGGTACAGATACTGGTGGGAGGTGCTGTTAAGGTGAGACATACTATGCTAATGGGCCACGAGACGTCTGATGGCAGCGAACTAGCACGGATGGTCTGGTGGCCCCGTCTTTGTGTCAGTCTCACAGAGATCAGGCATCTGCAGTCTCAAAGGAAACACAGGTCGATCTTGCCTGAGTGGAGGGTGAGCCGAGGAGCAGCTCCTTGTGCTGTAATTCAGGATATCAGTACGGCACAATTTTATTTATACTATGTGCTTAATGCGGGCACTTCAGTACACAACAAAACTTCTTTGGAAGACACCAGGATTGAGATCCCTAAAGTGATATATAAAAACATGCTTAAAGCCATATGTGAAGGTCATTTAAGATTGCAAGATCCAAGAGAAGGGCTGGAGACATTTTGTGCCAGCTTCAAAGAAACACGGATACCGAGGAAGCATTAAAAATTTTGTTTCATGCCAAAATGAAGCTTAATAAAAGAATAGGAGATACCAACAGGAGACCTGGGTAACTGCTGTCCAGTTGCACATCAACACCTGTTAAAATTGGATGTGTCCTTTGAGTGGGTTACAGCTGAGCTGGATGGGTCAGAGATGGAGCCAGAGTTTCAAGTCCTGTAAAATAGGAACATAAATACTTAAAACCTTTTCTACCTTAAGAAGGGACTCCTAGGACTCTTCAGCTGAGTTTTCCTGTGTTGGACTCAGGTCAGGCTTGGCACGGGAATGCTCTGAAATCATTCAGCTGCTTTGTGTCCTTGGACAGAAGTAGACATTTTTCTTGGGCCAAATTTGAATCCAAAACCTGCTCAGCCAGGAACCCTTAATAGCTGGCAATCTTTCAGCTGGTCTGCCATAATACAGACACAGGAAATAGGTGCTGTTTTTCAGTAGCTTAAAAAACAATACAAAGTGGCTTTTTGCTCACCTTGGTAAAGCCAGTGCGAAGGTCACCAGGTTAACTTCTGACTTGCAGTAATGTAAATGCTGATAATCCAGCTCTCAGTGGGCCGATTCACATTTTATTCTGGTCTCCAGATGCTATACAGCTCATGCTCTGGGACCCAGATCACGTTTTTAGCACTCTCCTGCCTGGCTAATTCGTGACAATGGAAGAGACACCTAAAGAACAGCATCCTTAATTCCCTCCAAGGCAGCTTCTTTGACCTGAAACAGCCCAAATGACTGACTGTGAAGAAACCATGACATAATTTCAGTGCACCAAACTATGACCCAGGACAGATTAGGTTCTTAAATGATGAAATCCTGTTCTTGGTTTGTAGCTGGAAACCACAGCTTGAACTTCCCAAGCTACAACCTGTGGCCACTGCCCCATTGCCTTGTGTTGTACTGGCTGCTACTGCTGAGAAGGGTTTGGCTCTGTGACATTCACGACTTCCCTTCCAGTGGTTGCAGGCTGCTCCTGTATCTCCACTGATCCACCTTTCCATTGGGCTGGACAACCCTGGCTCCTTCATCCTCTCTCCTCGGGATGTGTGCCTCTGGCCATGACAGTAGCATCTGATGGACCTTCTCAGTTTTCTCCAAATTCTTCTAGAACTCAGGATCAGGACCAGGTATGCCAGGCACAGCCTCTGGGTGCTGTGTAGGTGATCATAGCTTCCCTCACCCTGCTGGCCATGCTCCTCCTAACGTACACCAGCCTCAGGTTTACCTTTTTTCAATGAGAGCTCACTGTTATCATTCAACCTGGTGCCCACTGTAACCCCTAGGTCCTTTCCAGAACTGGTAGGCTTGATTTTGGCAGAAAATGAATGGACATCTTTGATCTGATATGAAATATTAAATCTACCTTCAAGGTGGGATTTCATAAATTACATGCTTGCAAAATCAAGGAGCACTCAAATCTTTTCCAGTAAAGATGTTTACTCCTATGGGGAAACACAACTGGTGTGTCTCTTCTGGGGTGAAAGCCCAGAAGACTTAGGACTACCAGAGCTCTTGTGGATGTGATTTTTGTTCCATATATCTGCAAATGCAGGGACTAGTAGCTGCATTTACTGAGTGCACAGTGCAGTTGCTGTTTTAAATGCTGCTTTTATCTGGTCCCAGTATACATATAGTACTAGGACACACGTAGAATTTCCGTTATAGATTCAGGCTTAGATAATGAATGAAAACAAGGAACATGGCCCTGTGCTCTGTAGGGAGTTTCTGTTCAGCTGTCAGCCTCTCCAGCCTTCCTGGGCTCTTGGCTGTTCTGCCTTGTGTTGGCCTGGGCGCTTGGAGGCCGGCTGTCAGTTTGGATCCCACGCTGCCAGCCCACCAATGAGTCACACTGACCCAAGCATCCATTTGGCCCATTATCACTTTTCTCTATTCCTGTCAGACTGGCATTTTCATTTCTGAAAAAAACCCCATATCTTCTGACAGTCTAATCACTAAATCCAGTTTGGAAATCAGAAAAAATAAGATGAAAGGGCAATATCCAGAGTTGTCCTTCCATCACCCTGCTGCATTAGAGAGAACATGCATCCCCGTGCCCAGATAAGGAGGCAGATGCTCCGGGATGCATGTGTCTGCCGAAGGTTCCACCTGATTTATCTTCTGCATTACCTTGTCTCCTGCAGACCTACAGCAACCCCAGCCTGTCTGAATGTGAATATGAGTGTGACTGTGGCATCTGTGGCAATAATTTTCATTACAATATTGGTGTCCCAGCTGCCCCTCCATGTTCCATTTATACTTCATGTGGGAAGAGGACACAGTGCAGTGGACATTCTCACTCTCTCCTCTTCCATACAGCTGACGGGCAGCTCACTGCAACCTTTCCTCCTGCCTTGCATCTGCTGTGTGGGCTGTAGCATGTTGGGCTATTGCCGTAGTCCAGAGGAGGGCTACGGAGCTGGTGAGGGGTCTGGAGGACAAACCTTTCAAGGAACAACTGAGGGAACTGGGGTTCAGCCTGGAGAAGAGGAGGCTGAGGGGAGACCTCATCCCCCTCTACAACTACCTGAAAGGAGGTTTTAGAGAGATGGGGGCTGAGCTCTTCTCCCCAGTGACAAGTGATAGGACAAGAGGAAATGGGTTTAAGTTATGCCAGGGCAGGTTTAGATTGGATATCAGGAAACATTTTTTCACTGAAAGGGTTATTAACCATTGGAATAGGCTGCCCAGGGAGGGGGTGGATTCCCCATCCCTGAAGGTGTTTAAGAAAAGGGTAGATGAGGTACTGAGGGACATGGTTTAGAAGGGGTTTTTGTCAGGGGGGGTTAATGGTTGGGCTTGATGATCTTAAAGGTCCCTTCCAGCCTCACCGATTCTGTGATTCGATGATTCTATGTGCAGGACGCTGTGACTGTGGTATAGTGGCCCCTGCACCAGTGCTGAGCATGGTGCTCTGAAGTTCTTTGTCACACAGATTTTCCTGCCCTCTGATTTTGCATAAAACCTGGGCTCAAGATGAGCAGCATCAGAGCTGTTAGAGGGAGATTTGTAAAGACAGCAAGCACTGGAGAGTCCTGAACACACTCTGGTCTGAGTGGATGGTGACAAAAAAATGTGCCTTATTTCAGTTAGCCTGATCTGATTTCACAATTCAGCCACAGGGTCTTATGTATGCATACCTTCAAAATTGAAGAGCCCTCTGCTTTCAGAAGTACCTTCACCTTTTATCTGATGTGCTCAGTGGGTGAGCCGCTCTAGTTTTAGTTTTCCAACACTTAAAAATGATAAGCTGAGCTTTCCTATGGACACTTGCAATTTTTTCATCAGCCTTTTGAAAGCATGGAGTGTGGAACTGAACACAGCCCCTTCTTTTTGCCTCACCAGGTGCCGGCTGCACTACCTGTAAGGCCGCTCTTGCCAGTGCTTCCCGGCAGTCCCTGCTGCTCAGCACGTGGGAGCTCTCTGGAGCGTCCCTGGAGCACCTGGTAGAGTGCAGAGCAGGTGTCCTTGGGATGTCTAGGACTTCCAGTGCTGGAAGATCTTCTAGAAGATGACCACAATCAGAGTGCACCTGCCTGAAAAATCTGGATTCCCTAGTACACATCCCACAGGCAGTATGATGTAACCTCGGCTCACACTCTCAGGGCATTGGGACCCCTCACACACACCAACCATCACTAAAAAATTGCCAGCATAAGCAATACAAGTAGTCCTCTCATTTGTGATGGTGGTACTGCAGCACCCACAGGTCATGGAAGGGTCCCGGCATCTTCAACAGACCTGGGTCACCATGATGCGTGTCCCTAAATCCAACGTGCTAGGAAGGAGAAAGGGCCTCAGCCTACCTCTGGTGAAGACCCTCGAATTATGAAACACAGGTGAAGGGAAATGGTGTAGATCCCAGACATCCATCAGTTTCTTCAGCAAAATGAGTGTATTAATTTCTACCTGCTTGGCACAAAGAGAAGTCAGACTACTAACAATTGCTTTGAGCAAGATTATTAATGAGTACTAGGATAAGAGCCAATTACACAAGTGAGCAATGGGTTGATTATCCCAACTAAAAGCACTTATTTGATGTCTGGCATTCCTAGGTGTCAGGGTTAACGTGTTCATTAAATACATCTCCTCCTCCTAAGCAAAGGTTGCAGATTTCTCCTGCCTGCAGAGTGCTCTCTACCCTGTACCGTGTAACTTTGCTGTGCAATTCTCCCAACAAGAAGTGTTACAGCCATACCCTGATGCTCCATCCCGCTTCTCCCATCATCCAGGATGCTAGCAGAAAATTGTCAAGGTTGAGCCATCTTAGTGTGTTTGAGCAGATCAGCTAAGTCACCTGAAAGTGGCACCTGCCCAACTACAAACTCTTTGATAAGCATCTTACAGTCTTCACTGGTGCTGTGTTAAGGCAAGAACTGAAGCGTAGTTCAAGTGGTGTCACTGATGTTAGCATGCACAGTGTGCCAGGAGCGATGTGTGCAACCCTGGAGCAGGGATGGAGGAACCTGTGTGTCTGTGTGTCCTGCCAATGTGGTTTGCACAGGGCTCTGACATTTCTGCCACCAGCTGAGATGATGTCTAAGACATGGTAGATGCTGGGAGGGAGAGCAGATACTACGACAATGCCTAAGAGTGTGCCTGTGTGACACCTCCTCTCTCCTAAACTGGGAGCATTAACAGAGACTCAACTGTGCTAACAGGAGGATACTGTCAGTGTATAGAGCCACCTGGAATCAGGCACCTTAAATCTCAGCTCTCTGTTGTGACGCGTGAGGTGTGTGATAGAAATCTCTCACGAATGAAACCTGGAAGAGTCTACTGACAGCTGTGCATGTGATTGCCATGCAATAAAGCTACAAAGGAAGTCAATGGAAGGCTGTGGAGCATGGTGGTCCAGGTTCTCGTCTCTCTGGTTTCTCAGATCTGGGATACTGGCTTGTGGATTAATGGGACTCCTGACTTTTTCCTTTCCTTATGACCTTGACCAGAGATCAGTAGCTTTTGTTTAGGGAGATGTTTTGCCAAAGCAGGACTCGGAGCTCTCTGCAGCCTCTGCTCCAACAGTGTCACTACCTACAGTGAGGGCAGAAGAGCAGAGCAAGTATCCAGCACATCACCGGCGTTTGCTCTCATTGCCACCTAGTCCAGAATAAGTGATGGCAGCGAGGCTGAGGATGGTGCCTTCACATCGGTGAACAAGGGGAACTAAACCTGTATCTGGGAACATCCCCTGTGAGTGGCCCTCTCAAAGCACTGGAGCTGGCTCAGCATGCAGCAAAGCCCCCTGAATTCCTGTGGAATAAGGTAAGGATGGTTGAATTTCAGGATATTTATTTAAGCAGGTGACCAGGGTGAGAGAATTAGGACAGGTGAATGTTTGATTAAGGGGCAGTATTTATCTATTTAATCCTGGTCACCTGCCATGTGCCACCATACAGCAAGCAACTAATGCCAAAAAATACCAAGTACATCATTGGTGGTGGGTAGGTGATGGAAGACAGTCTGTAGGCCACAACCCAACTGTAGAAATGGCTGAATAACCACGTCAGGTTGAATTCGAAGTCCGTTTAGTAGGAGGCTCTCTGCTACTAAAAGCAGAGAGCAGAGCATGGAAATAATCCCCAAACAGAAAAATCTTCTACACCAGGCACCGTGGCAGGGCACAGGACAGAGGTGTGGTGGAAATGTCTTCTCTCTGGTGTCTCCCACCGGCAGTGGACATAGCTGAGTGTGAGAGATGTCAGTTTGGATTTATCTCACTTAACTTTAAACTCTTACAATGTAGATGTCTGCAGATCAGCTGGTCACCTGAAGTTCTGGCAGGGCATGTTTCACTTGATATTAAAAGTCTTTTTTAGGATGAGAAGCGCATTTATTTCTCTCTGCCAACTATAAAGGAAGACTGTGGTTCAGTTCTAAATGGTTATATTTGGTAGACGAATTCATCAAGTGTGAGAAGGAAAAGGGGAGATAAACTATTTGCATAGCTAAGGAGTCTTAAAATCATGTTTACACAAAATGAACTGCTTTGGTTTACTGCAAGACATCACTGAGACCTGGGACAATAAGGATATTCTCTGACATGATGGTGCTGTTTTCCATATTCTCTGAGAACAAGACATATTAGAACAAAAACCAGCCAGAACTGCATCTTCAGAGAGCTCCCTCTGGTACACAGACAAAAATATCACCATCTGGAGAACTCACCTCAAGGAGGAGCCCCTTAAAAGCTACCGATCCCTCCTCTGGAGGAGTGATGGAGTTGGGATAGCACGAAATCTCAGTTCCAGCCCAGGGATGTCAGCTCAGCTGCTTGAATTCAAGCTCAGTGAGGAGTGGATTCATTAGATGAAGTTCTGTAAGGGGTCAGGGGAAACCCAAAAGGTGAGGACTTGAGCACAGTGTAATGGGAGACACATGTTGTGAGAAAAGAGAGGGATACGTATGATACATTAAGCCACATTACGTTTGGTACAAGTCCAAGGATGCCCTTGGGGCTGTGCCAAGCTTAGCAGAGTGTAAGCTGGGTTGAAAACAGCTCAACAGAGAAAAAAAAGCAGGTGTCCAATGGAGGTGGTAGAAAGATTCTCTGCACCTGAAAAAAAAGAGAAGACAACCAGATTGGAGGCCCTCATCTGAGATTTATGGGCTGTATAAATGTAACTGTGAATGACCTCTGTAATGATAAAATCAGAAAACCAATGCTAGAGGGTTGTAGAGTGGAGATATGAAGTGTTTGCACAAATATCGGAAGAGAACAATACTGTGAGGGAAATGGATCCTTGACCGACTGCGAGGCTGATGAAGTTAACGATGGCTTCAGCAAGCTGAAGCAGCTGCTGTTCTTGCAGCACTTTCTGTAATGGGAAAATGGAATAAGTCCAGATAACAAAGAAACGACAGCAACTTTACAAAGTGATTCATTGGAAAAAGCAGGTTTGGAGGTCCTGGGAAAGTGCACAGAGGAAGTGTTTGAATGAAAGTGTTTTGGAGAAGGTAAAGGAAATAAGTGATGAACTTTTAGACTAGCAGAAAGTAATTAAAGCAGTTCTTTGCAGCTGAGAAGGGGCGCTGTATGTGTATGTGAATATTTTTAACTCATTATAAACTAAACCAATGAATCTATCATAGACCAGAGCTCAGGAACATGGCCTGGAATAACTTGTAAGACCACAGGGCAAAAGGGATGGGTGGAGGTTCTCAGAGGTTCCTGCCTATGCCAGTAAATAAAACAGACCAGGGACTGCTCTTTGCCTGGAGGTCAAATGGCACAATATGGCTCACGTGCACATGGCTAAACAGGCGCTCCTCCCGTGCAGGGTGGCTGTGCCCGAACTCCAAGGGGAATTCCCTGTCTTGTGCTGGGTGTAATACCAAGTCTCACAGTTTTCTGAGTGTGTGCTAGTTGGCCCGGGCCAAAGCTGTGCCAAGACCCATGCAAACTGCTGAATAGTCTGGCCGTATGTGGGACTGGGCTAAGCTTGCGTCCTCTTTTATCTACTAGTAAAGAAAGAGGCTGTGAGTGCAGAGCCTCTCTTCTTGCACCCGTGCAGTTTGCTAGGTGTCTTTGCAGTGCTTACAGCTTTCGGCTAGTGCAAAAGTTGTGATAGATGACCGGTAAGTCTTGCAAGGCAGCCATCATCCTCAAACTCTTGGCCACATACAGTGGTTCTGTAGCCCAGTATAGCAGTAAAAATGCTGCAAGCATGCAGACATGCTGGCTTATTGCCATGTGGAAGCGATATATTGGAATATCTCCTCTCTGTTAGCATCACATCACAACCTAAACAGGCACAGTTACATCAGCACTAACTTGGAGACTAGACTCCCAGAAACATTTAATCTAAAGGCACAACACAGGGAGAGAAAGCAGATATGAACTTGGAGAGCCAGTAAGAACAGTAACGGAGTACATGCATTCTGTACTGGAAGAAATAGAAAGACCAGCAGAATAAGGAATTTACATGTAGAAATTAGGTTAGATTTGTTAGGAGTTTCCAGATCCAACAGCCCAATAGAGGCAAAGCAGCTATAGCTCCTTGTTCTCAGGTCCAGGCAGTGGTGAGTCTGATCAGGATGAAAGACCGTTAGTGGAAAATTCACATATATGCATATATCCAATATGGGTCCCACTTGCCCAGACCCTCTCACACACTGAGGATATATGCATTCCTTCCCATTCTCTGCCTTTCAGTCCACCTCTAAACATCCCCAAATGTCTTATGCAATCCCCAAATACCCTTCCTGGCATCACATAACATGTCCTATCCCCACAGGCGGTGACCCTTCTCAGCCTGTGAGGCTATCTGAAGAGCTGCTCCCATTGACTGGTCCAGTGGGTCTCCCACCTGGATCATGAGGCTGATGGCTCTGTTGGGAGGGGCATAAGAGGAGCTGGGGTAGGGCACTGTGTTCACTCTAATTAGGTTATTGGGGTTTGTGGAGATGAGCTAACAAGAATTGCAAAACTACTATTCCTGGGGAAAGGTGGCTTGGAACAAAATTTCTCTTACAGAACATTAACAATGAGCAAGACCTTGAAGAGTTAACGGATGGAAAAATAAGAATAAAAGGTTGAAGCCTGTAAATAATCAGTGCAGACAATATTAATGAAAGCATGTCAACATAACTGCATGTCCCTTTGTATCAGAGACAAAGTGTCTAGGAAGCTAGAGCACTTGGCAACAGCTTCTCTGCGGCTGGGCTGAAACCATTTTGTTGATAGGAGCTGCTGAGAACTAACAGCAAAAATGGATTTCTCCTCAGCAGAAGACTTGCAAAGAAGTGCAATTCAGAGAAAAGTCCAGATGGCAAGTGAGTTTTTTTCTGAATTATGGCTGAGGATGATCTTCCCAAACCCAAAGTGATCCACATCTTGGGAACAATGACAAACAGCCTCTCTGCTATTTGAGGAGTTTCTGGGACTGCAGAAGTGTACTGCATGTTGTCTAGCAAGTTGATGAAGGTGTTCAAGACGAGCAATGTGTTTATCCTCACTGGGGATGGGTCTTTCCTTCTTTGACTAAAAATGTTTTGCAGACAACACCCTGCTTTCCTAAACATTAAGCAGACTTCTCTTGCAAAGTGGGTTATCACTTGGACAATGGAAATAATGTATTTAGGAAATCACTTGGAATAATGTTTTTATCTGTTATTTCACTAAGCCCTGTTGCCCCACAAAGAATCTGGACCAAAACCACTGCTGGGTTTTCAGATCAGCCAGTCCTTTTATGAGCATGCCTCCCGTTCACTGCTCTGGGATCATATTAGTGAATGCCTTCACCATAGACAGTTGGCATGGTTGTGTGCATACACTACTGGGTAAAGCTCCTTTCTCAGTACTACAGCTACTACTTTGTGTGCATCCATCTGCAGAGATCATAGTTTCCCTTGAAATCTATGGCAGAGGTTGGTCGAAGTCTTACTTCAGAGTAGCCTGGCGAATCTGAAGGTACTTGACCATAAATTGAAGCAAATGTGAGAGAAACATTCCCACATGGGACACGTTCTCATGTTGCAGGTAAGGAAGCAAACTCCAGCAGGATCTTAACACAATAATGAGCAGCAAAAACCTTTCAGAAGGGCTCCAGTTATTGTCCTTGCTTTCTTAGGCTGCACCAGATGTTTGGTTAGAAGGTCTCCAGGGAACCCTGGTGTCTTGTGGTCCATTTGAAATGTCTAAGGGATTGAGAGTCTTCCCTGGACATCATCAGGGAGGGGATACCCCCAGACTCCTGGAGTCTCTTCCCTATGCCAGAGTCCAAACAGACGGCTGCTGCCGGTGCCCCAGCAGATGCCCAGATGGCATTGTTGGGAAGGGGTCTGTCCCCATCGGGAGTACGTGCCATACAGCAGAATGACTGCCTTGGCAAGTGTTTGAGTCCAGCGTCCTGTGGCTGCTGTGCTGTTGGGTGGATGTGAACTCAGAGGGTTTCTGATCTCAGTATTGTTGCCTTTTCTTTCAATTTTCTGTGTTCCAAATGGGGTCTCTGCAGAGAAATTGAGCTCCAGGCTGTTATTTTTATAAACTATTAGTACTTTCTGTCCGTTAGCCATTCTGACATCTTCCAGCTCCCTTTTATGTCTCTCTTTGTGTTTCCTTGCCTTCTTTGTTGGCTTTCCTTTCCTCACCAAAATACTACCTACAGCCCAAGGTTGAGGATGACCCCAAACTTATAATCTCTCTGACACATCAAAAATTATTCTCTCCCTCCTGGCCTCTCATTCCTCTGCACTTCCTCCTGCTGAAGCTGATGATGCCACAGGGGTTAAAAAACCAAAAATCTTTAATGCTAGGATATAGGAAAAGGAACAGAACAGTACAAAAAGAGCTTTGTTCCACAGCGAGAACAATGCCCTCAGCTTTCAGCTACCTCAGGGTTTCATGGGTTTTGTCTTCCAAAGTGAGGCATTTCAAAATCCATGGAGATTTCAAAACACTTTAGATTAGACTCCCCAAGTTGTTAACCCCTCATGCACTCCATAGACCCAGATTCCCAGCCCCTGGCATTTCTCTTCCCACCTCACAGCAGTAGCTCCACCATCAAGCGTGCACATACAATAAGATCAGCAGCTAGAAATCCAGCATCTACGCTCTGGGAGCAGAGCAGCATGACCATATGGGCACTCAGTACTTTTAGAGACCTGTACCTATCTGTGCTGTTATCCTATAAAATGTACACTGCTTTTTGTTGGGGTTTATGTTTCTCTGTAAAGCTGTCTTCAATTAAGATTTTTATTATTTTCACTATTTGATGTTCATTAAGCTTTTTATTGGTGAAGGTTCAATAAAAGTTTATAAGTTACACAAATGCCTTTCACCAAATAAAATGAGCTTTCATAAAAGCTCTACCCAAAGCCTGATAAATGTTCCTGCAACTCTTCCTCTCAGTGGCAGAGCATCCACACCTCTGCTTGTGATTTGCATCAGTTTGCTGGAGGAACCTCTTGTACCACTGAAGGTCTTGTAGGAGGCTGGGAGTGCTCCTGCCAGCATCACCATCTTCACTTGGCTCTTCCCTGTGCATGCCCCAGTGCTCATTTGGAACTATGCAGGATATTCTTAAGCTGGCTCTTCCCTCCTGTCTGAGTGCCCAGGCAGAAGCTTCATCAGCCAGACAGGGAGGGTAATTTCTCCTAAAAGCCATGAATTTCCTGCGTTGAGAACCAAGAGGAATCAAGGACATTTCTGATTGGAGAAGCTGAAACTCTTTCAGAATGTCAATTGCCCCATCCAAAACTGCACCACAAGAGTGCTGGGCATTCTCCAGCCTTGGAGGAGCACATTTAAATGTTGCTTTCAGTGTCTGGGTGTTGAGGCCCATAATGGGGAAAGAACAAGCATGTACATCATATCCTCCAGTAAGAGGGAGATGCTACAGAAATGCAAATATATTGAGAACCGCTTTTATTTCCCAAATTCTGAGATCCACTGTTACAAAGATAGGATGGATTAGACCCTCTCCTGGGAACAGGAGTCACCTTCCTTTGGCCGGAGAAGAGGTTTCCCTCACCCACAGCTGCAGCTGGGCTGTGCTGGGCTACACGATCCTTCTCTCTGCTATGCTGTGATGGATGTGAGTAAGACCCTGGGGGGAAAGAAAATGTTTTGGGTTGAGTTACACAAAATGTTTCTTCTATCCACCAATGAAATTTCTTCCTTTTAATCTGAAGTGGTTTCTCCCTGATGAACTTTCAGTTCTGACCCTGAAGTGTCCATGTGGTCAGTCCCAAAGCATGAGGAAATGGGTTTGCAAGTGCATTTAGCATGACCCAGATTACTTAGGGAAGAGGGTTGTTTCCCTGTAAGTCCATCCTTCACTGTCCACCTTGTCACTCAAAGCTGCTGCAGACACCATGAGTGGAAAGCGGGGCTTCTCAGCTTCAAGTGCTTCAAAACGCTTGTTAAACTACTGAAGCTGCAACCATCCTCTGAGGCTGCTGGGAAAAAGTATGCACTGACATCAATCTGTGTATTAACAACCAGACCAACATAGCCATGGAAAGACCTTTCTGTCACCAGTCATTTCTTGCAATATTACCAGGAGGACGCAAAGGTCACAGGGATCACCAGAGCCATTTTGAGCAGTCACTCCTCTTAACATGCAGGAAGGCATCTGTGGAGCTCCTGGAGTTTGTGCTAAATCAGCAGATAAAAAGATATACTGCTCTTTCCTGATGGTTTGAATTCTGTGCATTTGTAGAAAGAAAGACTCCTCTAACACTTAATCTAAGTTGTTATTCATGTTTAGTTTACTGTTTGTCTTCCTTTTTAACGCAACTGAAATTTATCATAAATGTTTCATGAGTAAACAGAGGTGTTAATCTATTTGCTAAGCATGGCTGGTGTTTGCAGTGCTGCAGAGAACACGACACACAAAAAGTCCCTCTCTGACACCAGTGTTAGGCAGGTCTGAAAAACATCCTCCTACCTGCATTTGGGGACACGAAAAGACCAGGGGCATGGGCTGTACAGGAAGAGTATGGGGCAAGGACAGTTGAGCGAGTATTGACACTGTCATCATCAGAGCCCCAAGATGTCTTTCTTCCAGGTTTCAGTGCCAGGGCACAGTGCTATATATACCACATGGTGCAGGAAATGAGAACAAGACTTGTCCCCTTACACCTTTGTCAGATGTCCTGCAGGAGACTGACAGGAGACTTGTGAGCCCAAGCAACGTGGTGTGATGTGGGGACCAGGAAATCATCCTCCTTGGATATCCAGTGCTTGTCCAGGTCATCCCAAGCACCTCCTTGCTCAAGTTTCATTGCAGGGTCAGTCAGATGTTGCACTGAGGAGGGACAAGTCCTTGCAGAGGAAGGACAGAAGTTCTTGCTGTTGCTGCTCTCCAGGTGAGAGGAGATGCTGCTGTGATGGAGGGGTTCCCTCGATGCACAATGCATTTAGGGGTGGTGGTGAGAGACCCTGTGCCTGGCAGGTCCCCAGCAATGGTATGAGACGCTCAGCACCCACAGGTCTGACCGCGTAGATGGCAGCATTGCCCAAAACTCAGGGACAGCCTGAGCCTGTACCTGCCAGGGGTCTGTCAGAGGTGAAAACATCCATGGCCAGGCTCAGCAAGCAGAGGAGACCAGCTGCTTCAAGGCACTCAGCCTAGCCTAAAAATATCCTTCATGGGAGAGAGCATGCTGATGCTGATGCTCTCTCTTCCAGACACCCAGGGGTTGGCCAGCACCAACTTGACTGGCTGCGGTACCATCATTTTATTTCAGCTGGCCTTGAGCTCTTTCTAATGGGGTACCTGGTGCCAGGTGGGCTCAACATCCTGGCAGACACGCTTTTCACCTGAGGCTGAGGTTGTCCCTTGGGGGTGGCCAGGTTGGAGGGAAGCCTGTTTGCCGTCTGACAGCATTAGCCCCTTGTGCTGTCAGAGGAACCCTGCAGAGCATCCCTAGGACTCCTCCTCCCATGCAAATCCCACTCCAGTCTACAACAGTTGGAAATGTGCTCAGCTCTGCTGGAGGAGGTTTAGTAATGTCCTTTCCAAAACACGTTAGTGTTAACTCTGCTAATTGGATATTCTCATTATCCATATAAATTCCAGTCCCACCGGGGTTCTGTGCTATGGATGTGCAAATTCAACTTTACAATCCATTGCTCTGGCATTTCCGGGTTGTGCTCAGCATGATTTAAGTGAAGAACAGCAGTGGCTGATGACTGCAAAGGCATCTAAGTGTGCTGGGGATTTAAACCAAACCGCTCAGACACATCACTTTTAAAAGTGGCTTCTCTGGGAAGGAAAGGGCTTTTCAGATAGAATTTCACAGAATGAATATTAAGTCAATTTGAATATAAGCTCCTTGGGAGACAGAATATCCATTCCTCACGTTTATGCAGTTCGTAACACCATTGCCTGTATCCAACCAGCACAGCCATTTAATGGGTTTGTGACTGCCACTGATTGAACACCACCCTCCCAGCTCATTTCCTAGAAATTACTTAAATAGCCCAATCATTTGCAGTCCTTGGCCAGCTGAGGGCTGAATGTACCTCCTTATATTTGCTCTTGGATGTGAATCAGTCCCTGATGTATCTTATTCTTGAATGGAAAAGCATTTGGAAATTCCCTGTGTTGTAAGACCAAGCCAAGAAATGTGAAGCTAATGTAGATGACAGAAACAGAAGGAGCTGGAAGACTTGACGTGGCTCGGTTGTTACCACTGTGTTGGCAGATGGAGAGGAAGGGGCAGTGACACCTCCAAATGGGATCAGATCTCTCTTTATCTGCTTTTCACTAGAAAGTGACTTTTTTCTTCGTAAACAGAAAAATCTTCAAAATACCCAAATGCACATTAGCGTGCTTGGAGATTTTTCAGATGTAGGTATTTGTTTTCAATAAGAAACTATCATCAACAATGAAAAAGGGGAGAAAAGAGTAACAGTGTTTTTTCCAGTCTAATTTTTGAATCAGCTCCAGAAATCATGTCTTCACTAAAACAAATTGATGCAGGATATGTTTGTGTGGCTATTTTGAAATACCTGTAATTTCCCTCCTCCTGTTTATAAAACCTCAGAACATGATCAGGGAACAAAACCAATAAAGAGCAATTCTAGCCAGTTCCCTCATTTGTGGGATGAATCTCGTACTGTGAATAATGAAGAGTGAATAGCTGAAGTAAATAGTTCACAATCAATCTGCCTTGCCTGGCGCAGCAAATGCAGTCAAACAAGATGCAGTATAATACAGCTGGATGCAAGGTTACTGTCTAGAAACAAAGAATGCAGGTTGCAATTACACGGTCGGGGACTGCGTCTTGGAAAGTGTGGAAGGAGAGGGGGTCATGCTGGAAACCAAGATTATCGTCAGTGTGGTGGCTAGGAAGATGCATATGATCCAGAGTGGATAAACAGCACACTACCAAATCAAAGGCAAAGATGCTTTGTGCTGTACAGAGAGCAAAGAAAGGTCATATGCTGCTACTGAAAAAATTAAGCAACAGCACAAGATTCAAAGTCATGACATTACCACCTGCAGTGGATGAGTTCTTGGGAATCCTCAGGCAATGGAAGATAGCGGTCTTCAGCTGCTTGAGCACAAGACTAAACCTTGGCCTTTGATGTGCCAAGAAGCCCTATGTGGATTGAGGTTTGCCAGGTGGTAAGAGTTTGATCTCTTGGGTGTCCCCCTGAAAATCCAAAGGGCATTGGCTTAAGCAGTAGAAAACAACTGACACCATCTGAATGCTCCTGAGAAGTAGTTTTTCTCCATTTGGAAGCAGGATTTCCACTGTTCCAGCTGGGGAAATGGGAGTGCTAGACTTAGGAAAGGTGGTGGCATTGCAGCCAGGCTGCCTTGCTCCCACACTGCCTCACTGGTGCTCCTGCGGGACTCTGAACTGCTGAACACCTCAGAGGAGACACCATGGAAACTCAGGACCCTAGGAACAAGCCCTGGAAGTGTCCTGAATGAAGCAAGAGAACCTGCTGTAGCCTTTCAGCTGGCTTTGTCTGTTTGGGTAGGCAGGACAGGAGCCACTGCTGGATATATTGCACTCTTGGTCACTGTATGTCCCAGCAAATCCAAGAACTTCTACCCACCGATTCTCTGCCCCATCTCTGCACCTGGAAAGTAAAAACCTGGCTGGTGGGGCTGAGACACAGAGGTTGGGCTGGAAGAGCATGGAGCTGGTGACTCTGTGTGGCAGGAGGTTGATGGACCTAAAGGAGTCTGATGAATGGCTCAAGAAAGAAAGCTGGGACGTACAGAGAGAGCAGGCAGACAGAAAAGGAGAAGAGGGGTATCCGCTGTCTTTGACAAGGAGAGAGGGAAGCAGGCAAGGAAGGTGTGGGGAGCAGGGATATAGTTGTTGAAGGGTGAGGAATGGGCAGGACAGTGTCCGTGGTCCAGTGCATCCAGGGGTTCCCTTGGCCCAGAGGAAGGAGCAAAGGAGAAGGTCTGGAGATAGCATAGCCTGGGGACCATCAGTCGTCAGACACCATCATAGGTCATGCCAGTGCTTCCATCTCCCTTTGTGAAGCTGCAGCCCACCTGGGAATGCAGAATGCAGTGGCATGGATGTTTCTGGAGATGCAGCCACTGAATGTAGGTACTCACAGGTCTTTTTTATAAAAGAAGTGTTTGCACAGCACTCAATTTTGGATGTGCACATCCTCGAAAGAAACAAAAAGGCAAATCAGAGCTGAACATTGCTCTTCAGGGAAGCTGCCAGAGTTGTCTTTGATATTCTAAATTTAAGTGCTGATGATTTGCAGGTATAACCTGCTCCAGTGATGGCAAGATCCAGCCCTGCCTCTGCGCAGTGTTCACACGCTGCAGAGCTTGAAGAGTTAAGCCCTGTAGGTCTCAGATCAAGAAGCATCTGGCTGGCATTGCCTTTCCTAGGAAAATTATGGATTCTTGGCAGCAGGCTAATAAACCAATCAGCAGTAATTAGCATCTTTCGAGGAATGAACTATCTGGTGGCATTCAAAGAGTAGAACATCTTGCCTGAGCGAAATGAAGTGTGAAAGAGCTCTGCAGCGAGGTGGGTCTATTGCTATGGTGCTCTCTTTGGAGGCCCGCTATCTTCAAACCTGCTGCAGAGGAGGAAAGCCTGGACTGACAGTCCAGACTGCACACACCACTTCTTGAACAAATTGTCTCCTTTGTTTTCCTTTCCAAGCTGTGATTTTTTTATTGAAGGCTGCAGCCCTGCCTTGAGCAAAGAAGGACGCTCCCTTGGGGCATACTGAGGCACGGGCTGGCCCAGGTTTTGATCTATTACTGAAATGGTACTACTTTTTTTTTTTGCTTTGTGGAATGCCTAAATTTTTAGCTGAAACACATCAATCAAAATGCAATCTAGGACTGCCCATTGATGTCTTAATTTTCCTGCCAAAAGACTGAAATCTTCACTTTCTGTGCTCCCATGTGCCCTTGGGATGGATGCTCCTCTCCAGACCATACCAGTCTACATCAGGGAAATGATGCTGTTGTGCCATGGGGACAACTCTTCTGTCCCCCGGCTGAGATGCTTCTCCATCAGGCTTCTAGAGCTGGACCTATCACAAGAAAGAAGTAAAACCAGTCCTTGTTTGTTGTGGTGGTTTCATTGCAGCTGCATCAGACAGGATCCAGACAGATGTGGCTGCAGCAGTCTCATGGGCTGGGTCTGGCTCCATGCATATGGTGGTCCGAGGATTTTGGAGTCGATAGCAGTCAAAGCTGTTGAGATCAACAGGCAAGGAGCAACTGGCTGCTTACAGTAAAGAAGTAGCAACTGTAAAATGAAAAGGCAAAGGACAGCTGGGGAAGAGAGAGGAAAAGAGAGAGTCTGGGAGCCTGAAACTTCACTTGGAAATACTCAGCTTCTGAAGCACAGCGGCTGCTCTCTGGCAGTGCTTGGCTACGAAGCGCTGGTACTGGCAGTGTCTGGCCACAGACTGATGGCTACAAAGGTTCAGCCTTGTCCCTGTCCTGCAGCCACAGCGGCTGGGCTGGGCCTTTGTGGGTCTCACCAGCACAGGAAAGGGGCAGCTTGGTCTGGCCACTGTGTGCTGTGGGAAGAAGGAGACTGATGTTTAGGAGCTCCCACCCCAGCAGTAAACATTTCCATCGGAAACAACACTGGGCCAAGCATGTTCAGATTTGTGGCAAAAGATTTTTGTAAGAATGAAGCATTCTGGAGAAGTTTAGATTTTTTCTTGTGGAGGAAAAGTTATCCTGAGAATTTAGAGTCCAAAGAACCAAGAAACCATCCCCGATCCCCTGATCCCAGGGATTGGCTCCCTGTGCCCTGCATGTGCTAAGAAAAGGATGACAGGACACCTTGGCAAGGTCTCTGCTACCTGTGCACCACCACCACTGCGTTCCAGACCCCCAAATCTGTTTGGAAATACAACTACCAGCCCCAAGGCTTCTCTGTCTGTCGACCTGCTTCTCACACTGTAACCTCCGTGTGGAGGCTGGTGATTTCGGCAAAGTGTGTCTGGTCAGAGCTGTGATAAGTGGCTGAGAAGAGGCCCCTCAGGATGGCAATATGAAACATATGGCAGGCGTACTGTGACATATTGCTAACAGACCTGCACTTACAGGTCCATTAGTCTCAATTAAAGTGGATTGGAATATTTAGCACAGGTTCAAGTAAAAGTGACTGGGAATGGTGTATTTGGGCTCATCAGTGTGGCTGGTGGGGCTTATCAGGAGCCAGCAAGAAATGCTAGGCTAGCACAAAACACCACGTCTGGGGGCAGGAGGGTGATGCTGCAAGAGCACTGTTGGCCAGGGGACCCTTGGAGCTTGTGCATGTTGGTGTGGCTCTTGTGCATCAGCCTCTCAAGGCTCATCTTGAAGAAAATTCTGTTCTTGAGATATACAAAGGAGCACCGTGAGGGGGTTGGCCAACAAGGGATGGGGCTGAGGGAGCAAGGAGGTCTGCCCAGCCTTGACCCCTGAGCCCAGCAAGCAGCAGCATTGCTGAAGACAAACAGGCAAGAATAGGCAACTTTCTGACTTCTGCATAATGGAGATATGTGACAAATATTTCAGCCCACCTTGCCCTTGCATGCAGGTTGCAAGCTCTCTTTACCTTGAAGCCACAGTCCTGCCCTTGGCAGTAACTTACAAATTTCCATTCAACCTCTCTCTATAACCACAGCTCAATGGCTTGCAAAGCACCTTGGAGAAAATGTGACACATTGCCAGTGGTTAGTGTTGGTTCCACTGACCAGGAAGATGGGACAGGGCCGTGCCTTGCCATGGAGGAGTCTCCACCAAGGGCAGCGATGAGTCCAGACCCAGCAAAAACCTCAGCCAGGAAACCATCATTAAGAATGCCCTCGTGGAAATGCAGACATGCTGCGAGCTCTGCTTAATTCCCCACTCTGTTTAATTGCCTCTGTGGGACACTGTAAGAAAAAGAAAAGGAAACATTAAAATACACAGTGGGATGAGGATGACAGTTGCTACCTCTGCTGTGATTATGGAGCGAGAGAGAGAGATCAGAGTCTGGCCACAGGCTGTGTATCTCCCTACCTCGGTGGAGAAGTGTGGCTACAGGCTTGGCCCTCTTCAAAACCAACTACAAAGTTCATTTCTTGAACTGTATTTTCCCTTAGTATATTATTTCTGCATACAAACACAAACATGCATGGACCTGTGGAGAAGTGCAGGAGCAAAGAGGCAGGCATATGCATAAAATTACAAACTAATCAAACTTTTCCTCCAAAAACTGGGAAGAAAGTTATTGTGATGTTTATTTTCAAATGTTTCATGCACAGATGTATATAAAGGAGATGGAAATCAAGAAGTACCTGGAAAAATGACATTTCTTAAATTGCTAATGAACCAAAGACTTGAGCCAAATCATTCCCTATACACAACACAACATTTCCAGCTGAGATGAACTGCTTCCTGGGAATTGCCTTTGTTTCTGCATCAAAATGCTCAGAGTGGATCCCCAGACATATCTCAGAAATGTCGGATGGTTCAGTCACATGTTTAGCCCCTAAAAGCTTCAAGGAGGAACAGAGTACCTGATACCTTTGGTGGTCCTCAAGGCCGTAGTGTGCCACCTTGGCCTGGGGAGCTTGAACTGCCCTTCTCAGGACCCAGCAGGATTCAGCCTGAGGATGAGGTGGCAGGGACAGCTAAGCGGAGCTGAGACAGGGAAGCGTTTGGAAACCTGCCTGCATGTCACACAGCAGCCACCACGGTCTCCGTGCCTGGCAAGTGTGAGCATAAGGGTATGCAACACGGAGCACGAAATGGCCTCTCCTGAAGGTTGTGTCTTTCGAGCAGATGTTCCCTGAAACCATTAACGGTGATGCTGGGCTTCTTGATGGTGCCTCATTTGATCTACATGTGTTGCCACTTTGTTTAATAGCAAAATAAGTAGTGAAATGATCATATTTGATGGCATTAAAGCAGAAGGGTCTTCGTTTTGGTCATCAAGTGTTTACGGTGTGCAGACTCTGCAGACAAACCACCCATTATGTTTAGATCAATGTCATGTAAATGAGACATGGAGATAACTGGCCAAAAATTATTTCTAGAGCAGGTATTCAGAGACTAGAAAACACTGTGTGGACATTTAATCTATCCCCTGAGACACTTTAATGAAGGAAGAGTGTCTGGAGCCCTATTAAATCCATGGAGACACTAGTATCTCCAGAATCTGAACTATTTTTATGCTTTCCAGCCTATTGTTTAAGGGCCAAAGGAACAATTTTTATCGATGCATGTACTATCAGTTATTGTACCGCCTGGATGGCACGTCCCCATAACCTGCTCACTCTGGTGTGACCTCTCCTTATGCAGCTGTGCACACAGAGCGCATCTGGCTTAGCCAGGGACACAGAGCACTCACACACCTCCTGTAGGCTCTCACACGCCGTATGGACTGGCCAGCCCAGCCAGGTGGTAAATGGGTGACTGGCGTGTCTTCTTTCTGCCAAATGACACTGCACCGAGTCATTGGCGTTGTGTCTGGTTTTTAGTCATTGGACTGGTGACCAGCGTTCTCATGATCATTGGTGCTGAACAGAGGGTAACCAAGTGTGTCATGAAGATATTTCGTCTTGCTAGAAGTTGAAATAAGAGACAATGGAAATGTGAGGAAGGTGGGGTAACAAATCAAAAGCACTGAACAAGCAGCATTCGGTCTCTGCTCCTGAATGCACATGGAGATGCTGCAGAGTTACCAGCCTGGAGGGAGGAATCTAAGGGATCTCTAGACCTCTCAGATGGCTTGTTGGAGACTTTTCTGTGTCTTTCCTTACAATGGAGTGTGGAAAAGTGGGTGAATAATGGGTAAGGTCTTGCTTGGATATTTATTCACTTTGAAAGGGAGCTTCTGATGAGCCTATCTTCACGAGTCCTTCACAGATCATAGAATCACAGAATGGTTTGGGTGGGAAGGGACCTTAAAGCCCCCCCAGTGCCCCCCCCTGCCCTGGGCAGGGACACCTCCCACCAGCCCAGGCTGCTCCAAGCCCCGTCCAACCTGGCCTTGAACCCCTTCAGGGATGGTGGCTGCCCCATCCTGGGCAGCCTGGGCCAGGGGCTCACCCCCCTCACAGATGTTCTCTGTAAGCAGTCAGGCATGCTGGATTTACACAAAACAGGAAAAATATTTGTTCCTGAATAAATTTATAAGACAAAGCCCTGAATGTGTTTCACTCCTGTTCATAGGTGTTTGATAGTCTGCACAAGAATTTGGGTACTCAAACGGTTTTTTAAAATATCCTGATGTTTACAAAGCAGTTTAATTTGAATGATTATTCAACCACAAAGCCTCTCTGTACATGCCTTGGTTGCTATCTGTGACAATCCTGATTAAGAAGAGCAAGTTATGTAAGTGGGAAAAAAAAAGTTAATTCAACTAGCAACCCGAGACATAGTGCACATAGTTAATTGCTTTGAATGTTAACAACAAAAACATGCCTGAAGGGGTCTGGCAAATTTACCAGCCATTCACCAACTCACAGAAAAAGTGAATTACTGAAAGATTATTGTTGTAATGGCTAAATCAAACAACACTGTTTGTAAAATCACATTCTCAGCCCAGATGCTGCAGTGTTCAGCAGACAGATCTCAGACCTTATACTGTACTCTAAAGCCTGCACTTGACAGCACAATCACAAACCACTAGATTTCATCAAAGATCTGCACAGGGAAGCTGGCACGCAAGGTGCCACCTGTGAATTTACAGTGCATTAGTCATGGCACATTAACTCTCTGTGTGCATATGGGGATTGGGATTCGTCTCCATGAACCCCAGCCCCCTGAAAAGGAGTTGTCTAGTTTAATCTCCTCCGTATGAGGAGTGGGAGAAACAGGCACCTCCTGGGCCAGTCCATTCTACCTAAGCAGGTGTCATGGAGAAGAAGAGTTTTAAGATGAGTTTGAAGGTGATAATCATCTTGAGTGATGCCTAGTTATCCATTAGGAGACATTAAAGACACAAGATAAAACTTCTACTCAAGATGAAAAGAAGCTGTTCAGAGCTGGATATGTGAGTCCACTGTGTGTGTGGTTGCAGATAAAGTGCAGAGGCAGAAAAGAAGGAACCAGGACTAGAGCCACGAGGAACTTCGCAAGGGAATGTAAAAGATCCTCCAAAGGAAACGCTGCGGAGGCAATCAATAGAGTAGAAGGGAGCTGGCAGAGGGCAGACCTGGAAGAAGGCTCTGCAGAAGAAGGAAGGAAACTGATTAACTGTGTATTAACCATGGAGCACATACCTGGACAACTCGGACAAAACAGAGGTGCTTGTTGAAGCCACGTAAATTGAAGGTATTGATGAGCCCAGAGTCACGCTCAGGGGAGGGAATAGGACTGAGCAGTGATGGTGATGCGTAAAGAGCAGAGCGTGGTGCCAGAGTCAGGGACAAAGGAGAGGACAAAGGTGATTGACCAGCTCTTCTGTCAAGCCAGGACTGTGAATTAAACTAAGAGGTGTGGGAGGGCAAGCAGGCTGCCAGGGGTCTCTTTCCCTGTGGACACTGTAGTCTGAGGAAGAGGCACACCTGAGTCAAAATCAGACAGGATGGCTCCTGGGAAGGAGCAGGAGGGAGCTCAGGGAAGCCAAGCAGAGAGCGGGAGAAGAAAGGGCAGGAAGAAGAGGCAAATACTGGAATCAAGAAAGAAAGGTCAATGACAGCAGGGGAAAATGTGCTTTCATCTGCAAGGGAGAGCAATCTGTTTAGAGGTTGTGGAGATCCCTGCTACTTCAAGCCCTGATGCTGTCTGCTGGAGAGAGGGGTCCATGCTAGTGAGGAGACAGGGATGTGTTCAGGGGATCTAACAGCTTCTGTGCCCTCATTGTACTGTCAAAAACTGCTAGAAGTGTCCCATTGAGCTCATTTGGGCAGCAAAGTGGAAATGTACAGTCTTCCCTTCCAGCTCTGGGAGGAGAGAACTGAGCAATGCAAAGAGGACAGAGACTGAGCCCTGAATCCTGGGTGTCAGCCTGCAAAGCCGAATGGAACCTGACCAACATGTGTCCAGGCCCTCTAGACATACATACAGCGCATAAGATGGACCCAGTCACAAGAAAAGCCACTCCAGTCTCCTCACAACAAAGACAGTGAGGGCATATGGGATGTGCAGGGTGGTGGCAGGTCTCCTGTGAGCCCCAGGACATGACAAAAGTCAGATCCATGGGCACCATTTCCTTGCCCTCACCATGTCCTGCCTGCTCGGTGCTTGCTCACGTCAGGGAATCGGCAGCAGAGAAGACACGTTTCCCTGACGAAGCACCTCCAATAGGCTCTGCACCTCTGCCAGACCTTGTCTGCCAGAACTTCTCAGAAAGTTGAGCTGCTTCTGGATCTTCAAACTGCCCTCTCAGAGGGTGACAAAGCAGTCTGTTTGCTGTAATCCCCTTCTCCAATTTCAGAAATAACACGAGTGAAGAGGAGCATGTGAGTACTGACCATGTTCAGGGTATTGCTGGTGATTCCTGGAGTGCCTCATGGAAAGAGGCTCTCCTTCACTGTTATTCAAAGTTTCTTTCCTGTGTGATTTTTTACATCTTGCCTTTTGTATATCACTTCATCATCCATGCAGGGGAAAGGTGCTCCAGGACCCTTCAGCAGCGTGAGTGCAGGCCCACACACCTCTCCATCCAATGACACAGTGACATTTCATCCATCCAGCACTGTTACTCAATGAAACTCTTTGTTTCGCTGTGATAAATGGGGCAGGCAGGGAATCGATTTCCTTCCCCTGCCTGCAAGGCGTCAGAGGGCTGCTTTCACCAGGAGGCCTTCTCTCTGCCTCAGTGCTCAGATTAACTTATTAGGAGTTAATTAATCAGGCCCATTGATTGGCTGTCACATTGCCGGATGGTTAGTCTGCTCTTGGGTCGGAAGGTCGTATCAGAGTAGTTCCTTCTGTCCTCTTTGCTGTGTGATGCCTGGCATCACCAAGAGAGGTCGAGAAGCAAGGAGGAGTGGGAAGAAGAGGAAGATGAAGGTTGGCCTGTTTGCCAAGCAACATGGTCAACAGAAGAATGGAAATATAGCTCCCTTCGCCCATGCAAGGTGTTCACACACTGTGCGAGGGATGGGGGTAGCCTCCACAACCCCTCTCTTCCAAAAGGAAGGAGGGGCATGAGACAGTGCACAGTCAGATGGAGCCTTGGCTTTTCAGCCCAGCAGACTCCCACTCACTGCTGCCCATGGGTTTCTGGTGCTGTTCATGGATACAGAAAGCTGCTGTGGCCCAGGTGGGACATTGCCTACAATGGGTTACATGTCTGAACAAATATGCATGAGCCAATGACCGCTGGGGTTCTGGAGTGTAAAGATTTCAGGGAATCAACATTGCACATCAGGAATGTATGTATACACCTATGAAAATTTGGGGGAAAGCTACATAAAAAGAAAGGGATCACCCACAATGGAGTTGGAATGAGATTTTGAGGCCAAGAACCCTGGACCTTGAAAGGTAACTGATGGGGTTTTAATGACCATATGTGATCAGCATCTCAAAATTTGTCTGAGGGTAACCACCAACAGTAAAGCATACTTATTAAAAAGTGATCTTTCCTGAAAACCTGCCTTAAAACAAAGCACTGAACAGGTTTATTCTGTTTTCTTTAACAAGGAGGGCATTAGGCAGTGACCTGGTAGAGGTTCATAACTATCTGCTTGGGAGGGAGGTTTCTGACAGTAGAGGGCTCTTCAGTTGCACAGAAAAAGGTCTAATTTAGCATCCAGGGTTGTGAGGCAAGAGTTACAGAAAGTCAGGCTAGAATTAAGGTGCAATTTTTTAAAAGTGAGGATTTAACTTGTCTTGAGAAGTAGCCAATTCATCCCCTCTTGTGACTATTTCCTGGAAAAAAGAAGTGAGTGGAAAACAAACACTGGATGAAGATCTTGCTCTCTGTAACACAGTCTGAGCTTCCTGATTGTGACCCTGCAGATCTGTGGGCCTGAGCTGGGATGGGACCTCAGTGTTTAATGTCACTACCCTTGTCACATTTGGCATCTGTTTCACCTGCTGAGTGATCCAGAATTGTCGTCCTTGGCAACCGCCATCTTCCTACTGGAAAAGCAAGCAGTTACAGCCAGGATCTATTGATCCCACCACCACCACCAGATCCACAATGGATGATTACCCACTCCCAGACATCCCAGCTCAGGCTCACAAGGCATTGGCTCCAACAGGTCTTGCCACAGGGAATGATCACACTCCTCTGCTACGGACCTTTTTCTTAAGGTGCTGAGAAGAAACAATGAACCATGCGCAGTGAAACTTGTTTCGCCAAAGGACAGGAAAAGATTGTCTTTTGCAGAACATGTGAAGTAAAGGGGATTATTTTATTTTCACAGATACCGGTATTTGTTCACTTCTTTATCAGGGTAGACTTTATCTGAAGAGTGCACATCCACTACCGCTTTCTCTAATGCTCTAAAACTGAGCATGCATCTACAGCACCTATTGGGAAATCAGCCAAAGAGCTGAGGTGATTACTTCTTCCTTTCACTTAACCCCTGCTCCAGCTTCAGCCTTTTTGGGGATCAGCAGCAGTCAATGCTGCAATTATTCCTGATGCATGGTGTTAGCTCAGCCTCTGCTTTTCATTGTCTCATTCTCCTGGAGTGCCTGTCCCATCAAATCTGACAGTGTAGACATTGGCAGGACATCCACAGGGTCATGCTCCCATCACTCACCTGTGCTCTGCTCTGTGGAGCATCTCATGTCTCATCTGGAAGTAGAAGTGAAGGGGCACTCTCTGGGGCTCTCATCACACATGGGGTCTGGATCCTCAGCCATTTACATCATGAAATTCTTAGAGGAGTATAGACGGAGGGTTGTCCCCTGTGCTGCCTCACGTTGTCAGTCTCCTTTCACCACTGGTGTCCCTGGTTGGCTGTGGCCATTGAGATGTAATATATTCCCCTCTCATAGGGAGGAGGGAGATTGAAGTCACTGGGGAATTTTCTAGATGGAAGAGGAAGTCCTGAAGTCACAGCCCTGAAGACTCAGTGTGGAAACATATCAGTATGGGGATGTTCAGTTTGTGATTTTTTGACAGAAAACGTACATTTTTCTCAGCAGGCAGGCACATACATGAAAAAACACAACAGCACTGTTGTGTTAAACAGGTATCCCAAATCCAAGTTTTGTTTCAAACCCATTTGAATGAAAATGCTTTAATCAGACTTGTGCAGCCGTATCAGGGGTTCAAGGGTGCCAGTGGGAAAACATATTTTGCCTTATTATGTTTATACATAACCAAGTATGATGACGGCTTGCTGCTGAGCTGCTCTGGAGCTGAGTTCCTGCCCTACCTGACATTCGTTTTCTCCCACTAGCACTGGAGAGGAACCAGTCCTCTCCAGGAACCAGAGCTGAGGAAGCACTAATGAGGGTCTAGTCTGAGGGGGTGTGTTTGGCAAATCCTACCTGATAGCTTGTTGACCAGTGACAAGACCAAGAGTCTTCTCAATGCACAGTAAACAAATCAAACTCCCAGCCACATTTTCTGCAAAAAGAAAACCAAAATGCCTTGATCATCCATCAGAAGGACCTGCCACATGACAGGAGGTTGCAAGCAGAAAGCAGAGGCAGCCTGGGAAGCCTTGGACTCCAGCCAGCAAAGCCTGAGCTGCCCAGCCGTGCTCCAGGAGTCTGTGCCGTCACACAAGCCATGCCGTATGAGAGCTCCCTGAGGGGTAATTAAGCACCACCTGGGCACATCTGCAGTGTGGGATGTCTTCTCAGTCCAGTTCATCCCAGGGCTCTTCTCCTGTGCCTGTGCTTCCCCAGCACTGGTGTCTGGGCAAGAGGGTATTTGTATCTGGGTCTCATAATGGCTCGTCTCACTGGGGAAAAAGGTCATTTCCACGTGAACCTGCAATAATGCAGGGAACTGCAGGATGTTTTTTATTGCTGCAACTACGTTCTTGCAATCACCCAGCCATGAGGTTTCTCAGAATTATATGTGCTCAAAAGAGCTGACTCCCACTTACCAGCTCCCTATTAAACTGTAATCTTCCTTTGGGATCCCATCTCTCCTCATATGACCCGCTACACTTTGAGGCTGTAAGAACAAAAGAAGCTGGGCTGCTTTTGCTTCTTCTGCAGCAGTTTGTTTAGCCAAGGTTACAAGACAAGAGGTTCTGAGATGGGTCCCACAGCCCTGTGTGCACAGAGCCCGCACACCACCCACCTTGACACGCCAATAACCACACGCATCATGTGCCGCACAAGCACATCCACATGCGAAACTGTGCACATGTGTACATACATGTTTACGCAGCCACAAAGAAATCATTAGTCCCCCATCAGCCTTTAAAATGCAGAGCACTCAACACACAACCCATGATCGAGGGGGGCTTTGGCCTAATCCATTCTCTTGGTAAAGTATTCCCTGTGCCTGAAGGCCATCCTGACTCCCACTGTACGTCTCCAAGGAGCTTGCAGTCCATTTTCCTTTGGACACTGGAGTTGCTGTGCAGAACAGCAGGTGGACTGGATTAGTACCTTTGGCAGTGCCACTACTTAAGGTCTGCACTGTTACTAGGGTCATACGCTGGCCTGTTTTGACATGAAGATGCTGTCATGCCTGAATCACATATGTTGCCTTGGTCACATTTCTGTGTGTTTTTTTCACTGCTGTACAACAGCCATCTTGGATGCATACAGAAGAAACAGCTTGTGGCAGCCATCTGTTTTTTTCAGTCTGTGGAAACAGAAGAAGCCCTTGGCATGTGCCTGACTTCTGCAGGTCCATGTTGATCCCACCATCCAGCTAAGCAGGCTGAGAAAGTCTGCCTGACATCCTCAGTGACCCCAGAAAGTGGTGCTCACTAATTATAATAATGGAAACACAAATAAGACAGTTTGGAAGGGACCTCAGGAGGTCTCTGGTGCAGCTGCCTTTCAGTATCAGCAATAAGATCAGACCAGGATGCCAAGGACTTTCTCCAGTTGGGTCTTTAAAACCTCCAAGAACAGAGATGCTACAGCCTCTCTGGGCTGCCTGTTTCTTTGCTTGACTGTCCTAATTGGGAGAAAACTTTCCCTATATCTATTCTGAACCTCTCCTGTTTAAATTTATGTCCGTTGTCTCTTGTTTTTCCACCACACACTACTGTGAAATGCCTGGCTCTGTCTTCCTGATGACCTTCCCAAGGGCACTGTAAAACTGCTAGGACATACCCCTAAAGCCTTCTCTTCCCCAGGCTGAACAAAGCCCATTCCCGCGCCCTCTCCTCACCAGGGCAAGTGCTCGAGCCCCCTGACCAACTTGGTGGCCCTCTACTGAACTCCCTTCACCTCTACTGAACTCCCTTCAGTTTGTCAACATCCAGTACTGGGGGGCCTAAAGCTGTCACGGTATTCTAGATGTGGCCTAGTAAGTACAAGGCAATAACCACTTGCTGTGATTTGCTGGCCATGCTCTGGTTAGTATAGCCCAGGATGCTGTTGACGGTCATTCCTGGGACGCAGTGGTGGCCCATCACTCTGAGGGAGGAACAAGGAGAACAAATGCGAGGGCTTATGTAGGACTTGGTGTAAATTTCAACATATCAGAGAGTCCATCAGTGACTTTTCTGGGATGTGGACTTGACCCTTCCTGCTTAGACAAGACAGTGAAAGCCAGTCTATAAACATTACCAGCAGGTAGGGAGATGGAATAGGTCACTTTGTACTTTTGGGCAGGAAATTACATTTTGCAGTCTGTGCCATGTTACTTTGTTATTACCAACACATAAATCTGCAAGTGCACAGCTTATTGAGGCTCTCTGACAGCCAGGGGATGGGGAATTGTTACTATGACAGATGGACTGACAAGTATACTCCTATAGAAAAAACTTTGTTCAGCTTGGAGTTAAAGCTGTAAATATATAAACCTTACATAAAAGGAATGTGATTATAACAGTGTGGATCAAGAGGATAAGGCAGCCCATGGCAGGCAGCACTGGAAGGAGGAGTGCGATGGGTACTGGATGGAGGCAGGGCTTGAAACTGGGCTGTTTTCTCCCCCTCTAGTTCCTACATGTCACATAGTGAGTATTGTCAGATTACAAAAGGTGCTTAATCGTCCCATGATCTTCCAGACCTGGCTGTGTAAGAAGAGCAGCTGGGCTTTGCTTTCATTTGGCCACCTCATGAAGACTTGTGGAAAGCAGTCCCTATGCCCCAGGCGATCGCTGCACCATGGCTGCCTGCAAGTGAGGGTGCACAGAGGCCAGATATAAAGGTAACAAGGCAGAAAAGAGCCTCCAGACGACTGTCAGGGTGATATCATCCAGGAAGATGAAGGATTTGTTCTCCATTTCATTGAGTTCTCAAACTTGTTTTCTTACTAGCAAGGGGAAGTCATCATGACTGATTCTGCTGAGTGCCAAAGGCAGCCCAGGGCCAAGCCCCAGGGCACAAGCTTGTAGAGCCTGCAGAAAGTGAACAAAGCAAGAGGTCCGCGGGGTGCACCAGGGTACAGAGAAAACCACTGCCAGCTCCTGTTCAGCCTCCCACGGCATGGCTACCCTCGCCCTATATGAGCTGTGGTGGTGGTGCCATTCTCAGAAAGGAGAGAATCCATCTCAAAAAAGAGCTGTCATCTTGGTGCTCAGGCCAAGCAGAAATTCCCTGTCAAAATAGCATTTCAACAGAAAGTAAACTGGTAACTCTGGACACTGTCTATGGAGGCATCTGCTGGGTTTGGTAATTTTGTATTTCCTGTGAGAGAAATAAAAACATGGGCATTTTCAGCAAAAAACCTAATGGGAATGTCACCTTCTCAGAGGGACAGCTCTGCAGGGAAGACGTCCAGGTTTGTGCAGGGATCAGGGCAAGGATGTGAGCTGTCAGGGGTCCCCTGACCTTCTCCAGTGCTCTTCTGCCTGGAGGTGTGTGGGGACTGTGCCTCCCGGGTGAGCCATCATTCCCCCAGCAGCCGCTCATCCAGCTCTGCTGAGACAGCCCCTGGCTAGCACTTCTGCAGAGATGTGCCTTCTTCCAAGGCCACCGCCAGCTCCCACTGCAATGGGGTTCAAACTAAAACACTGGGAGCATAAAGCAGAGGCATGGTGAGGGGGGCTGTGCCTGGATCTTCCAGGGCACCCGGTCACCCTTTCAGCTCTTCAGGGATAATGGTGTGCCCCCTTCTCCCTTTGGAGTGAGCCCTTTCCCTGTAAACTCAGGTGGCTGATGGGCATGGCATGGGGGGCCAGCGAGCCAGACCAAGCACCCCACAGAGATGGGGCCTGTGTCCTCCATCACTTGTCCTGCCACCCCTCATGGAGCCGTAACTCCCCGCCGTTCAGCGAGGCTGGTCTATTGCTAAACATCTTTGACATTTGATTTGAGGAATAAAGGTCAGGCTCCTCAGAGAATGGTAATGTGGGTTTAATGAACAAAGCCTGTCAGAGTCTGCATTGCCGCAGACGTTTTGGAGGGCAGTGGAGTCTGGGGATCCAGTGCCTCCTGCTCCGGCAGCAATGGTCCCACCTGCCTGCGCTCTGATCTTTGCACATCCCTGTGCAGTGACCACCACCGCAGACAGTGGGGATGTGTCTGGGGTATGGCAAAGACACGGGGCCTGACCCAGCTCCTCCAGGTCCCTGCTAGAGGGGAGCCATCTCCCTCTGCACCTTCATTCCCCTCTTAAGGTCTGCTCCCTTCTCTGAGTGATCCAGGAGAGTGGAGGAACCTTCTTCTGGAGCTCATCCTACAGCATTCATCAGCCTGTGGACAGTGGAGCAGTGAGGGCATGGGACAGCCCAGCCCTGCTGTGACCCGGTGCTTCATGCCTCGAGCATGGCCCAGTTTCTGTGGCAGCATCACTGGCTGCTCTTGTCTTTCATGTCAGTAGTACCTCAGTCCTACCCCAGCTCTGAAACTTTTTTCTTGGCACCATAGGAAGTCAAAGAAGTCTTTAAAAATAAAGAGGTAAGACATATTCAAATAAAATATTCTAGCATTTTCAAAATGAGAAAATTAATTAAATTGAGTCACTTTTTGTCAAAGTCAGCACAAATTCCAGGATTGTTCATGTCTTGCCTCTGTTCAGACTTTCTTCGTTGTTTTTTGGGTGTGTTTTGCCAGCTCTGCAGATCCCTTTCCCCCTGTGCACCCATATCCCTCCCCCATTCCTGGGAGCTGATCTCCCTTGTCTCCCTCGCTGATGGACATAAGCCTTGCTTTTGTGTCTAATAATTTGCATCCCACTGCAATTTCATGCTTTTACACTCACAATGTACACAGAAAATACAACTCTTTTCACATACAAAATTGGAAATACATGGCTAAACCATGACGAATTTCATATTTGCAGTGAAATACTCTCATTTATAGGTGTGCATGTTTTGTGGCCACAAAATGCTTAAACATTGGACATCCCTTGAAGCTAAACAATTTATTTCAAGCTAGTTTAGAAGCCATCAGTAACTCTCAGCTTTCCAGAGATGGAAATCACTGCTGATGGATCTTCCCTCCTCTGCTTTGCTTTCTTATAATGCTAGGGTAAATGCTAGATGTCGTGTTAACCTCTGCAAGATAGTCAGCTCCCTATGGCCTAAGCATTAAGGTTTTCTTCCTCTTTACTTGTGGAATTACATTTAAAAATCTACTCTAAAAGTACACTGATACTCAATGTCAAGTGCTTCAAATGTTGGAAGAGCCAAAATTAAGGCTGTCCTCAGCTCCAGCCTCCAGAGCAGGATCATTACAATGCACTCTTTAATTACATGATCATATACTAGTTTTTCCACAGAATCCCTAACTCATTCCATGCCTGAGTAGTCATTCAATATTTCTCTTAATCCTCCCCAGTCAATGTGTGCCGCAGGCTTTATTTGCTGCACACCATCCAAACCCGCTGTTGACTACACAATTATTCATTTCCTCTTGGGTGTTTCTCTGGTGCTCTCATCAGGGTCTATGAATGCTTCTCAAGTGCTAACGAATTTATTTCCACAAAACACCTATGTAATGACCTTGCACTTTCTCCCTTGAGAGCCGAGGCAGAAAGATGAGCACCAGTATGAGGTAGAGTCTGAGTTTGGATGCTTTCATACCGTCCCACGCAGCAGGCCCTGGTGTGTGATTTTCTGTGGACTTACCATTCCTTTACATATCATCTGTTCAAAGCATAGCTCCTGTTGGCTTCTGTTCCGAGCACTCAGCACTTCTGCAAACCTGACCCTAAGGATCTCCCACTGGGGACCCTGGAAATGAGAAAGGCATAATTAAGCTCACCTCTAAATTCTGGAGGAAATGTGAGGGTAGGAAGGAACCCTCATGAGAGTGCAATTTCTTCTCATGCAATCCCTCACTTTGTTCAGTAAAACTGTTCTGGTTTTACCAGGGAATGAGGGATACTGCTTCATTACACAGTCCCCAGAGGAAGTCAACCTGCATAGAGCCTGAATAAGAATAGAACACAACCATGTAATTAAAAACAGCAATAAAAGCCACATCCTTTCCTGTTCTTCACCATCGCCCTCTTATCCCCTCTCTGGCTTTAGATACTTCCTAATCTCCCTTGAGAATGGCTTCATCCTCATGTGCTGGTTCTTCTCCATCTCTTCTACCAGACCTCTCAGTTCATAGCAGTCCACTTTCTCTTCCTCACTCCCAGGAGCACTCTTCTGGCCTGGAAAGTCTCATCAAACTGTGGGTCTATGCATGGAGAGGGGTCTGACATGATAGACAGTTTTCATCCTTACTCATGGAGATAAGAAAAAACATTCCAAGCCAGGGATGTGGGAACTGGTTTCCCATTGTTCCTCTTCTGCCCCTTCCTCTGAGACCAGAGGGTCCAGCCTGAGACCACAAAATCACAGAATCACAGAATCCCAGGGTTGGCAGGGCCCTCTGGAGATCCCCCAGTCCCGCCCCCTGACAGAGCAGGGTCACCCAGAGCAGGGGACACAGGAACGCCTCCAGGCGGGTTTGGGATGTCTCCAGAGACGGAGACTCCCCCACCTCCCTGGGCAGCCTGGGCCAGGGCTCTGCCACCCTCAAGGGAAAGAAGTTCCTCCTCAGGTTTAGGTGGAAATTCCTGTGCTTAAGTTTGTGCCCGTTCCCCCTTGTCCTGTCCCTGGGCACCACTGAGAAGAGATCAGAGACCTCATGTCACACCAGAAACCTAACATGAGAGCAGCCTCATCTGTCCCCAGCCAGGACCGTGAATGGCCCAGCCACTTGCTGCTGGCCAGGCAGAGGCTTTGGGGTCATGGTGCTGTGGGGAGCATATGGATCAGGAATAAACTCAAGAGCACACAGCAAAGGCAGAAGGATGCTGCCAGGGTCCATGGGACAGTGTGCAGGGGCACAATCCTAGCTGCCTTTGTGATGCCCATGATCCCAAATTTACCATCATGAATGCAACTTGATCCCATCCCCATGTTGTGGGAAATCCTCCCAGCTCTACCTTGGCTCCTGCTTTTCCCAGGAACATTCACTGTCCTTTTTCTTCACTTGGGGGTATTGTTGGTCAGATGTGGGTGCAAATGCTGGAGGTGCCTGCAGGAGCCGAGTTAGCGATGTGGCTGTCCTGATACCTGTGCTCCAGCTATGAGTGAGAGGTAAAGCAATGGCTTAAAACACTACGGTTTAGCCCCAGTTGCTCCACTTCCGTCTTGTGATGGAGCTTGGCGTGGTGCGTTTCCCGTTTTTATTTCCCAGACACTAGAAGCGCTTGGCATCTGTGGCAGTTTGTAATGCCAGGACTCAGGGGTTTAGGAAGAAACCAGAAGGGCAGTTGAGAGCTGGTGACCCCTCTGTGCTGATAACCTGCTGCGTGCCCACGGGCGGGAGCTCTGCGGGGCTGGGGATGTGCTCTGGGAGCCCAACACCGACCCCACATGAAACAGCAGGAGCCCTCCCACCCTATGCTTTGCACAGATCCTGCTTTTCCCCAGTTGAAGGGATCCTCAGAGACAGGCAAGCAGCCTGCAACCCTTTCCTTGTTGTCCAAGCAGCCTGAGACTCTGCGTCTCTCTTTGTTTAGAAAATGTTTCGTGTTCACCTTCCCAAACTCCCAGACAACTGCTCTGACATATTTTCCCTGTCAATGCAAAGACAACACAGTCTGGTAAAACAGCTGCCTGAGCCTCCCAGGTTACTATGTTCTTGGTATTCAAAAGGCATTTTCTGAGGGTCTGGCAGGGCAGTCACGAGTCCCACGCAGTCCAGACCGGCACTCCAGCTTCACCCTGGAGAGGCACAACATGGTCCCACTTCCAGACACCATTTTCTTGAGATGTTCTCTCCAGACAACATGGATCAGGAGCTCACTGACACATTTGCTTTTCAAAGTAGATAACATGCTGCATTGCTCTGCACTTACGGTAATATTCACCCTCGCTGGCTTTTTTTTGGACACACCATCTCACAGAGGGTGGACATGGAGAGTCGCAGCTCCGAGGATTCTCAGTGGTGTTGAGCTGGACCAGTCCAAGAAGATCTGAGAGGAGAGACACTGTGATCTGTAGGCCTGAAGCATCGCATTCGTGGGAGCTCTTCTTATGATGAACCCCAGGACAGGTGCTCTGGGGTGTCCAAGGGCCCCAAGGTTCACGTCAAGCTCAATCCGCAGTGAGCTCAGCCCCGGCTGAAAACGGTCCTGCCTGCCCATCCTGCCTGGCTCCTCAGTTTTCAGGGACTCAGCAGATGGTGGTTGCTATTCACATCCCCAAAGCCATGCAGGCTGTCCTGGTCTGTACATTGCTGTTTCTGCCTCAGCCTGGGCACGCCGGTGTCTGGCTCTGCTTAGGAGAGCAGCCCTTCAAAGCGCTGGGTGGTGGCCAGGGAGGCTAGCTGGCCTCGAGAAGCTTTCCCTGAACTCTTCAGGCTCTGACTCTTCCCACCTGCATCTCCACAGGTGGAGGTGGTGTGTGTGTGCATGCTAAATTCAGGGACCCAGTTAAGATTGGAAGGATTAAAGTGCCTGGAGAAAACGAACTTGTTTGCTCGTTTGGGAGGGAGCGGGGCTGCTTGTACTGAGACGGCAGCACACCGCGCTACAGAAAGCTTAAGCTGTAACTGAAGAAACGTAGTACTTTAGACAGTGTCATAGGGGAATAACGTCTGAAGCTAACTGTGCGGTCTGGTAGCTTGTACCAAACCTTCAAACAAACCATTTGCTGAAATGCAAAGAATCCCTTTTCCCCACCTGTGAAGAACGGCAATGCGTTTCACTGGCAAAAATTACTTCAACCGAAATTAAAACAGTTGAATTAAAAAATCACTATGATTTTGGGGAAAGTTTAAATGATTCATTAAAGGATTTGTTACTGCAGGGTACACAGAGCAAGACAAAATCAGAGTTATTGATTGAGCTGGGCTGAATTCCGAGACTGCACATGAAATTGCTGTATCTGTGACATGTTGCTACAGATGCTGGAGAGCTGAAACCACATTATGTGGTCTGCACGGCAAATTAAATGAATGGTCAAGCAAAAAGGCACAGCATGGGAAACACTCAAAGACTCTGTGCTTCATATCTGCAGTAACCCCATGCTGCAGATGGTTCTCGGTTCAGGAACAAATCCTTCAGCTAGGCCAACAAATGGGGGTAAACGCAGAACTAATGTGCTGATCAGAGTAAAAGCAAAACTTGTCTTCATAACTGCAGATAAAAAGATGAGGCCCACACAGAATGCAGTAGCACCTATGAAACTGTTTAGTTAGGTTAAAGGAAACAATGAGTGAGGTTTGTGTTTCTTCACAAGTGAAGGATCTCGTCGTGGCCTGCAGGGTCTCTCATTTCACAGCAGAATTACCAGCAGCTACTCACAGAGCTGAAACACTCGCAAGTCTGGGTTGTAAAATAAACATGTACGAAAGATATCCTCACTCCCCTGTGCTTTGAAGTGACAGTAACTCAGGTGCTCTGTCAAGGAATCCCTGGTCCGTTGACACTCAGAGGGAGGGTCTGTGTTTATTGCGGAGGATGGGTGAGACAATTTGCCTTTTAGCAAATGGAGGACTCTGGTCCTGCAATGGGTCTAGCTCTTGAGGTGGGATGTTAGTGGTGGGATGTGGTCCCCAGATGAAGCCCTAAATGTAGAAGTCTCTTTGTCAGGGTCTTCATGTGCAGTGGCTGCCCAAGGCCCCATCACTTCCCCTGCAGATCCAAGTCTCCATTTGGTATCGGCTGTGAGTCTGGGGCATCTGTGTGGCACCTGCACGTGCTGCCTGCAGGGCTGTAGGAGACCCTGATCCTTCTGGGGACACAGCTGGACCCCCAGAGCACTGGACGCCTCTCTGTGAACACCAGCCCCACTGTAATGGAAGCTCAGGTGGCCAGCATGCATGGAAACAACAAGGTCTTGGTGTTCGAATCTCACGTGAGGCTTGCTTGGACGTCTTCTGGGAAGGTACCAAAGCCTTCAACACATAAACAAAGCATTGGGTGGGACTAGTTGTTCGTCTAGACATCTCCACCCGAGCAGACTGTGCAGGTGCCTGGAAGTCAAAGCAGGGAGATGGACCTTCTGGAGCACACTCAGCATGTTCTGGGAGCCAATTTCCACGGGATCCTGAGAGGCTAGCTTAGCTTCAGGCTTCAACAAACAGATATGTGAAGTGAAGTGAGAATAATCTCATCTTTTGCACAGTTTATTCAGGATGTGCTGTATTGCATGGCAGAAACAGATCTTGCAGGACTGCAACTATTTTTAGGGCCAGCTACAGGGTACAGGGAGAAGAACCACAGCTTTCCAAACCTGTAATGATTTCCAGGGTAGAATTAAACAATAATAACAGATAATTGGCCAGGCTGCTTGCCTAGAAGAGAAGATGTATCGACCTTGTTAGCTGACAGAATGCCTTTGTAAAGCTGGAATTAGTTAAATGCTGCTAATAGATGGAGATTGGAAACAGACACAAAAGTGGCTTCAGAATTACTACTCCATGCTCACTAAAATATCACAGGCTAGCATTTGAAAGAGCATCCTCCTGAGGCACTAGGCAGTGGGTATGGGCCAGGTGCAGCATCCTGGCCATTGGTGTCACGTGGAGGATGCAGTGGCTGGGAAGTCAAAGGCAGGCACCGACTGAGGCTGCATTTGCCCCTGAGCTGGGAGGGCAGCGCTGCAGCAGCACAAGGCAGCTCTCAAAGGACTCAGCAAAATTACGTTCAGTATTGCCAGTGCCTGCTCACCACCCACCTTCTCGGTGGAGGATTACTCCCCAAAACCCTGGTATCCTGCAATGCTTCAAACCAACCTGATAGCAACTAAATGCAATGCTCTGTTTCTGAAGATACAAATCTGGGAACCACAGGGAGAGCATCGATACATGCCTGGTGCTGCCCATCATACAGAGTAGCAGTGCTCCTTTAGCAGTCTGGGATAAGGATGCAGTGCTGCTGCTTGGGCTGCTGGGCTGGCATGGGAAAAGTGGACAGTCAAGGTGGAGGGAGGGGATCTGTAGCCAGGTTGCAGCAAGAAGCTGGACACAATGGGTGTGGGGAACCTGGACAACTGTGCTGATGATGTGGGGAGAAGGAGGAACCCACCTTACCCCATGCTCAGAGCAACTCTCCCCACTGTCGCAGGCATTGTGAAGGCAAATCTGAGAACAATTGTACTGAAAACATGGGATATCACTTTTAGAAGTCCTTGTCTTGCTCATGAATTGGGAGGGAGTTGCGCATAACCTTCTCCTGCCTGTAGTTTTCACTAGGGTGTTGCAGGGTGCCTCATATCTTGTGTAGGTGAAGAGCACCTCTAAGCAGACTCTGTGTCCCACTCCTGCTGGTGTCCTTCATGTGTCAGGTAGGACAAAGGGAGGTATTCTGTTGAGGGGCACCCCAAACCCTAGAGCTAAACATCAATCCTTACATCAGGATGAGACACTGGAGCAAAAATTGGCTTTTCAAGCTTTCCATCTTTCCCCCAGATTGCCAGGATCCCGTTTTGGGAATGGCCAGCTGCAGCAGTCAGATGTCTGCTGCAGGCAGGGAGTGCTGAATGAAGAATGGAAACTGTCTCCACAAGTGCGGGAAGTTATTCAGATTTAAGAGTTTGCTGCAGAGAGCCCCCAGTACCTGTGAGGACATCACTGGACCATGAGCCATTTGCATACGCCAGGCAGAGTGAATCTTTCCCAGGTATCTTCCTGGGAAAAAGTCATGAGCTTCTCCTCCACATACGTCTTGGCACAGACTTGCACTTTCTTTGGGTGGGTTAAGTGTTCCTGGGGTACCTGGCTTCATTAGACTGACGAACTGCTTCTGCAAGTGGGCTTGCAGATGTGGTGCCAAGGTGTTCAAAGCTCGTGCACAGTGGTGTGGTGTGAAGTTGTTCCCTGCTTTAGTGGAGATGCAACCTCTGGCTACATTGGAAGGTTACTGAATTTGTGAATAACAGCGTTCTATGGTTTTATGTTCCATGCCTGATTTTTCTCCTTTTAAGCATTGTATAAGTGAAGGGCTGATGATTCCAAGAGCAGTGCTGGTGGGTGAAAGAGGCAGCAGGAATTCAGTGAGGCAATGAGGTGGCATCAGCAGGTGAAATTCACCCACTGCAGAGCCTCCTTGGTGCAGCACGCTCCGACTGAAAGCACCGCGACAAGGTGACACACGTGCCCACTATCACGGCCCACTCGCCATCCTGGCTGTGCTCATCTCACTTACCCGTGCCTGCCACCAGAGATGGACCCCGCCTGAGGACAGTCACCAGCGCTCTCACATGGGACTGCCCTGAAATACCCAGCTTTCACAGATGTCAGAAACACGGCAACAAAGTGAAATGCGCAGTCGGGAGGCCCTTGTGTAGGGATCTCTCATCTGCAGTATAGGCCCTCTGCCCACCCCCGCATTTCTCATGGGGGGAATGAAATCAAAGCCAGACCGTGAAGAGCAGGAGAGGAGGGCTCGGTGAATCAGTGCAGCTCCGTGGGCGTTCGCTTGGGCTCCCATGCGGATGGCAGCAGGTTTGAGTCCCACCCCAAGCTGCGGGCCCACAGCCAACGCAGAGGCTGACTTGAGGTTGTTCTTCCATACGTTGCTTTTTAATCCAGGGTCTTGCAGTTCATTCCCGAGAGGTGTCTAAGCCATGGCTTCATGTCGCTCTGTAACGCTGGGGCCACTGAGCATCGGAGATGCCGCAGGCTGCTCTCAGGGACTTTGCTGTTGGTCCCGGCCACCAACAGGGAGCACTGGGAGGCCAGGGCTGGCTGAGAGACCTTGGGAGTGTGTGCATTGCAGACAATGACTTTGAGAAGTGAGTGGGATTTAGGAATAAATCAATTACTGGATTAAAATAATCAGGGAAACCATTTGAAATGAGCTTTGGAAAACTGAAGTATTGGTAAATTCACTGCAGAGAGGTGTGGGTGGCAGTGCATCCTTCCCTGCTCTGCCTCCATCCGCAAAGTACAGGATGGGCAGAGACTTTGCTGTCCTCGCTGCTTTGCTGTCCTGCTGGCCACCTTGCTACTGCAGGGCTTGAAGCGTTCACCTCCTCCCTTGCCATGGTGGAGAGGTCTGCGGTAAACCAGAAGTACATGAGCTGAAAATGGTCTTAAAAAGTTCCTGCAAAGAAAATCTGCAGCAGCTCTGTCAGAGTGGGTTTTAGTTACATTGAGGAAAGTGGCGCAGAGTGAAGCTGAGCTTAACTTCTGCAGTGTTTGGTATCTCCTCAAAACTTCTGTGAATCCCAGCTGCGGCCCCGGCTGACTGGGGTGCAGTTTGCTCATTGTCCTGCTTTGGACTGAAAAAACAATTGGCGCAAACATCCACAGAGCCCTGTGACCAGGAGCCAGCTGCTGCCGTAGAGTCACCTGCCTATACATCCCCAGCTGCCCCTCAGGAAGCTGTTCGTCCACCTGCTCCAGGGAAGATGAGGGAGCAGAGGGGTGCAGGTATGTCCCTGAACCACTACGTTCCAGGTGAGACCTTTTGGCAATGTGTCCTGTCCTCAGTGCCAAGACCCAGTAGAGCTCATTTAGACTGGGACAGGAGGGCTGAGGGGGATCTCAGTAGACATGCACCATGTCCTGAGTATTTGAACAGAGTTTGTCCTGTCCCAGGCAAGGATGCTCCCTGGGACCTCCATACTGCACCGTGGGGACAGCCCTGTCACTGAGGGGTCTCATTAGCAGGACAGTGCCAATGGGGCTAGGCTGGGTGTGAGACATGTCTCTGGGCAAATAGCTGAAAGGGCTGGAGAGAGGGCAAAGGGAGGAGAAGGTCCTAGTGTTGAGGACCATGAGGAGCTGCCAGCAGCACAGGGGAAGGATCAGCGGGGAGACAGGTGAAGAGGAGCTGGGTCGCTGCAGTAGCTGGTGGGACAGGGAGCAAGTCAGGAGGAGACCACATGTGATGTGGTACAGATGAGAAGATGTTGGTAGGGAGGTGAGTCAAAAGATGTGGAAGGTGGTAGGGCTGAGACAAGTCAGTTTGAGACCCATCTAAATGGTAGAAAGGTGCATAGATTGATTTCTAGAGGTTCTCACCAAAAGCTTAAATAGCACTGACTGAAGGCCCCACTTGCAAAACCAGGAAATAAATTTTCCTATGTGAGCTCTTGAGAGTGAGTAAACACTTCTGTGATCGATGGTGTCTGTTTTGTCTGCCGGTTTGCAGTTTTCTACACCTGTATGTCGTATTCCTTTCCAAAGTGCTGGCTGGGGTACTGGTTAGAAGGGACTTTTTGACTGTACCAGCTGCTGCATGCAGGCAAGGGCAGAGCGTCCAGGGAGACATGGGGCAGAGAGGAAGCAGAGGGAAGAGAGTATGAGCAAGGTTAGCAGAGAGCTCACAGATCCACAGAGCCTGGGAGGCTGCTGTGAAGAGACATAAAAAGAAACAAGGGGCTGTGTGGCATTGGATACCCTGCAGAGGAGCACCACGTTGGGCTGAGAGCAGATTGATGGAGACTCCACCTGCAAGGCACAGGGAGGTCTGCCTCACTTCAACCCCTGCCTAATTCCTTGTGCTGAGTTTTCTCAGTTTGCAAACATTTCCTGTTATTTCCTGATGCAGGTCAGTGGTGCAGGAATCCTCTCCTCTGCCTCAAACCCCTGTCTTCTGACATCGGCATGGGCAGGCAGGCACTGCTGCTGCTCGCCAGCTCTTCAGTCCTCCTTAGGGCCAGTCTGCAGTTGGGAGCACACAGAGATCTTACCTGGTGGAATCGTAAATGCAGGGAGTGTGCTGCACAGACAGGATTATTGGGTGTCTGCCAGTGCAGCGTTGTGCCGTGATGGGGTTCCCAGGGACCTGCGGGGAGCAGACTGCTGGGATGTGGTGGGCCATCCTGCAGAACTTGTGACAACTGTCAAGTATCCCATGAATGCTCGCATTCATTTTAATGGCTTGCTTAGTGGCTGGGATTCCCAAGGTGCATAAACCAGTCAAGAACTTCCTGCCAAAACTGCCTTCACTAGATAAATGCTGGCTTGTAACCAACATGTGTCATAACGGTTTTAACAAATTAATGATAATGATGAGGAAAAAAACCCCATAATAATGGCGTATGTTGGGTCCAGGGTGGAACTCATCGTGCAGGCTTACCAGGACAGCTATGCTGGGAAGAAACAATTTAAAATATATGAGCATCTTAGATCTGAATCTCTCCATTGCTTCAGAGGCAGCTTTTTGAAGAATACCCTCTGGTGTTCCTATTTGGAAACTGACTGTTTTTCAGTTCTTTATTTTTCCATTTTTTTGACTCTAAAAATCTTTCCATGGGTTCCTCAGCTTTTTGGAGTGATTTCCAAATGGTACCTTTGAGGTTAGCAGTGTCTTCTGGACAGCCCTCTTCATGGGGCATCCCTGTCTGCCACGTGGGCTGTGGCCGGGGCTGTACCAGGGTCCTGTCTCAGGTGTGCTGTTGGGGCATGGACAGCTGGAAATGCAGGCATGTGGAGCAGCTGGGGGATGCCGCTGGTGTGAAGGTGTGGATGGCAGGGCTGAGAAAATTTATATTTTAAAGTATGGTATGGTTCCTGAACGTGTGTCAGTCCTCGCAGCCTCCTTCAGCTTCTGCTCCACTCAGGTGACAGACTGTGTTCCACTCAGGTGACAGTGATGCCTCTGCTGATGGGATGCCACTGAGCATCCCTGTGTTATCATCTTGGCCTGGATAAGAACAGAGGACAGATCATAATTTCCATCTCTTCTGCTGTGTGGAAGGGTCGTTGAGCACCATGGGAGCTGGACTTTGAGACACAGAAAGAAAGCATTGATGTTTGAAAGGGGAAGACTGCTGGGGTGGGACAATGTTTCCACCATGGCTTGGCTTTTCCCTTCTGTCTGTCCATGACCCCGGCTTCTGGGCTGGTCAAAGGGAATGAGGGGTCCTTGTATTTTACCCCTCTGCTGAGCTGTAGCAGGAGATACCCTCCGTTTGGGACCCTGGGAGTTGGAGAGGGGAAGGCTCGATTTTGCCAGACCTTCCCCACCTTTCCCTAGTGAAGGGGATGCTGCAGCCTGGGTCTGGGCAGGACATGCCTCTGGTCACACTAATGTGCCTTTCTGACTACTGCTGCTCATTGCCAAATCCTGATGATGCAGCAGTGTTTGCACTGTGGAGTGCAGCCTAGGCTCTGGATCCCTGCAAATCCCACTGGTTCGTGTTGCGGGTGGTATGGGTTCCTTCCTGGAGCACTTCTCTGTGCACTGAACTTGCTGCTGGGACAGGCAGCACATCCGAAGGTGGGGAGGCAGGGCACATTCTGCTGCAGGTTTGTATTGGGTCAACCATGATGAAGAGCCCACCTTGTCTTCTCATGGGTGTCTTAGGATGCAGCATAAGCCTGTGCCTGAGCATAGGTTTACTTGGACACACTGCACACCCAGGCTAAACTGTGGGTCAGCTTCATCTTTCCATCCCTGTGCCAAGCCCCAGTGAACTGGGTAGATGCTTCTTTGAGAAGTCCCAACAGCCTGGTCTGGCTGCTTTCCTAGGGCACAAGTTCAGACACAGGTCCACCTACTGTCCTGAGAGTCCGCCCAGCCCCCATCACGCCAAGCTACAGCTGATCAGAAATCTTTGAACACTTGGAGAGCTGGTATTGTAGGCAGCAGTGCACATCTGTCCCTGAGGTTTTAGAAGGGCACTAGTTAAACTTGCATCCCTGCAGGGTAGAGCTTCAGCAGAAAATTCTGCTTTGAGCTCTGAGCTCTTCCCTGTCCAGCTCAGTCTCTGGAGACTCAGTCTCTGCAGAGCATTGTTCCTGCAAGGGTTCAAATTCCCAGGTACTTACCCTTATCCTCATGCTCTCCTCTTGGCTGCATGTTTTGCTGTTTTGCTGCTGAGATTTACAGCCTCTCTCTCCATCCCAGTAACCAGTATATGCTTGCAGCTCCTCTCTGCCTGGCTGCTTTACCCCCACGGCTCCTGTGTGCAACTCACGTCCCTGGTTTAAATCTCCCTTTAAGCACACACCTGTTTTCTATTGCTGTTGCGGCATGATTTTAACTGTGTATGTATTACATGTCTTTAAAATTTATGCAATTCATTTTTTTATGTGCAGAGCTTTGCGATAAGCTATGAAAGGGATGCTATAAAAATGTGTAATTGCACTGTATTTTTTTTTCTCGACACATGGCAAAAATGTATTTTTTTTTTTTCGAGGGAAATACGTGCTGGGGGAAGGGAGGAAGAAGAGGGGAGAAGCAGCAACCATCGATTCAGCAGAGGCAGAGCGCAGAGCTGTCCTGTTCTGCATTCACCCCGGGTGTCGCGGGAGAAGGGCTGCGGACAGCGGGGGGACGGCTTGTTCGGCAGAGCATCTCCGGGGCAGCGAGCCGTGAGCTGACACTTCAGCGACTGATCCTCTGCTTCACCTCTTGTTAGTGCCCTTGCTCACTCCCTGGTAAATCACTTAGCCATGTGCTTCCTCATCCTAAAAGGCGGAGATAAGAGCTTAGTGCAGAGCTTAATTGGACTCCAAAGCAGCAGCCTCATACGCTGCTATTTCTCTGCCTGTGCAGTGAGTGGTTGGGAAGGGGAGAGGGATGTCAGGGGGTCGCCAAGATGGGGGGTTGTACAGACACGCTCCAAGCTGATGTGGAGAAGCGGAGCATCAGGTGAAGGAATGGAAGTTGCTGTGGTCTGCAGGGGTAGCGGGGAGCTCCCTGTTGGCCTCTCCTCACCTCTCTGTGAAGTGCCCAGCCCCATAAATAGGAGTCCGTGGAGCGGTGCTGCTGTGAAAGGCCTTTAGACCCATTCCTGGTGAGGATGCCATTGCAGAAATCAGCAGGATCAGCCTGGACATCATTCCCATGGTCCCCCCGGGAAAACAAGACTCCCCTGGCTTGGGGGTCGCAGGATGAGCAGCACTGCGGCAGGTCACCCCCCTCGCATCCTCCTGCCTGCTTCGTGAGTGGGGGACCAAAGGGTGACACGGGCCTGGCCTGACGCCTGGCGGTTTAAATTTCTCAGGTGAAGTGCAGATTGGTCCAAGAAGAGCTGGGGTAGCTGACACCTCTCCCTCTCCTGCTTGCCCCACAGCTGTGATGTCCCAAGTGCAGGATTGTCTCCGGGCTGCCAGATACATGGATATCTTCCAGCTTGGGGAGGGGGAGGAGAAGATCAATCATTAACAGCGCATTTTGCTGACTGCTACCAGCAGATGGTACCGGCAATTTTCACTTCTTTGCCTGCTTTAACATATTGAATTACAAACCAAACAAAACAAAACATAACCCTCTCTAAACAAACAAACACCAACAGCCAAACAACCTCTGAAGGATAGGTGAAATGTCTTGGCAACGGGCATCTGCTGTGGCTTGTGACAGTGAGGATCAGTGACTTCCCCGCTCCCACAGGCTCCCCACACCACCACGGGCATGTGCTGTCTTGTCCAGTTTGGGCTCTCAGCTGAGAGAAAACTCAACTGCTTTCCAGGCAGTAACAGCTTTTGGGAGACGGACTGTGACTCACAAATGTTGCTGTCATGGTAGCTCGTAGGAACTGGGGAGTATGCCTGTAGATGGCTGAGAAACCTGTTGACCCTCCATCTTCTCTGCTCCGCCGTATGCAGCCAGGGAGCATCCCTCCTGGGAGCTCATCCACCCCACATGGTTCCTACCCATTGCTCCTACTGTTTAAACAGGAAAAAGATGAGAGTCACAATAGACAAAGAGAACTGCAGAGCATCCATCCCTCATGATTACCACCTCCCAGGACCTGCCTGGAGGATGTTGCTCTTGTAACCCCTGCCCAACCCTGGCTCCAGGGCCAGGCTGCATCGCTTCCCCGCATCCCCCGGCGTGCCTTGTCCCACGGGAGGTACCGCAATGTGCAAAAGGGTTCCTGCCTCAGGGACAGGGCGAGTAGCTGTGGGGGGAGATGGAGCAGAGAGCCAGGTGGCAAGGCGGTGCTGGGCAAATGAGGTGAAACATTTTCACTTTTTTCAAGGACAAAAAATATCTGGCCTCACAGAGAGGTGGTTGAAAAAAGGATAAACTCTAAAAGGCAGTGCTGGAAGATCAAGATTTAGGTGAAATATTTACAAAGCAGCCAGCTTTCTCACCGGGTCAGCCTATGTTATCCAAAGTGCACTCAGAACGCATATGGGAAGGCAAGATTTTGCCAGCTCAGATTGGATGGGACCCTCACACAGACTGATGGTGTCTGATCCCTCCTTGCTTCAGAGGTTACCTGGGCCCAGCACAACCACACCAGCGTTCACAGGATGGCAGCCTGGGGACTGTGCAAATGCTGGGAGGTGGAGCAGAAACCAGGCTGTGCTCTGGCCACACACCACACACCCCGGGGTGGTCGTGGGCCTCGCATTGCTCTACTTGTGCCTGCTCTCCTGTGCGCTTTAAAGAGAGCAATTGCCGTGAGTGTGACCGGACTGACAACGAGGCATCCAACATTTTGGGGCTGGAAGGTAGCATATGCACAGGGAAAGGAGAGATGTATGTTCCAGATCCGTGCCCTTCATAGTCATCCTCAGGGCACCAGAAACCACTTGCAGCCTGGGGTAATTTTTTCCATTGCTGAAAGCAGCTGTTTGTATATTTGGTGTTGCTCCTGGAAGCCTTCACATTTCAACCTCAGCCTGGCACCTGTCTCCAGTCTGCCCTAGACCAGTTGTACCATCTGGGCTGTGATCTCCTAAAGACGTGTGTGTCACAGTGACCTTCCCAAAGCCCCGGGACAGTCTCACCACAGCAGGAGGAGAGGCCAAGGCTTCTGCTTCATGCGACAGCCTCATCTCTAGCACCATCATCTCCTTCACTGGGAGAGGGGTTGCTAGGGTCCTGGGACAAGTGGAGCAAGCCGTGCCATGGGGCCTTTTGAGGTACATGTGGGTGGGGAGGCAGAGCTGGCTGCAGCTCTGGGGGAGCTGTGGGCCTCTGTAGAGGGTGGGTGCTTCTCAGCTTTCCTGCTGGGACAATCTCAGGACAGCTGGAGGTGTGCAGGGAATTGCATATCGTGGCCAGTCTTCATGCTTGGCCTGAGGGCTCTGCTGGGAGGCTGTAAGAAGCCAGAGCATTCACAGCCGTGCTCTGACCTGTGCTCACGACACCAGAAGTGCTGAGGGAAGCAGACACCCAGCAGCAGGAGACCTGAAATGACCTGCTGTGCAAGGAAGGCTCCTAGGCTACTTCCTACAGAGAGCACCGTGTTTTCCCTGCTTTAAGCCATCTCCAGCACTGCTCCTCGCTTGTCCTTGTGCTCTGCAAAGGGACTGTGGTGAGGGGGGGAGGGGGGGAGCTTTCCTGCTGCAGTCAGGTTTGAGATCCAGGGAGTAAAGGAGCAGGTTGTGCCTGTTCTCCTTGCAGAGCCATCCTTTCTCAGTGTGTAACACCACAGGCATCACCCCTTCTGCTGCCCAAAATAACTCACAAATTACCAACCAGCAGCTTCCTGCCTGCCCCACTGTTCCCCTTAGCCATCCTTGCATTTCACAGTGAGCAGAAAAACCCTTTGCTCCCTTCCAGGCATATTTTCTTGATGATGTGCATCTCTGGAGAAAGATTGCAAAGACTTCTGAAGGGGTAAGGCCAGCCTGGAGACAAGGATGTTTTATTTTCTCTCTGCTACATTCCCTAGGAGGACTTCATTGCTTTTCACTTGTGCTTCACTCTGTTAGATCTTGCTGAAAAACTTCAACTAGCAAGATGCAGCTTGATTAATTGTTCATAGCGATGGTCCCTCTATGGTTCATATCTACAATATATGAGCGGTGCCTTCTCTATTTGTGGAATAAATGCAACCCAGCAACAACTGACAGAAGCAGGAATTTCCCCCAAGTAATAGCAACAATACGGTGAGCAACAACATGCATTAGAAAAAAAAAAAGTTCAAAGTTATTAATCGATTTTAGCTGCACGAAATTTTGGTCATACAGCTTTTCACTTCTGGTAATATCTTCTCTGAAGTGCAATAGAGCTGTGATTGCCTTCTACTGTCTTCATGTGTGGAAGATTGCTTCTTCAGGAAAAGATGTAATGGGCATTTAAATACCTATTGTGTTGCACAGGCAAACAACTTGCAAAGGTTTGAACTGTCCTGACAGCTGCGATCAACAATAAAAGGGAAAGCTGCACTTCGTCCAAATATGTGCATTGTTGCTTGTAACATCTCTGCCATGTTAATATTCCTTTGCTGATTTATCTTCTGATCCGGCCTGGGGCCTAGGACCTGCTGGTCACACACCAACAGGCAATTCCCATTTGTTTCTCCACTGGAAGCTGAACCCTCTAATCCTTAAACGCAAAATAAAAAATCCACTGTGAGCTGTCAAAGCCATCACTGAGGCAAGTCAGCATCACCTCTGAGTGGAGGGGAGGGGTAAATGCTGTGTGGGAAATGGTTCATGCACTGGCCTCCAGGACTGGCCATGGGAGCGCTGCTCCCTGGGGTCCCGGACGCACCGGCGGGTCTGTGCCGTACGTGCCCCCAAGTGCCTGCAGCACCCACCTGGAGACAACCTCCGTGTTGTCCTCAACCTCAACCTGAGCCGTAACTCATCCCTGCGACACCCTGCTGTCAAAGATGCCCTGTCTGCACGCCTTGAGCTAGAACCACCTCCCTCTGCCCAGCACCAACCAGCTGGTCTCCGGCAATGTTCTGGAGGAAGCACAGCCCCTGCTCGACTCTTGTAGTGAGCTTGGTTGGGCCAGCCCTGGGGAATATGCCCGTCCCCTCCCCAGGGGTGAAGTGACCACTGCCTGACAAATCTCCTTGGCATTTGTCCTTCTTGCTACTAGATGAGATTAAGGAAAATGGTAATTGAGTGCATGCAGGAAAGTGCTTGATTGGACATTTGATTACAAAATCGGAGTGAAAAAAGATAAGGCATATGAATCTGATCTTGCCTTTGTTGCTAACTCATAGGATCACAGAATGGTTAGAGTTGGAAGGGACCTTATGCCCGGGACTGATCACAAAGCAGTGACCCCCCTCTCCAAACACCATCTCACAAAAGAACCAAGATTCGGGGTTCAGCCTAGGAGCTATTTGCATCCTCTCTATGCAGAAAGAGCACAGACCCTCTTCTCTGGAATCCCTTATTTTTTCTGTCTTGTCTCACTCCTTATATCAAGAAAATGTGGTAGCACAGTTGTTATCCTCTCTGCTTGGAAGACTGAAGCCTTCACTAGACACCTGTCCTCAGGAAATGCCCCACACATTGTAACTGAGCCCTTTCCAGTACAATATGCATCCTATGATAGGAATTTTTGGTTATATAAGATTACTTGTAACCTTATGACAGTGGTACTGCACTCATTTTGCATGGGCACCACCTGGGACATGCCATTTACGCAGATGACTGACGTCGTAACACAGGGTTTAGGCAATAAACACTCTCCTCCTGCCATGTAAACGGTGCTCATTTGGGAAATGTCACCTCTGCTATTTAAAGCATTTTTTTGGATCACTGCATTATTCTTAAGCCTGTCACCATACTTTCTAAACCACATAAGAGGAATTTATTATACAAACATCTCCCTGTTTTTTTAACTTTACAGTTTCCAGATCATCCCTGGCATTATGTACAAATTAGACACGACACATTGCCAGGGATGAGACAGATATGAGAATGGGGGTGCACACTCTCTGCAGCCACCCCCTCCTCCCCAAACAAACTGTCACTCGGGTCCCTCTCACGGTGTATCACTGAGAAAGCTGCCTCCTCTTCGTCTCTGGTGATGTTGAGTCAGACCCTCTTCTCCCCGCTTGGACATGCCAGATGGCACGGCACTATGTGCACAGCAAACCTGAGGAATGCTGTGCATGGAGGCGTCAGGATTGTGCTCTTGACCGGTCCCTCGCTGATGTGTGTCTCTGATGTCCCCATCCTGACAAATCTCCTGTTACCCTGGGTCAACATCCTCCCCTGCTCTGGGTTCTTCTTGCTCATTTCTGGAGGAGAGCTGCGCGATGGCTCACGGAGACAACCCAGATCGGTGCCTCTGCCTCGATCATAGAATCAGGGAATGATTTAGGTCTTAAGAGACCTTAAAGATCATCTTGTTCCAAGCCCCCTGCCCTGGGCAGGGACACCTCCCTCTAGACCAGGTTGCTCAAAGCCCCATCCAGCCTGCCCTACCTCCAGGGATGGGGCAGGCACAACTTCTCTGCCTGGGTCTGTCTCTTTGGAAAGGAGCACTAATATTTGATCCCAGGGAGCACAGAGCTCTGCTGGATGTCATCCCCCAGTCTCCTCCCACTCCTCTTGGTCTGCAAGGATTGCCTCTCATGCTCTCTGTGCCACTGCACGGCTGCTGCTGCTGGTGGATGCTTGCAGGAGGTGAAGATGAGAAACCTTATGCTTATAGTTACTCTCCATCAGCCTTGAACAAAGAGACAATCACAGTCTCCTTAAAACCAAGTCTGGTCCCCTGAGATGCTCCAGATTTTGAGGCAGAGCTATTCATAGCTGAAAAAAATCTCACTGCCAGCTTTTTGGGTGATGAGAACTGATTAGCATAGGATTACTGATTAGTGTAGGGTTAGGTGGCAAGTATCCATTGCAGTAGCACACTGATGACAACTTTGCATGCCGTGATGGAGCTCAGCTCCTGTGCTCCAGCCACCTACTGACAGACTGTGGTGGATTCATCTTCTTGTGTGAGTTGCAGAAGAAAAGCAGAGTTATAAATGAATGTTCACAATTATTACATCATGCAGGTGACAAGAATTATTTTGAAACATCTGTCTCCAAGGACCACAAACTCAATCCCAGGTGAACTAAATATGCATATTATGCTATACTCTGTGCCATTTAGCAATGTAAAAAAACCCACAAAAGCTAATATGGAAGTGCAGAAATAGCGCATTAGTGTAACATTTCAGGATTGTGAAGAAAATACATTTCTAGAAAAGCTAGTTAAATTTTACATGATTTCCACTGGAATCAGTCTGGTTAACAAATAAAAAAAAATCATGAAAACAGTGTTTTTACTAAAAGATGTAAAAATAGACATTCTTTTCTGTCTCAAGCTGCAACAGGGTAGGAAAGAATTTTTCACAGAAAGAGTGGTCAGACACTGGAATAGGCTGCCCGGGGAGATGGTGGAATCACCATCCCTGCATGTCCTCCAGAATGAATTGTGGCTTTTTACTGGCACTGTTTTGTCCTGTTGACCCTGGGACACCTCCAAGCCCCCTCCTACCAGCAGCTGGACCCTCACCGTCTCCTTGTAGAACTGCGTCCTGCTTTTTTTCTGCCCTGATTCACGGAAACATTTGGAATTTGAATCCTGTCCTTCTGTGTACACATGATCTCTCAAAACTTGGTTATTACCTAGGAAATTAAACAAACCTGCTGTTTCTTCCATCATATGGGTCATTAATGAAAACATGGAATAGTGCTGGAATCAAGAGAGATCCCAAAGGAGATCTGCTCAGCCCTGGGAATAATTAAAGTTTTTAGTTAGAAAGGCAGGCGGGGCAGTGAGTATCCAGCTATCTGGCATTTTGAGCACTGTGCCAGAAACACAAGATCTGGTTTTAGGCTGTTTTCAAAACCAAGGAGTTCACCCTGGAGCACACACCTCCCAGGAGTGCCTGGCTGGTGGGTTGAGGGTGAGGAGGAAGGACCAGCAGGATTTTCCATGACTGAGGCACAATTAAACAACAAGGGAGCCTTATCCCACAGTATGGGGTATTTTGGGCACTACTTGTACATTTTGTATTGTATTGCCATTCTTGAGCTCTGGGTATAGTACGTGTCTCTAGAATAGTGGGGTTTTGTAAATGCTACATTCTGCAGGCACCCATCTTTTTTTCCTGAATGTGTCTGTGGTTTGGACTCCTTCATGTGCTCACGGTAAGTGCTGCCTGTTACTTTTTATGTCAGTTAACAACAGTTTGAAAGTAACCTTATGCTTGAGCCTGACTCCCAGTTTAGTGTCCGTTTTGTCCCATCTGGTGTCTCAGACACCCCACGCAAAGTTGCCCTGCTGCCTCTCCAATAGCTGCTTCATCTTCCTCTGCGGAGGACATTGCCCTTTGCTCAGGATTTGGAAAGAATCTTCACGCTCAGCTGGTGGAGTAAGCTGGTTACAGTCACATTCATTTGGGAATCTTTGTCAAGGCCCCGCATTTTCTGCAGGGGTGAGGGTGAGCTCTGGCCACCACCAGAATGGCAATCTCCTCACCTTCTTGTGATGAGGCGATGGGCCGGTGTAGCAATGCAGACATCACCCTGCATCCTCCTTCAGGTGCCATGGGATGAGTCTCTGGTCCTGGGACTCTGCTAACCATGGAGATGGCTCCGGCTGGGGACAGAGGACACAGATGTGCCCTGTGACCAACCTCACCCCGGGCTCTTGCTGTGTACATGCTATGAGCATGCTTGAGCCTGTTGGAAAGCTTTCCCTGGCAGCTCCAGGAAATTGCTCGCTTGATTTTGTCCCTTCTCTCCAGCACCGATGAGGGCAACAGAGAGCCCATTCACCTTGAGCCTGTGTCTCCTAGGAACAAGCTATTTTCCTCCGATTTTCCTAAGAGAAGGCTGCAAGGTTCATCATAATTAGGTGACCGTGCTCACTACTAACTCCTGCAGAAGAATGTCACTGCACAAGGCAAGACACACTGAGCCCGGAAAACAGGGTGCAGGTACTGACAGGAGGTGTCCGGGTGACGCTGCTAACGAGGGAGCACGTGCGCTGGGAGGCACTGGCAGGACACGGCTTTCATGGGCCCTGTCAGGTTCTAATTGTACAAGTTAATTATTGAGTGTAGCCTTATGTAAGGTTAACACAAATGACAGACGATTAATAGTGGTGGGGCTGCAGTCCAGGTCGTGGCTATGACATTCTCTCAGATATATTTGAAAGTGCACAGTAATGTGTGGATGCAAGTTACATAGCAATGCAATGGGCAATGGAATTTCTGAATCACAAATGTACGCTGCAGGCCCGTACTAATGAGCTTAGCCATGGAAATAATGCTCTTAGCATGGGGCAAGTGCCCAGGTCTCCTTAGCAAAACAATTTAAACAGCCAAAAAGTTGAATTTTCAGTTAGTCCAGCCTGAGTGTGTATTTCACAGAATCGTAGAATTGTAGGGGTTGGAAGGAAACTCTGGAGATCAGCTAGTCCAACCAGAGCAGGGTCACCCAGAGCAGGGGGCACAGGGATGCCTCCAGGCAGGTTTGGGATGTCTCCGGAGACGGAGACTCCACCACCTCCCTGGGCAGCCTGGGCCAGGGCTCTGCCACCCTCAAGGGAAAGAAGCTTTTCCTCATGTTGAGATGGAATTTCCCATGTTTCAGTTTGCGCCCATTGCCCCTTGTCCTGTTGCCGGGCACCACTGGAAAGAGCCTGGCCCCATTCTCCTGACACCCACCCTTTAGATATTGATAAGCATTGACGAGATCCATTCCCAGCTTTCCAACAACTAGTTCATAATAACACTGTGCATAGGTGACCTCTGGGACTCATCAGTTAGTGGGGCACTTCCAGATGTTATAGCACCCAGTCAACAGCAGATACAGGGTACCAGCATGCAGGGTCTGTCCCTTGGCCCATACCCAGCCCAAGGCTTGCTCTGGCGAATGAAGGTGGTTATGGCTGCCAGCTTTAAAGAGCTAAGTAGGACTCACAAACACTGTTGCAGAGTTCCTGAGAAGGAAAAGGTGGCACCACAGCCACCAGCTTTGACAGAAGAGCAGGGTGTGTAAGGCACTCATCTGGGAGGTAGAAGACCTGAGTTCAGTCTCACCTGAGCCTTGGGGAGCTGAAACCCACACCTCCTGCCCCAACTCCTGCCTGATGGGACACGCCAGCTCCAAACCCCCTTCCATCCCAGCACAAGAAAGGCATTGAACATGGTTTCACTACTTTTTGTGTGAAGTCTCAGAATATCAGAATAGCGTGCTTTTTAAAATGATACTGGTACACAGGACCAGCCCAGTCAGTAGAGACACACATCCTGGGACAGGTTAGCCCCCTCAGGCTGGCAGCTTTCAGTGATGTCCACCTGAAGCACCTCAAGATAATATATCACCCGGATAAAAGGGAGAAGCAAAAGGAGGGGAGCTGGGCTTGGGAGAGGACAGCAGACTGCAGCCCAGCTCCCGAACGGACACAAAGGCACTTGTGCACTGCGGCGGGGCCAGAACTCATCAGGCAGCCCGGGTGGTCCTCTGCTCACCCCTCCCCTCTTTTGCAGCAGCATCCCTCCTCTTCACTGTCAGAAGGAGCATCCTTTCCCCGACCCCTGTCCGCAGAGAGCCTGTCCTGTCTCCTGGACTCCTGGGGATGGCAGTCGGACACTCCATCGGGACCTGCCGGCCACCCGGGCTGTGCTGGAAGAGGCTGCTCTCCCCGGGGCCGGCTGTCAGCGGGGCCTGGGCTGATTGAGGGGGTGGATGCCCATTTCAAGCAGCCTTATGACAAACATCAGCTCCGCTTTTGTGCAGCAGATGAAACAAAGGAAGGAAGGGAAGGGTCTGGCCCATCCCTTGTGGCGGCGAGGCTCTTCTCCCGTGTGCGCCGCGTCACGCTGGGCATGATCCGCAGCAGTCCCCAGGCACCAGCCTGTCTTTGGAGCATCTCTGTCCGTTGCTCTGATACTCCTCCGCTACCTCTATTAATTGGATTTTCCTAGCCCTCTCCAGCCCCTTTCTTCCCAGTGATCGTCAGGGAACAGAAAGACGAAGCTGACTGAAGCTGACAAGATTTCTCCTTAAAAAAAAAAAAAAAAGAGAGAAAGCTTGTATTGGCTCCATCAAAGACTTTTATTAAAGCCACACGGGGAAAGAGTTGCCCTGTCAGACAGCTTTCTGTATTAGAAAACATGAAAGAAGCCAACAGCTATAATCAGCTCAAGAAATTTATTGCATTTTTGACCCTGATGTGGTCGTGCGCGGCTCGAGATTTCTTTGAAGGTGTTGCAGGTTTATTGATTGTGAAAAATGTCAATGTGTCACATGCCCAATTAACTTGGCACTTCTTGCAATCAATACCCTAATTGCCTTCTCTTTAGAGAGGCCTTTAATTTAATTAACCCCCTCCCCCTCCCTCTTGTTTTCTCAGCTAACATGTTTTAATAAATAGTTGATCTGGGGCCTGTGTTCTGTTTGTAATGGAGGAGATGAAGGAGAGTGGATTTCTCGTAGAGATGCAACATCCACTTCCAAGGGCCTCTACAGCTGTGTATCAGCTTGCTGGGAGCAACAGATGAGCAGGCGTTGAAGGTGCCTTTTTCCCCTTGTCCGTTGCCTGCCTTGTCCCTGCCTCTTCTCGGGCACAGGGAGACAAATCCTCTTTAGCAGCAAAAAATGTGAGAGAGAGACCTGACCTCTCCAGGGCTGTGAACGGAGCTGACACCAACACGCTGCCCTGCGAAGGTCACATTGGAAGTGAAACACTTGATGTCACTTTTGTGGGTTGTTTTGTTTTGGCTTTTGTTGTTTTATTTATTTATTTTTTCGACCAATATAATAAAGTTTCATAGAGCTGTTTGTGCACTGGGGTTGTCAAGAGTTAATTCAGGCACTCTTGCTGTGGCTTTGTTTTTATTAGTACTTAACAAATGGATATGGCATGATTAGCCTGGGTTTAAAAACTGGCTAAGTGCTAGATCTCAAGTTGTAATTGTTGGTGCTACATCAGCCTTCAGTGCAGTCATTTCTAATTGGGTCCCACAGGTATCTCCCCTGGACTCGGTGTTATTCTCTGTCTTTAGCAACGATCTGGAAGAAAACAGAAAATCATTACTGATAAAGTTTGAAGATGACACTGAGAGACTGCTGAAGCAGTAAATAATGACAAGAGTGGGGTAATCAGGTAGTGGTGTTTCTATCACTTAGTAAATTGGAGGTGATAAAACAGCCCCTGGTTTAATGCAGCTAAATGCCAGGTCATAAATGTGGGGAACCAGAAATATATGTTACACTTGCGGGGTGGGGGAGAGGATGCGGTGAGGGCAATGTCTCCAGAAAGATCACAAATTTGTAGTGGAAATCCATCAGGATTATGGCTTCTCATTTGCTGCTGTGGTTAAAACTGGAGGTGCAATATGCAGAGGTAGACCCGCTTGAAGTTTAACTTCAAACAATAATATCAAAAAGAAATATTGAAAAATAACCTGAAAGTAATTGTTTTCAATAATTTATTCACCTCCTTTACTCCCTCTTTATTTTTGATTAGCCAAAGAAATGGTTAGTTTTCCAAAATCTGATACATTGATAGTATTTGTGAGAATGGGTAGGCTGGAAAGCAAATCTTATCTGGGAAACATTCCCTTTTGCTTTATGGCCAGCTGTATTTAAATATGAGATCAAAGATATTAAGCGGAAGGCAGCACAGTCGTTTAAGCGGGGGCTGCTGTCCTCGGGGGGCAGAGGCGTAGGCAGAGGCATCCACACTTACCCCTTGATCTCAGACTGTGGAGGGGAAACCCTTAGAAAGGGGATTAAGAGGGAGCAAACAACCCACTACCCCTTCTGTCAGCCATGGACCCCTTGAGAGAGGAACTACAGGGAAACCAACATCATCTCTCTGGCCCAACACACTTTTAGTTATTTAACCAAGCGAATCCAAGCCAACAGGATTTCAGTTGCTGCTGGAGACCCTCACCCAGCAGAGCGGGTTTCACTCCTTTGCAACCTCTCTGGCTCAGGTCAGAGGTGGGCTCTGGATTGCCATTGTCCCAGATCAGGCTCTCACCCTCCAGGCAGTGCCCTGGCCAAGACCTGCTGGACACCGATCTCTCCCTTCCCCTCCCGCATCAGTGCCGGGAGCATCCTGGGCTGCCTGCCTTTTTTGCGGCTTGTGTGTCTCAGACCCACCATTGGAGACTTCTGCTCTCATGAGCCAGGGAGACTTGGGTGAGACGGGTTCCACGAGTGCGCTGCTCTGTCTCTGTCCCCCACCTGCTGAGGTGCCCAGGGATGCTCTGCAGGCACCAGAACCCATGAACCCAACTCAGCCCTGGGGACAGGGAGCGCGTTTCTGCCTTGGGCACTCGAGGCCACCTGTGCCTGGGAGCTGGAAGGCCCTTCATCCGCCCTTGGAGGCACTCAGCTTGGGAAGCATTTTCTCAGCAAGCGCCCACATACGCTGCAGACACCTACAACACAGCTGCTGGCAGGGGAGGTGCTGCCTGGCTTTCTGCAGGCACCAAGTGATTAGTGTGTGTCCCAGGAACCGGGGAGGTTTCGTGCAATGCCCTTTGCAGCTTGCCAGGACTCGGGTACCCACCATGAGCTGGACCAGCTTTGCTGCTGGGCTGTGGGCTGCTGCAGGGTAGGATGCTCTCTGTGCCGTGGGAGCAGTGACACCTCGGCACGCCCCCGGGAGAGCGTCTCCCCCGTGCTGGGTGATGTGCTCTAACCACCCACGGCCTTATAGAGGGCCATGAGGTTTCTCACGGTGCTTTGCTCTGCATGGGCCATGCTCTGGAGCAGGTCTTTTGCTCAGGGCTCGGTCCTGCTTTGCACTCATGGCTTGCTGTGGACCATGCAAAGACAATCTATTTAACGAAGTGCCCAAAGGCAGCCCTGCTATAAACCACTCCCCGGCTGGCACAAAATGCTCAAAGAGTGGCTCATGCTTGCTGGGGTGACTGTCACTGTGATGGCATGACAATCCCATGGCACAGATAAGCACTGCCCAAACACAAAGAAATGGGCTGGGGCTGCCACTGTCGATTCACAGCCTCATTTTGGAGGGAGACACCGTCAAGGGACACAGGTAGGGGAAACCCTGAGGCTGGCAGAGGGGCTGCAGCACTGCGATGAGAGCCATGGCTTCGAGGGTTCATGAATTTGCTCCTGACTGAGGAGCTCACAAGCTGTTTCTTGTAGGCACTTCACTGCAGGAGAGGGTGGTGTAGCATCATCTAGGCAGGGCATGGGTCCCTTGTGTGGTTGAAAATATGGAGGTGGCCATGGGAGAAGCAGCTGAAGGAGGCTTCTGAAGCATGTGGCTGAGGATGGCCTTACTGGCAGATGGAGAGGGTGAGCACGGATGAAAGACACGAGGAGAGCAGTTTGACAAGCAATTAATATTAATGTGTCATTCCCTAGACTTCCTCTAAACTAACAGGCCATGAACAAGTGCCACCTGGAGTAAACCTTTTGTAAGCAACCCACTGCCAGTAGGGACTGTCCCAAAACACTGCCAAATTGCTGCTACCTGCCTGCTCTGCCTCTAACAGAGGCAATGATTTTTGCTGGTCCCTTGAGTGGTCTCTTAGGACAGATTTCACCGGACTGGCAAAGGCAAAACTGTAAAGACTTTACTGCCAGTCCCTGCCTTTCAGAGCTGCATCTGCCTGTTCGTAAGAAATCCACAATGCATCTAAAGTAGCCTGCTGGTGTCTGGGCTTCTCCTGTTCTTAAAGTCAGTGCTCATCTACGCGTATGGAGCTCAAAGGCTTGTCTGAGCTCTGGCAGCTTCTCGGGCCCCAGTGTGGCTCCTTTCCTGGGGGTGGTCTCATGGTGTGTTCTCCACAGCTGACAGCGGTGACCCACGGTGTGCAGTTACCTCTACGGAGCAGTGCCAACAAAGGAACAAAGTAGGAAGGACATTGGAAGGAGACTTTCGATCATGCTCTGAATCAAACTCTGTGACCGTCTCTATTCCTCCCCATTGGTGGTGGCTGTGCAAAGCCAAAATCCAGGCAAGCTCCGGCTGTGCCTTTAAAGCAGACTGAGGCGAGTTGCAAGGAAGAGCTCCTGCGTAGTCCAGTGCCAGCAGACCATGGGATGCTGCATATTGACCTGCTGGGTGGTTAGAGGGACCAGGAAGCCATGGAGAATAGTCAAGAGACGAGACTTGACAGAAGGGAAGCAGTCAGAGGAGACTTTCTGCATCCAGTCAGGAGGAAAAGGCTTTTCCAGGGGACAGGGACCTGATGTGGATTCTTGACATGGAGGAGAGCTTCCTGCATACCCAGAGCATGCAGACAAGCTGGGGTTGGGGAGGGCTGTAGGGAAGGGTGATGTGACCTTTCTGATCCAGAGGGAGTTAATGAGCAGTAGAAATCTCTGCCCCTGTGGAGCTTTGTACAGGTTTGGAGATGGCACATCAGCAGGAGCAGTGGGAAATCCTTACTGTTTCTTCTCCGCCAAGGAGCTTTGCTTCCCAGGCTTCTCCTTCCCTACTTTCCTGAGGAGCTGGGTTTTCTCAGAAGACGCTATCTCTCTGATTTCTAAGGATTAAAACTCCCGGAGCCTGCTGGAGAGCCAGCATGCATCACATGTTCCTTGCACGGCTGCTCCCAGCAGTGACTCATCGCCCCCTGCCCACCTGGGGCCGCTGCAAAATCTTCGCAGAAAGGTCGCGGGCGGCCTTTCAGGAGCCAAAGTTAGCTCTGTGCGTGTGTGTGCGTGCGGATAAGCACTCCTATGGCCATATGGTGGGATATATCTGCTGAATGGACATACCCATCGCATTTCTCCCCGCTTCCTGAGAGCAGAGAAAGTGGATGATTTCAGAGCTCAATGAGATTGTCCGCCAACCTGAGGGGCCCTGTGGCTTCCTCCTTAAAAAAAAAAAAAAAAAAAAAAACCAACTGTTTGCTTCATGGATGCCACATTATCTTTCTTCTCCTGATGGGGGGAAGGTGTTATGCCTGTTCCTTCCAAGGTGTTTCTGTGACTCTGGTGGCGGAGGGGTTCTGTGCTGTAGCAGATGCTGCACGTGAGAATGGGGCTGGCCCTTAGAGCGTCCAAAACAGGTTCTTCTGACCATGTGTTAGGTTGAAAGAAACATAGTGTGATCCTGACGGGACTATTTGGGCCTCGAGGAGGGAGGACAGCTGTGTGCCTGCAGCTGGGACTGCACTCTCTCTCTGCCCCTTGCTTTCTGCCTAGTGATGTGTCTGTCGCTGCCCATCCTCTGCCTTAGCTGTTCCTATTCAAACACATCAGAGTGTTTCCCACCTTGCAAGGATGAATCACGGCTATTTGAAAGGGGTATTGGTATGAGGAGAGCACTTCAACCTTCTGAATGAGCCCTGAGTGCCCACGGAGAAGAGTAGGATGTGAGAAACACTCCAGGTTAACCAGCCAGAGCCGAGGTGGACACCCCTGTCTTAGCAGGTCGCAGCTTGCTTCCCTGTGTGAAGTTAGCATTTGTAGATGAGCTCTCTAGTCTTATTTCCAGAAAAAAACACAGCTGATCGTTATCCTCGAACAGGTTCTTGCTTCAAGCCAGTACCTCTTAGGCAGAACGCTTTAATTTAAAATCTGTAGTGTTGGTGAATCCCCCGCAATCCTTGGTAAATTAGTTCCAAATCTCTGTGTTAAGACTTCCGTGCCCTATTGCTAGTTGCAGTGTGGCGTCGCTTTGTATCTTGTTAGATCTTTGCTGGTTTGAAGAGCTCTGGGCTATTGGATTTCAGCTCCCTGAGCAGGCAACTGCGGATAATGATCAAGTCACTCTTGACCTTCTCCCTGATAAATGAAGCAGAGTGAGAGTCCGCAACCCCTTCTCCAATTCCCTCCTGCACTTTCTCCAGTTTATCAGTGCGCGTCTGGCGTAGAATACGCTATTCCAGCCATGGTATCACCAGTGATAAACTCGGAGGTGCAGACTCTTTGCTTGTACTTGATAATTAAGAATAGTTATTTGCCTATTTGGTTTGATATATGGAAATCACTCTGAACTAATTGCCTGCCAGTTAGTTACCCCCCAACTTCTTCTTAACGTGTGGCTCCCCAAGAATGACAACCCCCCCCACACACTTTCAACATACTCCGTCTGAATTATTAGTTCCTAGGTGGGTGCTGTCGCATTTGTCCATTTTCTCATTCTCATTACCAAAATTTCCAGAGTGCTTTAGGTGTTAACCTATCCTCTGCTGTGTTTTACCAGCCCTGCTGGTCTGTGTGCTGGCTGTGTACCTTGGCAAGGATGAAGTTACTCTCTTTTCCAGGTTATTGTTAAAAACTTGTTGTACGGCCAGGAGCCAGTCTCCTTTACAGCTCTCAGGAAACATCCCTGCTGTGCAGTGCTTTTTATGCACATTTGCATTTTGAGGCCTCGCTCAGGAGGCAGGCTTATCCATTTGGAGTATGCTATGTTCATCCTCTGTTCGTTTCAGAAATGTGGAGCGATCGTGGCTCTAAGGTGTCTCCTGATAGTGCCATGGGACGCGATGGAATGCCCTGAGCCCCATACTGCTCTGGCATGTCTCTTCTGCTCCGTGCCTAGACTGCAGTCCCGTGTGTCCACCAAGGGAAAAATGTCATTTGGGAGCATGAGCCGATGGAAGCACGGGTGTTTGATCATCCAGTCACTAGTCTGTGGCTGAGCATGTGGTTCTGCCTCCAAACAAACAAGTGGGAGAAAATCTCGTAATGAAAGATTCAAATACCTCCTGGGCTGAGAGTGGGGAGGGTTTCTGCCCCAGTTCTCTGCTCCTCTTAGGAGCTCACCATCAAAAGCAGAGCAGGCTTATACGTCATCAGGCAACGACGAAGGTCATGAGTGCAATCTCTCCCTCTCTGAGTGACGAACGGCACTGGTTTTGCTCTGATTTAAAGGATGCCATTGGGAATCTGTGGGATTTGCCTTTGGCTTCAAGCCTACTAGCCAATTTTACAAGAAGATTAAGGAATTGAAATAGAAAAGATCCAAACACCCCTGCTGCTCCCAAAGGCAACCTCCCTTCTGAAAACAGCAGGAAAAACCCTGCTCGCTCTTACAAGCACCAACCCAGCCATGTCTCTGTGCAGGATTCAGGCACAAAGTGAACACCATCGTGGCTGACTCGCTCTTGGCCTCCATCACAGCCCTGATCCCCACTCACACTGCTTGCAAGTTGTCAGATCTGATGTACCAAGCTTCTTGGAGCCTGACACTCCTCTTACACCCACTAGTGCAAACTGGAGAGACATGTACCGAGGCCAGGAGAACAACAGCACCTCAACAAAACACCCGCAGCAAGGAGCGGCAAGGAGCTCTGTGCTTTGCCATTCTGGGTGGTGGAGAGTCATGTTTGACACATTGAACATCCCTGGACCACGATGTCACAGTGGAGTAATGCTGAACTGAGTAGTCCACCGAGACTGTGGGCTGTGTCCTGGACTCTGTTCCAGGACATGGACACATCTCGGGGCCCAGCCAGCTCCTCCCTCATGGAAAGAACCAGTTTCCTGCAAAAAGCAGGGCAGCTAGCTGAGGTTGCAGTACTTCCCCCTAAAATGGTTTTCTTGTGAACATCTTCCTCCTGCATGGAGCCAGCCAGGATGCCAAAGATTTTTAAAGAGTGCACTAGCAGGCCTTCATGTAGGTGCTGAGATTGCAAGGATCTCCTTTGCCATCACCTGGCATTGTTTTAATTTCATCTGATCTGAGGACGCGTCCTGTTCTTTCATCCCAGATGTGAGTTACTATGCAGCTGAGATGCTGTACGCCAGCCGCTGATCCTGAGACTCCTCCTGGGGTGCCTGTTACCTGCCTGGTGCCCGCAGTTTGATAGGGAGCTGTTAAGGGGTAATTGCATCAGATTTTTCTTCATTTTGACCATCCCCGTGTCTGAATTGCACATGGTTCCCTGCACCATGTTTTGATCCTGAGGCTGTTTGGACTTCTCTTCCTTTGGAAATGTGGGAAGACAGGGTCCCTCATGACCAGGGTTCAGAACTCTGGCCCTGCACCAAAACACGTGCAGATTTGCCCAAAGGAGTTGAAGAAAGCACTGTCAGAAAAGTGCCAAAGTGGATTTCCTTGGCCAGTGTGGAGGCTGGCAGAACTTTCTCAGCAAATATCAAGAGATCAGCCATTTTCCAATGTCTGGGTTTGATGATGAAAGTCATCCTGGATTTGAGAGAAAATCCAGCCCTGACCAGGGCTGATCACTTCTGCAGGTGGTGGAGGACGAGGAGATGGTGGTGTATGAGATCAGCCTTCAACTCAGGAAGTTCCTGAGAAGTTTGAAGCTTTTTGCAAGAGGAGGAGGGTTTCAGGAAAGTGTCAAGAGAACATGAGATCATATCATTGCGTTTATTTATATACCAAACCCGGCATCTGCTGCGCCCAAGCTCGCTGCAGTCCTCAGCATTAAACATTTCATTAGCCCACAGCCCCTCTGGCAGTGCTCACACCCGCACACAGGCTGTTTAGCAGCCAATCCATCCATTTAATTTCTCATTAAACTTTAGATGTAATGAATTTTTTAGTGGTCAAATGAATAAAGCAGTTAAAATAAAAAATGGCTGGATAGCAAAGGTTTGGCCTCCGCTATTTTCAGCCTTTAATGATGTTGTGGTGAAGCCAAGAAGTGCCTGCGCTTGTTTGCTGGGTGAGCAGGTCTCTTCTGGGGGAGGTTCTTTGGAAATACCATCCTTCCAGCGTGAGCCGGAGGCTTTGATCTGAGGAGGAGAAGCCAGGGAATAGTCAATCCCATCAACAAACATTTTGTAGGAGAAAATGTTTGGAACCTTTAAAGGGCCAGCTTCCCTTTTTTCAGGTGACTGTTTGCAGGTTTTTTTAAGACAATTATGCTGAAAATAAATCGCAACCACCTACCTTTAGCAGAGCTGACAGATCTTCAGATGATTAACAGCTGCTACCATTTTAATTAGCTGAAAAACAATGTTTCTGAGAGTCCTAGACAGAGGAGTGGTCCACATCTCTGCACAGAAGCTAAGGGGTGCCCGCTGGCACTCTTGGTGTCACTCTGTACGCCTGGGGTCACCGTGCACTCGGACAGAGGCCTCAGCGTCATGCGTGGGATGTGTCACTGCTGGCTTTCAGCTCACAAAGGCCACGGCACGGATGAGGGACTTTGCTGTGTGACCTCTGTGTGGCCATGCCTTTGCTTTTGGCAGGAAACTCTCTACAGAGCCATTCTCATGAGCTCCCCAAGCAATCTGCAGGTCCAGAGTTGAGCCTGGAAGTGGCTCTGCCCTTCTTAGAGCAGGACACTGGCGAGGGCAGCTTTGCATGCTGCACAGCACCACTGTGGAGATGAACCAGCGTGATCCCAGCATGACCCAGTCTTGATGCTCTGCCAGGAAAGTGGCAGTGAATTTGGGATCCAGGTCCAGAAGAAAACACCTACATGCAGGTGTGAACACGTGTGAGGGTCCCAGTGAGGTGGGTGTCTGAGTCCCGCTGTGCTCGGTGGGGTCTGGAGGGCAGTTCAGAGCATATGCTCTATTCTACTGACTCAGCTCTCCAATGCCTTGAGGTCCTTTTCCAGGTCCTTCCTACCAGCCCTGTGGTACTAATTGCTGACCTGACTCTCATCCCTGTCTAGCACTGGAGGTCACAATCTACAGCTGGGCTTGGGAGGGCATGATAAGATCAAGTATAAGATCAAAGCAGCAGGAGGAAGGGGAGACCTAGAGGCTTAGCAAGGAGAAGGTAAGGACAGGTAGGAGCAGAGGCAAAGGCATGCCAGGAACCTGGGCAGGTGTTACAGGAGAGAAACACCATGCAGAGGATGTTGGTGAATTGTTAGAGCCTGGAAGAGCTGAAGAGAAAGATGAAGTGGCAGGATAAAGAGTGAAAAATATTCCTCATTCGGGAAAGACCCAGACACTGGTATACTGAGGGAATGCAACCTCACAGAGAAGGCAATCGAACGCTGGAGGTGGGGAGGAGAGGCTGAGAGATGGAGAGGATGGGAACATCCAAGTGCTTGTGGAGGGAGGAGGTGGAAATGTGCAGGAGGAGTCAGGGTGGACGAGGAATCGCCCTGCAAAGGTAGGGCAGGAGCAGCGGGTGTTTATGAGAGCAAATGAGGTACAGAGAGGACCTGTGAGTATCTCTCCCTTTTGTTGTACTCTGTCGTCTTCTCTTTATATTTGCCTTTGATGAGGGTTTGTGGGTTTTTTTATGAAGAGGAACAGGGCCTGAAGATGTACTACTCAGGAAGAAAAAAAATAAGTGTGTTAACAAGTCTCCAGCTTCAGGGTAGAGGCTCACACCTAGTCAGATGGGACAGGAAGAAATCAATCTGTCCTGATGATGCAGGTTTGCACAGTATATTGGACTTTGGGTCTTCCCATGTAATATCTGATATGACTCACTTCTAGGAGCTAGATTTGCTGGACTGTCGGTTTCTTAGAAATCCCTGAGTTATGGTATTTATTATCATTTCTTACATGGTTTGTCTTCAGGAGCCAGGCTATATACAGGCATAAGGAACAACATTCGCCTCCCAGCAGGCGAGTTGGTACATGGGTGCGTGCGATGCCTCGAAGGCATTCTGTCAGCATCGCGGCAGGTGGCTGCGTGCCCGGATCATGGCCACTTTCCAGCATTGCCAGTTTGATAATTTACAGAAGCACAGATCTTCATTCCTGCGAGCAAAGAGTCTAATAAATAAATGAATAGAGATGTGTGAGGAATGAATTATCCAGCGGCTCCAGACAAGCTGTGGTTGATGGAGCAGAGGACCCCACCTGCCTGGGCTCAGCCAGCCCAGGGCTGCCTCTGCGGAGACCCCGGCAGCGGGATGCTCAAAGGGACTCTCCTGCATCAATCGCTGAGCTCAAGCCCAGGAAGCCCTGGCGTGTAGAAGAGAGAAAACATCAAAAGGACACTTTGACACATACTTAACATTTTATATATTTTGTGTAAAATAGCAAAAAGGAGGATTTTAAAATATTCATCTCCTGGGAAGGCAACCGGGTGGATAAAAGGCTCCCAATTTGCAGGGATAAGGGGAGGAGATGGGGGCTGATAAGTGTCTTCTTTGAGTGGTGAAGGAGACAGCAGGCGATTCCCAAGAGCCCTTGGGATATCCTGCAGGTGCTGAGGGTGAGGGGAGCTGGGAAAGAGCCCCCAAGCTCTCCCTACCAAAGCCAGGCACGCTTGGTAACCGCAGCCAGAGCTGCCTGAGAGGCGGCAACGCCACCTCCCAGGATTAAATCACAGGTCTTATCGTGGGTGATAATCTTGTCAAGGTGCCAGCACCTGGAATCCTGCTATGAAGTGTAGTTCTCAGGTTTTATTTTACAGAGGAATGTTTTAAGCCTGTGGCCTTGGAGAAGTTTGAAATGACTGTCACAGCACAACTCAAAGGTTTGGACACTGGGGGATAAAACATTGGGTTCTTTGGATTTGTTTGGTTTTTTTATTTTTAGTATTCGGTTGATAAGACACCCAACTAGGGCAGGGGGAAGGACTGAATATCTGAGTTTTAATATCTGGGCAGATACCCATAGGCTGGAGCGACTGCATCACAGCTCCTACCGAAAGAGCAGAACTGATAGCAGGTGCATGCATGTCTGCTCATCCTCTGCTCAGCAGCCTAAATATCTGTACCTGTTCTCCCACCATAGGCAGCAACGTCAGGCACACAGGAGAGCAGGACAAAACGTATTCAGAAACCCCAAATTCATCCTTTGATACCACTTTTCAATACCACAGGTGAGCCAGCTCCTTGCTGGGTTATATCAGCAGAGCTCAGCTCACTGTACTCCCTATTCCAGACCAGACTGGGGGGTTTTACTGCTACTTCCCTCTCTCTCGGGGCTGAAAAGCACCCTGGACTGTGAGAGGTGTCAAGCTGCGAAGGTCCAGATTAGCTTTTACTTTTCCCTGTTCTTCCAATAAACCAGACATTTAGTCCTTGACGGGTCCACGGATAATAAAGAGTGTGAAGGGCAGAGATGGGCAGTGGTTCATGGAGACATGGTGTCCGTGGGGTGACAGCTCTCCCCTCTCCTTTGCTGACCAAACTCAATTGGGCTGGCTCAACTGACAGCCCCCTTTTTCCACTCCCCTTCCCCAGCCATGTGAGTTGTCTCTTCCCCGTCCAGCTCTATCTGCTGTGCCTGGTCCCAGCAGGCTGATGCCAGACCTTGCCCTCCCAGCACCGCTGTGGGACAGCAGACCCCCTCCGCACAGGGAGCCCCGCGAAAGGCGGTCAGACAGACCAGAGGTGCCAGCCTGCGGCGGGGACCAGGAGGGGAGCATTCACCGCAGGGGCTGGGGCACCGGTGGGTGAAGAGACCAACCTCAGGGATGGGCTACAGGAGGGCACCGTTGCGGAGGAAAGCATGTTGTGGGGTGCTCTCTCTGTGCAAGGAATACTTTTGGGATTTAACTTAATCCACTTCCTTGATTAAGCTACTGCAAACTAAAGTCAGTCTACTTTGCGAGTGTCCATTTAAAGCACAGTGTGCTTTGCTTAATCCCTTCCCTTCGAGGCTGTTCCTAGTTTTTCCTTTATTTTCAGGAGTATGTCTGCGTGAGCCTGCTGTCAGGGAGGGGGTCATGCAAATCACCCCCCCCTCCCCGTGCCCAGCCTGCAGATGGTGTGGAGAAGCGTCGCTAGGTCTCTGCATGGAGGGGGAGCAGAGCGGGGGCCTTCGCATCTCACAGCGCTCTCCCACCTCTCCATGACGAGTCACCTGCCAGGAGCTTCTTGTGGAAGTAGGCTAGCCTTAGCCAGGAGAGAGACGAGCCTCTGCTCCTTTCACGGGAAAAAATTTCCTTCTGGGCAAAAATGGCAGAGAAAATGGGGGGGGAAAAAAAGACAAGAAAAAACCAACAAATTAAAAAAGGGTTTTATTTGAAGGGTTCCTTCAATGTTACGTTTTGCCCTAAACATTGCAAAGCTACACTCCCCCCACAACAAGAACAACTCCTTTCCCTCTCAAACAAAACAGAAAATGAATCCTCAGCAAAGGGAAGCCTCCCAGCTGCGATCGGGTGTTCAGGGCTGGTGTGCTTCACAGCCCAATTTGTGTCTGCAATTTGGCTACCCCAGACTTTGCCTTCTCCCAGACTCACAATGAGGGGCCACATACAAAACAAAGCAATTTTTCTCTGCAATATCTAACACAGCATAAGCATAAAGTGCACGTACACCTCTCTGCACTCCTCTGCACCCTCTTATCCCTTTGCAAAAGCTGTTGCTGTAGTCTTCTGCAAAAAGGCCTGGGAAACCAGTACTTTCTCCGGCTAGGGAGACCTCCATGAAGAGCAAACCCAAGGGCAGATAAGGGTCCCTCCCTGGGCAGGGAAGAGGCGCTCCTACAAGGCAGTGCTGAGAGCAGATCCAGTGCTTTCCAGCTCAAAGACGACACATGAAGGGGCACCATGTGCAGCACACATCTGCAGCAGCTGCCCCTGCCCAGGGAAAGTACCAGGCTGAAGCCACCCCATGGGCTGCAGCAGCAGGTAATTTGGCTCACAGGCAGCAGTCCCCCCAGCAAAGACAGTCCCAGTCTCCCCAGCAAGGCTCACATAAGGGGCTTGGTTAGGAAAGCAAGATGCACCCAGGATGCCAAGAGAGGACCAGCTTGCACCAGCCAGTGAGGCAGTGAGGTCGGCAGCATGAGCTGCCAGGGCTGAGCTTGTCCTGGAGGAGGGCGGCTGTGAAGGTACAGCATGGCTTCTCAGATGAGGCAGGGGTGCATGGTTGGAGCACCAGGGTAGGAGAAGGAGAAGGGTTCTCTGACCATCTCCTGGTTCCCTCCAGCTGCTATTAGATTTTTACACCACACCGGCCTTATCCATGTCCCATCATAGCTTCTACTGTTTCCCCTGGGCCCTAGTGACAGCTCCTCTGGTCCCTCTCTTCTCTGGCTGTGTTGGTTGGAGAACTTCACCCTCGGTTTGGATGCATCCTCCTGCTTCTTTGCTATAGCAAATCCCTGACTGGTCCAGACACAGCAAGGATGCCTGGCAGTGAGAGATGAGGAGTGCTGGGAGGAGGATTTTGGAGGCATGTGCTCCATGCACACACGGGAGCAGGAGCATGGACACTTTCCCAGGGCTGATGTCTGATCAGTGGTTTCTCTCTGGTGAAGACTTTGAGGTGGAGCTGCCCACTGGAGGTGGAAGATCTGCATCGAGAAGTGGGGTGGGGGACAGGGGCAGCAGCTGAGCAGGGCAAGAGTCAGGCACTGGGACAGCTAAAACAGCACTTCTGTTTAGTCAGAAGAATAACATATAGTTTTCCAAAATATTTCCATTCCATTCTCTATTTTGTTTTCAGTGAAAAATTTGAGAACTGTAATACAAAAATTCCCATGGAGTTTTCCTGTTTTGACAAAAAGTCAATTTTCCATTGAATAGATATTTTAAACAAGTATTTCTGCCTAGTGTATGAGGAATGATATGAGGAATGCTTTGAGCTCCCTGGGCAGGACTGTGGCTATGAGAGCTGGTGTGCGGTGGGATGTGTCACCCCTCTTTTGTGTCCAGTCATTTTCCTAAATGGTAGAGAAAGACAAGGGTGGTTGATTCACTCAAGACAGGGGTGCTGGGACACCTGTGTTTCCTCTGATGGGGAAACCAGAGCCACCTCACCAGATTTCAGTGTCTAATGTCAGGAAAGTGAAAGTTAAATAAGCTGAATCCCTCCCAATGGCACCTGCATGTGCAAGTGGTGATACGGGGTAGCAACAGGGCTGTGGTATTCCCTCTTTAAGCACTAGTGTTTGCTTGGTTGGCTTGATCCTTACATGTTTTGCTTCTCTAGAAGAAGAGTGAAATGGTCAAGTAGCCTCCCTGGGAGAGAAGAGATTTCTCCTGTCCTGAGGGCAGCCCAGCCTGCCCCGGGAGAGACGGTTCTGAGCCGCAAGGCAGCAGGAAGAGCATAAAGAAGCTGTGGCAGGGAGCCAGGCTGTTGAGATAAACAGCTGGGCCTCCAGAGAGACAGAAACAAAACTGCCTAGGGATAAAGATTCCAGGAATGAAACTTCCCAGGACTGTGCAGAGTCTGCGGCAACTCAGAAAACCGCTGAATTGACTGAAAGCAAGCCTGGAAGCAGGGACCCGCTTGCAAGGGCTCTGTAGGCGGGGGAGAGCTGTTAATGAGCCTTTTCATGTCTGTTCTATCTGATCTAATTCTATTCTGTCACTTTGATTTTTCTGTCTGTGTAAAAGTTAATGCGTGTTATAAATAATACCTGTCTCTTGAACTGACTGATCTTCTTTGGGGAGCTCATTTTGGGGAAGAAGGCTAGGCAGAGACACCTCAAAGCTGTGTCTAAATTGGGGTCCCATCGCAAGTGCACACATTGCATCATGCAGGAACCAGTGCTGGTTTTCAGGCTGTGAAGAAGAAAGGGTTGAGAATAGATTTATAGAGGTGTGGGAAACCTTCATAAAGTGGGAGGTTAAAGGCCATTTTCCCTACTTCATCTTTTAGAGAGGAGTCTGGGGTGCAGCTCAGGCTGTTTTTTAAGGCTCTGTAAGGGGGGAGGTTTCTAACACTCTAAAGCTCATTCAGTCTTTTGGACAAAGGCAGGATATTGGCGAGAAGCAACAGTCAATAAAATTGAAATGAGGAGCTCGCAGAGCAGGAGACACTGGTCGCAGGTGGAAGGCCATAAAATTCTTTAGACACCTCCTTCCAGCTGAAGCTGGTGCCTCGGTGAGTGGGTGCTCCTCTACTTGTGCCCTTCTTCACCAAACTGAATTCTGCAATAGCTTGTGAAAGCTGGTACCCACGAGCCCAGCGCTGGTAGGCAAACATCTGCTTAGACTAAAGATAGAGCAACCAGGGCTGTGTGGCTGGGAGGTGCTGTTTTGCCTGGATTATCTCCATTACTGGATATTCTCTCCTTTTCACGTATCTGGTCTTGTTTCCTGGTCGAGTCCTGCCCTGGACTCTGCCTTACATGAACACTCTGGTCACTGGCTGAGCCAAAGCGTAGGCTCAACCCCAGCCCAGCATACAGTGCAGGTTCAGCCTGGTTGATCACAGTGGTCCTTCTGGCCCCAGAATCCATGAATGAATGATGAAACCTCCACCTTGGTACCCCCTGGTTCCCTTGGTTTTCATCTCTAAGGCGGTGACCCCAGGCTACAGCAGTGGGTGGCTGTGGCAGCTCATGCTCACGGGAACCTGCTGTAGGAGCTGCAGCAAAGTCCAGCAGTGTCTAAGCGTGGTCTCTCTTCAGACATGTTGCCAGCAGGTCAATAGAGCTTCTTTCTTCCAGGAACTCTGGTTGAGCAAACTCTCAGAAGAAGCCTGAGGATGAGGACACCAATTCCTGGGAGAAAAAGTAATGAGGGGAAATCTTGCTCTCTGCACTTACTACATGGCTATTCATTTTATTTCTGCAGAAGGAAGCTCTCCTGCTTCTGCCTGCATGTTGTCTCCTTCTCTGCTTCCAACAGCTAACCAGCACAGATCTTCTCTGTCTTTTGCTCTTCTCATCTGTCATACAAGCATTTTGCTGATCAACCAGATGCTGCAAAGTGGGGTAATGAGAGCGCTGCTCTGCATATTTGGTTTGACACAAACTGTGCTGATGTTGAGAAGGAGGCACGTGGTGAGCGCTCATGAAAGTCTCCTTCCATGGGAGTTGGTGTACACGCGGATGGAGCTGTGTACGCATCCGCCCATGGGGATGCGGTTAGTGGTAACTTAAAACATTAATCAGTTCCTGTGGGAGTGGTTGGTTCCCTATAACTGTCCCCTTCCCTTTGACTAAAGCAGGCTGCTGGGAGCTGGAGCCACCTGGAGAAGCTGTGGGTGGGCAGGAGCCCTGCGGGAGATGTCTTGCACAGATGTTGAAACCTAAAATGTGGGGTCTGTACAGGGAGAACATCACATTGCTGTGCTACAAATGGGTTGGCAGAGGGTTGTACCTCAAAACAGGACCCTGGTCCCACTCTGATGACAGATCCAGAACCGTCCGGAGATCAGCCTTGGGGTGGATCCTAGATGGCTGACACAGGAAAAATCTGTCAGGGTGAAGGAACGGTTTTCTTTTCAACCTGGTGCTGAAAATCACTGAGGACTCGGTGCCTGGGCACACTGGGAGCGCTGGGTTTGGGGGCTTAACTTAACAAGAAACATGTTAACTCTTTGCTGTTTAATGATTTGCTAAATTAGCCTGTCTCTTTTAGGGGCATACACCTGGTAATGGGCATCTCCCTCTTGAGGGAAGAGCAGACCTGCACGGGGTCAGCAGTTCACTTAGACAAGACTGCATCTAGCACTTGTTCAAGGTCTCAGTCAGCCGACAGAATAACAGGAGAACTACAGCTGGGGATGTTCTCACCGAAAGGCTAAATTCACTGAGAACAGCAGCTACACCCCAAAGGGGTCTCCTGAGCTTCTCAGATCTGGGATAAATCTGGGGATGTGAGGAGGAGCCTTCACAGGAAGGTGGCCACTTGGTGAGGTTGGGCAGAGCAGAGGAGCCAAGCGGGGGATCAAATCTGCCTGAGGCCTCTTGGGAAGAAGCAATGGAGCGTATGAGCTTTTGGCAGGTTTTGTGTGAATGACTGGACGAAGGTGATGTCTTGGCTGCTCTTCCTATGTCAGTGGGTCTCTTGTGCTGGTGAGCTGCCTCTGAAGAAGCTCCTGGTTTAGACCTCTCCTTCAAAAATCCTGAACTGGGAGTCCTGACAAGCTTACCTCTGCCCTCCCAAGACTGTTGCTTTCTTGGAGGAGAAGCAGTGAGCCACAAGGACCTCTAAGTCTTGGGAAAATCCATTTAATGCCCTCACTGCTCTGGATCTGGTCTCAGCAGATGGAGTGACACTACTTGTCCTTGCCTTCTTCTCACTGGGGTCCTGCAAATGGTCCCCGTGTACTCGGTCAGCTGTGCTGCTGCTCCTCTGTCCCTCCCCATAGTTTGCTGTAATTATTGGAGGTTTGTGTGCCGAGAGCCTGTCAGCATCCTACAAGGACTGTCTCTCGTCTCCGCATTGGCCTGGCACTCCTGAGCTCTGGCTTAGGACTCGTGCCTTTTTCTGCAGTCAGGTCAGGCTGTGAAATTTCAATTTGCTGCCCTGCAGTTCTTGCAGCCTCTCAGCTTCCCTGCTTGGCTGCCTTTCCCTCCTGCAGTCTGTCTGCTGTTTTGGATGGTTTTTCCCAAACTGTCCTTGCCTTTATTTACTGGGGCAATTTGCATTTTAATATTTTCTGCACATACTTCAGAGGTTTCTCATGCATTTCTCTTTCCTCTCTGGGGCTCCTCACTTCCTTCTATTTAGCATTATCTGCAGTGCTCTATCCTCTACAACCCCGTTTCAGCTTATTTCCAAAGAGTTTGCTGTCTCTCTGCTTGTGTAAAGCTGCTTCCCTTGTCTGAAATAGTCCCACCTGGAGACTCTCGGCAGGTGACCTGATTTACTACCTCAGACCACTTCAGTTTTTAAATCACCTCCACACACATCAGCTGCTCCTGATCCTAACTTGGGTTTCTTTTCCCATCCCTGTCCCAAGTGTTTTGGGGTTCTTAGGTGGCTGGTTGGTTTTTTGTCATTGTTGTTGCTGTTTATATATTTTTTTTATGTATTATTTTTATTTTTCCATGTGAGTGGAAGAGGAACAGCTGTTCCCATTGGACTCACATCCTAGCTATAAAGTCACCCCATACAGCCTGAACGTTTCTAGATTTTTGGAGTTGAAACCCTTGACAGCATCTCCTTTCCCCTTCAATCAGTGGAGCAAAAGGCTCTGGTCTGCTACACCCTGAGCATGCAGAAAACATGTCTTCCTCAGCTCCTGCCTGTCAAAATTCCTGTTTCATTTCCTGACCCTTCACCGAAGGGCAGTTCTCAGCTTCCCAGTCGGCCCTTCAGATTGTCAAGAAAATGAAAAAGAGAATAAACTGTCACGATGTCAAAATTGCCTGCTGGGATTGCAAACGTTTGGGATATCACTGAAACTCTTGGTATCCTGTGTCTTTATTCCTTTGCTAATGGTAGATTTCTAACACAGAATCAGCCTTTAAAGCAGATGTCCCATGGAAAGACACTGCAGTGCTCCAGGAACAAATGAACTCAATTCCTTTTGGGTAGCGTAAAGTTGTCAAAATGTTTTTTGGAGCACATCTTAAGTGATGGTAGTGGAGATTCAACCCAAAAGACTGGGCTAAAACTTCACTGAAGTTAAACCAACGTGTGTTGTGCGGATGCTGGGTCTCCAGCACCATCAGCTTCACTCATTGCAGGTGAGGCAACAGAGCTCAGACTCCAAATCCTCTTCAGAGCTGAGATGTATAATAATAATAATAATAATAATAATAATAATAATAATAATAAATAATAATAATAGATTTAATAATAAGGGATAAGTATACTGATGACTTCCCAGTATCCCACTGAGATCAAAATAGCCCAAGTCCAGACTGGTCCATACTCTGTACCTCAAACAGAAAGGTCCCATTTGTCTGACTGTAAACTCTTCCTATTAGAAAATTAACTTTTGTCAGCACCATCCTTTTTTCCCCTAACACTGCTTTTTTTTTTATATCAGCTACCTTTTCAACAGTAGGTTTAAATCCAAAATTTTAGTATAGATTCAAGTGTGTATTTTTGATCCTTTTATATTCTTGCTTAAGTTCTTGCTTAAAAGGCTGCAGTGTGCACTCAATTATTATTAGCTCTGCTCTTTGTCCTCTACTATAACTAGGTTGGGTTGCTGCGTTGTGTGGATTTTTGGGGGGTGTTATGGCCACAGAGGGATTTGGAGGTACCGTCAGAGGGGAAACATGCGGGGGGACAAGAGGAAGATGCAATGATATGCAGCTAAAGAGGGATTAGAAGCTATCTGTAGTTCTGATATTTACTGAACAACTTACTTTTCACTTTCTACCCTTTTATTTGTGCTGAAAAGAGAGGGAGAGGGCCTCTGTGTGAAATATTGGTAAACTTTTTTTTTCCTACATGAAAGGACATGGAAATCGGTCCTGAGCAAAATGATGTAGAGAAAAGTTTAATCTTACATTTTCAATTGGCCAGTGAAATCCATTTCATTTGATTACTTTGGCGTCTGTAGATTTGTTCACATTGCTAATCCAAGTATGTGCTATTTTTAAAACTGATACAATGCAGAATATACAAAAGCACAGATCCAACACTTTCCCTAAATTCAATCCAAGTTTTAAACCAATCCATACAGTAGTATTAAAATTACAGATATTAGCAATGCATTGATCTATTCACATCATAAACAGCGTTTGCATTATGCATTTTCTCCTTATGCCTTGCATTTTCCATGCAAACAAGTAACTAACCCTTATAACAAAATATTATTATTGCATAACATATATTCCATTTCTCAGTAAGGAGGTAAAAGCCTTCTGAGCCAAAATTGGTACTAGTCCATATGGCAAAAGAAATTAAATCCCAGCCAAAATTTCAATCTGGCTTGATTTCCACAGCAGAAATGTTTTTATCTCTTGGTCCTAGAAACCTCTCTTTCAAAGAAGATAAAAAAAAAAGCTTCAAGGGACTTGATTTAACCTAACACTATTCCCAATTTTCATATATATTTTGGATCCAGGATGTTTTTAAATAAAGATCCACTCATGGACACAAACAGATTGACTTAAATTCCATCCTATCCAATTGTTTGTAAATGTTTTTGCTTCAGTCATGCTTGGAGGTTTCTTCCCCCAGATTGAAATTTTAGCCAGCCTAGTTTTTAAAAACACTAGAGTACGTGGTAACTCCAGGCTGAATTTGAAAATTAAAGCCCCAGACACCTGCTTGGGAGCTGGTGTGTGTTCTGTGTTGGTAAGATGAGAGCATGATCTCTTCAGTGCAGGGGCATCATCGTTCAGGTGGGAAGAGAGCGTTCACCCCCTCCTCGTGAAAGCAGGTGAGACAAAATTGAGGAGGTGGAACATTTTTCTCTGTAACTATTATACAAGGAAAAGCATCGGCATAGATTTTGGTCCTTGGCCCCTTCTGGGTTGGTGCAATGAATTGGCTCATGCGCCCACCGGACCCTGCACCCATCCAACCCTGCGCTGCTCAGCCTCCCTCAGCCCTGCACCCCGCCTGGTGAGCGTGGGTGGGCCGATGGAAAGGGTCTGGGTGGAAGGGGGAGCTTGGGTCCACCCTGGAGGTGGGTCGCCTCCCTCCCTCCTTCCACACTCCCCAGCTGGGTCCTGGTCCCAGCCTTGGCAGAGCAAAGCCAGAGGTGCCGGGCAAGCTGCAGCAGTTGGCACCTCTGCCTGGACCTTCAGCTGCTTCTGGAGGCAGCAGTCATCTTTTCTTGCCGAGGAGCAGAGTGTCTGGATGTGGGCACTGCTGCAGCAGTGTAATGCTTCTGATGGGGCTGGGAGCATCATGAATGGGAAACAGGTCACATTAAATGGGCAGATGAAACACATCCATGATGTACTTCTGTGCTTCTGTGAGATGGTATTTCCAGTTCCTTTTCACACCCCCTGAATCTCTTACAGGGCCCTCAGCTCCTGCTCCTTTCTCTTGGGCTCATCCTAAAACACCTCTACCGTCCCAAATCGCCTCCCTGCTTCTTTTTGACCTGCTGCCATGAACTGTGGCCAGTCTGGATCTGTGTTGATCAGACTGTCGGCCGCTCTGAGCAGATCAGCATTGAGCTGTCCCTGCCTTTCCCACAGAGAAGACACTAACAGCACTGATTTATCTTCCTCATCTGCAGGTTTTCATGACACTTCCTGCCTTTGAGACCTTTCCCCTCTCCCAAATGTGACTGGAGCGCACTTATACAAAGGGGCTGGCACACTGTTGGGCAGACTAGACAGTGTGATCCCACAAGTCTTTGTTCTTCACGAAACCAGGCTAAAAATTAGTTTTTCTCAGTGCAAGCAAGTTCACATTCTTTCTAAGAGCTCTTTGATGATCAAACGTTTTCTTATTTTATGATGTTTTATACTCCCTTCCCAAAATAACAAATTTACGAATAGAATCAGTTAGGCTATTATTTCTAACAGCCTCTGTCATAATCCAACAATGTTTCTGGCTTCTCAAATTTGACCAGACTTTTTCTTGCACAAGGCAGAAAGGGCTCAGGGTCCTTAGTGGCCAAATCTACCACAGATCCAGGAAGACCAAAGGAAACCCAGAATCTTTTAGGTTGAAGGCACATCTGGAGGTCACCTAGTCCAAGCCCCTGCTCAAGCACCACCTAAGCAGGTTGCCTAAGACCTTCTCCAGTCAGGTTTCGAATACCTACTAACTGGGAGACTCCATAACCTCTCTGGGCAACCTGAGCTTGACCTGCTTCACAGTAAAAAGTTTCCTCATGTTCAGATGGAATTTCACACGTTTCAGTTTGTGCCCACTGCTTCTTGTGCAGTCACTGGGCAGCACTGAGAAAAGTCTGGCTTTCTCTTCTCCACACCCTCCTACCAGGTATTTAAACTTATTGACAAGATCCCTCCTGACCCTTCTCTTTTGAGGCTGAACAGTCCCGGCTCTTGGATTCTCTCCTCATAGGAAAGGTGCTCCAGTCCCTTAATCGTCTTAATGGCCCTTTGCTGAGCTTGTTCCATTCAGTCTATGTTTTTCTTATTCTGGGGAGTCCAGAACTGGACCCATCACTCCAGATGTGGCCTTCCCTGTCCTAAGTAGAGGGGAAGTATCACCTCCCCTGATCTGCTGGCAATGCTTTGCCTAATGCAGACCAAGAGACAGACTGTTGGCCTTCTCTGTTATGAGGGTGTATTGACAGCTCATGGTCAACTTAAGGTCCACCAGAACCCCATCGTCCTTCTCTGCAGACCCGCGTTGCAGCTGGTCGGACCCTAGTATGTACTGCTGCCTGGGGTTTTTCCTCTCTACATGCAGGGTTTAGCATTTCTCCTTGTGATTCCTTCATGAGATTCCTCTCTGTTTAATCCTCCAGCCTGTTGAGGTCCCCCTGAATGGACCACAACCACTCCACAACCATCTGGTGTACCAGCCACTCCTCTCAGTTTGTACCATCTGCAGACTTGCTCAGGATGCACTCTGTCCCAGGTCACTAATGAATATACTAAACAGTATTGGCCCCAGCACCAACTGTGGGGGTACATCTTTAGTGATTTGCTTCCAACTGGACTTTGTGCTGCTGATGGCAACTGCCTGGGCCCCTCCTCTCAAGCTGAGGAAGTGGTGGTACAAATTTCTTGTTGGTTCTGAATCATTTAAGAGCTGTTATTTCATTCACTTTCCAATCACGTTTCAAAGTAAGGAATTCCAGACCATTAGTCTATTTTTCACATTTCAAACTAAGGAATTCCAGGCCATCAGTCTATTTAACCTCTGCTATTTCAGAAGATGGAAAACAAAGGAGACTGCGCTGTGAGTTTCCTCATAAATATTTGCTTCCAGAAAAGTCCACCAGTGTAAGACAATGAAACCTGTAATATGAGTTGCACTACTGCTGCTTTGGGCATGCATCACTGATGGAGAACACCACCGGGTTCTGCCATTCAGCAGCTCCTGCCAAGGGCTATCAAAGTTGGCAGCTGTTTTACACCCTCGGCATTTCCTACCTTGTGCCTGGATGACTGCCGCAAAATGAAGGCAGCATCCATTAGAAGAATTAATGGGAATTTTTCTCAGTGCAGGATGCAGTCTGGCATGAAAACCTCCCAGAAGAATAAGGTTAGCTAACAATTACTTCTTCATGAGCAAGTCAATGAAAGATTCACTTTCTGTCTGGAGAGACTAACTGTAAAATGAAAGCCAAGGGGGCAAACAAATATTCAGGTTGGATAAAAAGGAATTTTTGGGAAAAATAACCCATGATGCCTCAACACTTGGGTTTCCTAATTTTGGCTTGATATCACTGATGCTTATTTTGTTGGAGACAAAGAAGGACTTCACTCTTGTGGGTCTGACTTTCTTCTTGCTCTCTTTTTAAGAGGTTTCAGGTATCGGAAGTTAATGTTTCTTGGTGGAACATGATCTCTAATCAAAATCCAAAGATTTGTAGCCACTTAATTCTGTGGGACATGGAAATGTATAAGTAGTTTGTCAGCCCTGTCTTCTCAGCTGCCTTTTTCTTCTGTTGAAAGACTTAATTGTAAAAAGCTCTGCTTGATTTTCTCAGGGTCCTGCTCCCCCCAGGTTTACCTATTGTATTATTTCACCTTTTGTATTGGCTAGTGCATTTTGCATCGAGCAATAAGACTTAAATTTGGGCCACTTGATTTCACTGGGTAATAGGTGCAAGCTGACAGTGTGTAACTGGATAGCCGTGTTGTTTATTTTGTTGTAATGAGGAGCAGATATTTTTCCTCAGTGATTATTCCTAGGTTGTTTCCCCTTAACCTTTGCCTTACAGATTGGTCTCCAGTGTGGCTTACAAGAAACCAGGATGGTGAACCTGCAAAGCCTGAGGAGTGTTCCTCTGAGAGGCACGGGTGCGTTCATGCAAGAGGAGGCATCATTCAAAAGGCTAAGGTGGGGAAAGGAAGCAATCTTTTTTTGCAGCAAATCCTGCCACTTTTATGTCATATGGCCTTACTGAGAGTAGGAGCTGCTGCTGTGCCCTTTGCCATGTGCAGAACCCCCCCAGGAGTGTTATCTCCATACTGAGGGCATCGTTCAGCCCTGGGCAGGAACATTTGGGGTGCTTTCCCCATTGTGAAAGGAGGGAGATCATCCAAGCTGTCCTGTGCCAATGAAGTACTTAAGTTGTTCTCACTGTGTGCCATGACTTTCTTATCCTCAGATTACATCTTAAGTGACAAAGTTGTTGTTTCCTTCTGTGTCTGCTGCTTTATTAAACCCTAAGGGCCACATCCTGCTCTCACCTCCGTATGTGAGATGAGGTGAAAGTCACACGGATGTGGCTGGGTTTATGTGGTGTGGCTGAGAATAGGAGAAGAGCCCACTTACTTTTCAGCTTAACCATGCAGTTTTTTGGGGTTTTTTTGTTTTGCTCATAGGTGCACAGCCATCTGCCCCTCTACTACAGTGCTGTCTGCCATCTGTCCTAGGAAAATAAAATAACTGTAAACTCCAAATGCTCACAGGCTGCAGAGTTAACAGCTGAGATGTTACTGAGCATGCTGAACAGGAAGCAGCAGATTATTAATTTGCTCTAGGAGACTTCACTGAGTGTCTAATCTGAGTTATTTGGGCACATTCGGCCAAGGGAATGTTTAAATAATGGAATAAGCAGAAATGCTGCTTAGGGCTGTGCTTCATATGGCATCATAACTGACTACCTGCCTGAAGAGATCTCTGTTGCCTACAGGGATGTGGCATGGGGGTTTCAGTGAAAGATGGGTCCTCCTCCGGGTGCCGCTGGTGTCTGGAAGGTGGTGCTCCGGCTGCCAAGTTGGTTTAGTGGTAGCTGGTTGCTAATAAGGCAGCTTCCTACAGTGATGGCCTGGCCAGTGTCCCGCTAGGATAGGTGGTGACGATAACAATGGCCATCCACCATCTGCCAATTTCCTCCCTCTGGGGGGTTGAAGCTCTGGGCAAGGAACTGCCCTTCCTCCTGGGGTCCCCTTCCTCCTGGGGTCCCCTTCCTCCTGGGGCCCTCTTCCTTCTGCGGTCCCCATTTGCCCCAGTAGACACCATAGGCACCTCAGCCCAGCAGAGGCAGTGCCAGTGCCACCTGTGTGGGGGCTTCTCTGAGCTGTGCCCCGCACTGGCAGCTCACAGAGGTGTGGGAATGCTGCGGGCAGAAACCAGGGTGCAGGCGGTGGTGCCTTGTGCTCAAAGTATGGAGCTGGGTGTGTGGCAGCTCCGCAGACATGAGCTGAAAGGACTGTTGTGAAGAAGCGCAGAGTGGTCCCCAACAACCCGAAGGTCAAGCTCCAGGGGAGCATGACCCTGCTGTCCTGCCAGGTCATGCAGATAGAAATGCTGCATGAGGACATGGAGACAGCCACTGAGGCTGCGGGCAAACTTGTGATGGCCACAGAGTTCTGAGAGCTGCTGCTAAGGACAGCCCTGGCCTCACTGAGGCAGATGAATATGAATCACAAGGCTGCAAGGACAATTCCTTTTACTCCAAAGGCAATGCAGCTTCTTGCTGTCACATTTTCCCTCTAAAACATCCCTTTTTTTTGTCCTACCTTCAAGAGAGCACAGGAAACACCCTGAGAAGGTGCATACCTTCATCCTACATGAGACGAGAGGTGACATGAGACCGCTGCTCCCGCGCTTTATCCATTCCCAGGAGAGCAGGGCTGGCCAAGCACATGCCTCTACACAAGGCACAGCCTGGCCAACCTGTGCAGAGAGAGCAGTCCCAAGGGAGCTTTCCCGTGCAGGGACTTTTCATCTAAGTGCCCCAAAACACTGAACCAAAACACATTAACTAATCCTGGCATTTTTATCAGAGGTAAAATACAATAAACTCTTTTACTTCTCAGACAGCCTGCAAGTCACCAGCCACCACATGGGCAGAGAGTCTGGTGTGATCATTCACTTGAAATTGTGCTTTTTTCCAGCCTTTCTTCTTTTCCCGCTTGTGGACAAGGAGGCAGACAGCAGCAGAGGTGACCTGTCCTGCTCCCCCATGCCACTGCAAGGTGGCAGGGCGTCTGCGTGCACCACAGCATTTTCAGAGAAATGAGAAAGTATCCCTAAAAGCCCTTGATTGCCTGCTGGGAATGCAGCAGACGGTGGGTTTCAAATACAGATGATAGCTTTGTGGGCCTAAAATGCCTAGGGCAAAACTCCTTCTTGACAATTTTACACCACCAAGGGCTCGTTTTCACCTCCTTTCGCTCCCAAGGCTTTTAATAGCTCTGGCCTTGATCTCTTCACCAGCACATGAATGACAGCTGCAGAAGAACTATAACATTTTAATTGACATTTGTGTTTAGAAGCTCAACTATAATTAGAGGCAAGTGAATCATCTGCAAGAAATAATTAATTCAGGCCGTGCTGCCTTTTATTCCTCTTCGTGCATTTTCTATGAACAGGTTGCTACATTTGCAAGCCCATTCTTCGTTCAGACTCAGTCACACGCTTTCCTGGGTGGATTTCTCTCGGTCTGCTGCCAGTGTGCCGGCAGTCGGCAGCAGGGATGGGGTTTTCCACCGTGCTGGTCCGTCACACCAGCCACGCGCTGCCATTCCCAGCCCTTGGCAGCACGGGATGGAGAAGCAACCGTGACGGCATGGATGTGAATTTTATACACAAGCAGAGGAGCACGTGTTTTAAAATGGGTGTGCTGAGCCAGCGCGCTGTGGTGGGCTGGCTGCTGTGACAACAGGAGGGGTGGACCATCCTCTCCAGGCTGTTTGGCTTTGGACCTGCTTAGACCACACAGGACCCCTCTGAAATCAGGGACCTGGTGACTGTACCACCTGCTTCCTGCCTTCGGAGAGGAGAAATGTGCAATCTCACAGCTCTGCTCATAAGCATCTCCTCAACTCTTGCTTCTTGCTCAGGAGCATGGGGTCTCCCCGTGGACCTTCAGTCACAATTTATGATACTGGTATGGACCTTGCCTGTTACTGGAGTGCCTGTGGTGGGCCAGGCATCTTCCTGAAGCACCTGGAGTACAGTGTGGTCCAAGCACCATCTCTTGAAGCAGCTCTGGTGCAAAGCCAGGCCTCAGCCCGCAGGACTGCTGCAGCCCAAGCTGCTGCTGGGATCCCTCAGCCAAAGCTGGGGCACCCAGCCAGCCTGGAGAGATGGGAGCTTGGTATCGAGCCCTACCACCACATAAGACTGCCCCACGCACCCCATCGCAGCGCAAGGGCCCAGAGCCATGTTTGTTGCTGGGGAAATTTCACAAAGAATTTATCTTCTTATATAGGCATTGCTCTTTCAGTTTTTTATATGTACATTTCTCAGTTTTCTAACATTTTTGATTTAAATCCTTATGTGCTCTTTTGCATTTAAGCTTGTTTCTTAAGAGCCTGATGCAAAGCCCAATGAAGCCAAACTTGCCCTGAGTAATTGTTATGTCTTTAGCAATCTTAATATGGCTTCTTAAACAAGTCGTGTTTTTTTCATCTGGAAGCATCAATAAGCAAGTGCCAACAATTCTTTCAGTTTTTATTAACTTGCTATTAGTGGCCTAGACAAAGAACTTGCAGTTTGTATATAGCTGTAGAGTCTAATCTAATCTAGTCTATCTATCTATCTGATACACTTGCCTGGGCAATCAGCCACAGCTTGATAGCTGGGAGGGGATAAAGTTCATCTGCCAAATAGCTGAAATGACAAAAAGGACAGAAGCTGAAAAGTAATTATTAATTGATGTGGTTTTGATTGAAGTTAGCTGCTATTGATCATCTCACTGCTTAAATGAATGAGGCTCATAATGTAATCTTTATGCTGAACATTGATACATCATGCACCTTCCTCATTGATCCGATGTACGTAGGGAAAGTTATTTAGCATCCCATTACACGAAAATCAATAATGAGATCATATTACACAATCTGAGGTCCAACTGTGGCGCTTATATTAAGACATGTAGCACACTGTCACCACAACAGAGGAATTCATGTGAGGGACTCTCAGTTGCCTTCAATCTGTGGGATGCATGTGCATATGTGTATATATAAAATTAAAAGAAGCAACTGCTACCTTGAAATCACACTATACCAGCCAATAAGCAGTTTTATAAGATATTTTATATTAAAATCTGTTGGAATGTTCTTCTAAATTCTTCTACATCTTCTCTGTGAAGTTGCTGTAATTCATTCTATGGGGATTTTTATACTGCACCATATGCTTTCAAACCATAGCTGGTTTACATAGTTAGCATAACCATGTGATAAAATTAGAGCAAGGTCTTGATAATGCTGTCCTGTCATGGCACTTTGCCAGCTCACATCCAAGCTTGGAGTCTGCTGTGGGTGGGCTGGTGCACGCACCGTTGAATTTCGTAGCGGGGCCTTTGATGAGCAGCAGGGACTGTGCTGCACCCGCATCTCGGGGTGCCACCAGCCAGGAGCTGCAGGCACTTACCGCATCGGGCTCAAGACCCAGCAACAACGGGAACAAAACTTCCCTCTGGAGATGGGGACCATGATGAATATATTGCCTGGCCGCAGCCACGGTCCAATGTGCTGATCTCACACATCTTTTAAACCCCTGTTAGTCTTCACTGCCCAAGTGCCTCTGGGCTTTCTGTTCATCCCATCGTCTAGCATGTCCTTTAGCAACAGCGTGGGAGCAACTCTTTGTCTCTCTCCTTTCTACCTCCCTACTCGTCTTCCAAAAAGCTTCTTAGTCCCAGCTCAGAAGTTTGGTTTTTTTGAATCTGCTTGGAAAGGGTCATCTCTGCACTGTAGCATCTTCCATCTAAACATCTTGTTTATGTTGACTTTCTTGCAAAGTTTCTAAAACATTCAAATTATTTCCTGGATATTTTCTCAAATTCTGACAAAATATCTCTACTCCATATGTTGCTGATTCATGAATGTCACCGACTGATAATCAGTTTCAGGAATGCAAGAGATACATGCTGGCTTTATGCAGTTATCTTTGATCTGCTGAGCAACTTGCTGCACCTCTAACGGGAGCCCATATTTTTACATTGGCAATAACCAGAAAGATGTCCGACATTTTCCTGGTTGGGGACGAGATCACTTTTTGTGCTGAGTTGCAAGAAGGGCACTTTGGGGTCTCCAGTGGAAGTTTCAATTTGAATGAAAGAAGAAAGTTTATATCATTTGCAAATGCCCCATTTCTCTAAGAGCAGCTTACTTCAGAACAACGCTGTGATTTTTTCTCATTTGTGATTAGTCCATTTACTTCATGAAACTACTGAATACAATGCTGTACATTTTCTCTGTAAATATCATAATTTCTGAGAAAGTCAGATGTTATATTTGGTATCTGCCTGCCTGCTTGCCCATCCGTCCATCCATCAGTCCATCCATCCACCCACCCACCCATCTATCTCCCATTTAGGGATAACTAAACACTTCCTAGGTAAAACAAATCTGCATTCACATGGAGACTCATTCATTCACAACAGCTGAGCCCACTAAAAGCAGATTCTTGCCATAAAAGTCATTTGATGCTGTGGGTGAATTACCAGTCCTTGTAAACACTGTGCTTCTAGATGTAATTTATCCTAATTTAGCTCTTGTTATTGTCTTGTGTATTGTCTCTGAATAAGGCAATCTTGAAAATGCAGTCTCAGGTACAGTAGTGCATACTGAATGCCTGCAGGAAAGTTACCCCGAGTGTTTGCACTCTTCTCTACCTGATGATACTATTCAAGAAGGGGTGTTCTGAGTGGGCATGTTCTTACAAAATACTTTTTAAAGTGTCCTTTGTCCAAAAAATTTTAGCAAGAAAAAGTTAACAGCATTGCATGATTGTCTAGCAGTGGTCAACTATTATTTTTGGGGCAATTTTTAGAAACAACATTTATGTATGGCCTGAGGTGCCGTTTCCTCACCTGAATGACCTGGCTGTGCCCAGAGCTGATGCTGAAAAAAGAGCATTCCTGGGATAGCCCCATCCTTGGGTGACAAACTACTTGGAATGTCAACATACAAGCAGTGAAGGAGCTGCAGCTGAAAGCCAGCAGCTGGATGAGCCAGAGCTCCAGTGCCTCCCTGCTGCCGGATGGGAAAGAAACAGGAGGCTGGATCATAGCTGGTCTGCAATGGTCACCCTGGGACACGGCAGCTGGAGCACAGTAAGGGGCAGAATCAGACTCCGCTGTCGATGCCTTCTGCGGTTCAGCTGGAGCCTCCTGGGGTTCCCAGGAGGGACCACGTTTGCTGGGCAGCGGTGGGTGCGGGTCCCTGCCGGGCCGTGGGGCTGACACCAAGTCCCTGTCTGCAGTGGGTGGGATTAGCTGCACCGGTTGGGAAACAACCCTGGGCATGGGGTCCTGTTGCTACCTGTGCCACCACGGCTGGTCCCCTGGTGGGGTACTGCCCTGCAAGGCACTAACTGGGCCACTGGAGACCACCCTCCTTCGCTTCACACCCACCACTCTAGACCCAGCTTTTCCCCTTCCTGATGTGCCACAGGCCACACTGGTCCCAGGCAAGCAGAGGGAAGGATGGACTGAGCTGTGCTGAAGTTTGGGATGTCACGCATGCGATTAGCCCTGCTATTTGGGGTGTTGTAACTCCACCCAGACACCAAACGTTAGTGCACACACGAGCACAGCCCTGCGGCGGCCGGGCGATGCGCTGGCTCCTGTCCTCATCCACTCCTGCAGCAATCCCAGGGGATGATCCTCAGGTTTTTCGAAGCACCTTGGAGTCGCTGTGAGGTGAGGGTGGCCCTGCAGGGTGCTGTTGATGCACTGGGAATGGCTTTCTCATGTAGAAAAGCCCCCTAAGACTCTTCCCCTCTCCCCCGTGCGTCACCCGCTGGAGCTGCGCGCTGGGGGCCCGCTGAGCGCCGCCCCCCCAGCGCTCCCGGGGGTTTTCCCTTTGCTTTGGCTCCTGCCTGGTAACCCGCAGGTTCTAACTCTGCCTCAGTTGACCCCACTAAAGTGCCACTTAACAACAAATTACAGCCAGCAATTTGGAGCTTCGGCTGCTGGTGATTTACATGTGTTTATTCCTGGGTATCACCCTGCTGCTCCAGCCCCGGGAGCTGCTGAAAAGGCAGCAATTAGCAAAGAAAAAAAAAACGTAGACGCAATTTACTCCTGGTGTAATAGCCCAGGACCACGGGGGCTGGGGGATGACTCCATCTGGGAAAGGCTGTGCGCTCTCCTCCCTTTCCCCCACCTGGGCAGGGGTCTGTTGCAGGGTCAGAGCTGTCGGGCATCGCTGCCTCAGCCCGTGGCTGCGGCTGCAGGGAAGGGATGCCAGGCAGCCCCTGCACTGTCACACCACTCCTGTTGCTACGGCAACCCCTCCTTTTGGCTGCCGGAGCTGCGATCCACGGCTAGTGGGGCAGTGGGAATAATGAGAAAGTGAGGGTTATCCTGGGAGGGTGCTGGTGTACGGGCTGAATAAAACAGAGCCGGACCCAGGCAGGGCTCAGCATTTGTGTGGGCATCACTCTGTGCGTGTATGCAGGGCGGCCACCGGCAGTGCTGGGGCAGGGGTGCGGGGGGGGCAGTGGTAAATCCGGGGGTGGATGCTTTGGGGATGCACAGGGGCAGCACCGTGTTGGTTTGAAGACGGGACAGACAGTGAGCAGTGCTCGATCCTACCCAAGGTGTCCCTGTTTGTCTTCTCTGGCCTGTGACATCTCCCTGTGGGAAGCTGTCCATGAACAGTGTCCCCTCAGCCAGCATCTCATGGGAGATGCTTCTGTGCCAAGGACCATTCCCCTGGGTGCCCCTGGGCTGGTGTGGCAGAGAGATTGGCCACATAAAGAGCATAGCTCAGCTGTGCTGTGGGGTTTTAGTGGACTCGTCAGGTGGTCACATAGCTGTAGGCATGACTCCAAGGGCACAGGAGTGTGGTGTCTCCCTTGTGACCATGAACCAAGGCATCTCCAGGCTGTATGGGCTACTTGGGAAGGTTGTTCTGCATTGACCCACTGGGGCTCTGACCTGGCAATCCTGCTTGCTGGAGAGCAGGGCTGCGACAACGTCCCGTCATCCCATCCCCACCAAAAGAGGAGAGGTCTGCAGTTTCCTGCACTTCTGCAAGTGGGCAGAGCCTTCAGCACTTGCTTTGTGGAAACACAGCTCATCCACCACCGTCTGTGCCCGTCAGGGCGGTGGGGAGTGCCGCTGCGCACACCCAGGCTTACACACGGCACGGTCTCATCTGTGTGGCAGTGGCAGTGCTGCGGCAGTGTGAGTAAATGATCTGCCTTCATCTCTCAGTCATCGAAGGACACTGTCCTCTTTCTCTCCCCAAAGTTTAGTCCAGCCATTTCAGCTAGACTGAAGCAGTTGTCGGAAGAATAAAATGCAGTGCGTCGCTGAGCTATTTCCAGACTACCACGGCAAAGAGGTGATTTGGCATCAGGGTGAACCCAAAACAGTAACCCTGCATCAACAGGGTCATTCCCACTAACGATGCTCTAAATCTCCCAAACGGTCTCATCACCATGTACAGCAGGTTTCAGGTAGGAGGAGGTCACTGCCCATCCCGGGCTGTCCTGGCTGCTCCCTGTGTGTCCTTCCCCAAGAGCAGTTCAGCTGAGGGATCTTCTGGATGGCACCTTCCAGGTCCTCTGGGCTGCCCTGTGGCACAGTCACTCCACAAACAGTGGCTCTGTTAGAAGACAACTCAATGTCCACTTCCTAGGACAGACCTTCTCCGAGCCTTGGCTCTCTTTGCATGTCACCGGGATGCCTCATTGCTTTGGCTTTGGCTCTACAGCTTCCCCGCAGGGCTCCTGCAACAGCGTTGCCTTCAGGAAAGTGTGTTGGCACAACCCTGTCCTGGAGAGAGCTGTGTTTTCACTTTTTCCTTCAGCTTCGGGTCTGTGCCAGGAGCTCTGGCCTTGCTCTGGTTTGGATGGAGCAAAAAAGGCCCCTCCTCAGTTGGAGGCACTGTCTCTAGGGAAGCTTTCAAACCTAGAGTAACTCTTTACACCAAATGTGTGGATACTTTTATCAGATGCTTTTCTGATCTGCTGCTAGCAAGGAATCCTACACCTATCATTTCATAGCTCTAGTTGCTCTAATATGCTCAAAAAAGAAAACAGAAGGCATTAAAACAGTTCTGATACTTGACAAACCAGTCTAATTTTTTATTTACATGTGTCTGAGGCTTTTGGCTGACATTTTTCACAATAAAATATGAGAGAAAACATTCATTTTGATGCCATGTTCCTTTTTAAAAAGGAGATTCTAAAGAAAGTACTTAATTTCAGCTCAGAAGTTTGCTGTGGTTGCACACACTGACTTCAGAAGTGGGAACAGAGACTCCAAAGGAAAACACAGCCTTTTTATAACCTTCCTCATTCCTGATAAGGCAGAAAACTTAAACTTGCGACAACCTTACTTAGACTCATTCTACTACCTGGCTTGAGCGATGGTCCCCTCTGAGCTTTGAGTTTGTGCATTTATGAAAACAGCTCATAATGATTAATTTTTGTTGTATTACTCTGCTTCTTGGCTGTAGTTTCATTCATGAGCTGACGCTCAGTCCTAAAAATGGATTCATTATTCATATGGATGCTGTACGTGAAGGTAAATAATTTTCATTCTCCAGTGTTATCAAAGACCGTTTGTTGTGACAATTGACTGCTAATTACTATTCGCTGCATGCGCTGGGTCAGTTGGGACAATTTCTCCGCCTTTATTGGGTTACTGAGTCTTTTTACCAGGAGAGTAACAATTAAAGGTGAGTGAAAAACAGTCACGACTGCCTTTAGCATCCAAAAATAGTGATCCAAATGCTGAGAAAGTTCTCAGAAAGAATTGACTAACACAGCAAACCCAGCAGAAAATAATTAACAGTTACCCATTGCGTGTGTGTTGGTGTGCACTTGAGGTTCAACTCAATATTCCATGCTTTTTCAGCAAACGGGAAGGTTAGAAATTTGCTTTTGATATTCTGATGATAACTACATGAATTCAGCAGCTGGGGCTTAAAGAAAAAACATGAGGTATGGTAAGACTTGTAAAGAAAGTCGCGAGAGTTACAGACAGCAGGCATTCCCAAGCAAGGAGGCAAACACGCCAGCTGTTAAAATTTGTGACACTTCCAGAAAGCAGCCGCCTTTCCACAATTACTGGGGATGGAGAACAAAGCGACCTCGCCGAGCTATCCAGTCTCGGGGCGTATTTCATTGGTAGTCGGTGGCTTCGCAAGAGATACTCCTGCCTGACAAAGTGGAGGCAGAGCGGGTCCCATGTTTCACACAAAGCGAGGTTCATTTGTGTAGAAATGAGCTGCCGTACAAGAGATAATGGTTTATTATTGCACTTTGTGGGTCTCCATTCATTCACAGCCCATGTGACTCTGGATACAGCCAAGTCAGTTTGAATTAATTTTTCAAGTATGGCTTCATGAGACAATGCATCAGATGTTTTAATAAAATTCAGACAGACTGCAGCTCTCGCGGTCCTTTCATGCACTAATTAGGGGTTTCTATTAAATAAAACAAAACAAAACAAAACCCCCAAAAACAGCAATCAATTTTTCTGGTAATGTCTTTTTGTGATTCTGATACTTGCAGTTCCATCTTCCTGGATGTTTATAAATTCCTGCCTTTAATATTTAACATGTAGTACATTGGTTTACCGAGGATTAGGCAGATATTACAGCCAGTCGAGTGCCAAAAGCACTCTGTTTTGCTTTGTTCAAGATGGCTTTCACATCTGCTTTGTTTCACTCACTCTTGCCTTTCCTTTGCTCTCTAACGAAACAGAAATAAATGTAATTTTTTTTTTGTTCATTCCTTAAATAAACCCTTTGCTCTTCTGCCTGCATGTTAGCTAGATCCCATGATGTGCTGGTGCTCTGCTTTTACCTTATATGCATGTTCATAGGACAAGGGGTAACAGTTTTAAACTGAAAAAGGGTAGATTTAGATGAGAACTCAGACAGAAATCCTTTGCTGTGAGGGGGGTGATCCCCTGTCCCAGGTTGCCCAGAGAAGCTGTGGCTGCCCCATCCCTGGAGGGGTTCAAGGCCAGGTTGGACGGGGTTTGGAGCAGCCTGGGCTGGTGGGAGGTGTCCCTGCCCAGGGCAGGGGGTGGAACAAGATCACAGATGATCTTTAAGGTCTCTTAAAACCAAAACCATTCTATGATTCATTAATTTCTTAAAAGCCACAGTATTTCCCCAACATATAAGAAGGGTGTACCAATCAACTGCGGACTTACTGACCAGTTTAAGTGAGGGTTAAAGCAGCCCCGGCATTTCCACTCACTTTATTTTCAGCTATGGCTCCACAAGCCACTTGACCTGGTCAAAAGCCCCATGGATATAAGGCTCTCAGTGATCAAGGATCACGGGCTGTCACTGTTTAATCAGGTTTGGGGAAATGGATGAGGCTTCAATTGTTCTTTGCCTGTGATCACCAATCACCGTGATCCCAAGCACGTTGTCATCCCAGAGCTCACTCCCAAGCGAGCTGAGCAGCCAAAGAGGGATTCTGGCTCAGGGACGGTGCCAAACTCCTCTTGAGCTGTGTGCACAGTTCTGCCATGATCCACCCAAGACCCAAGAACAGGTCCTGGGCTTGTTCTCATTCTGACGAGACGGGCTTGTCACCTGGGGGGGTGCAGGATGATGATCTCTGCCGTCTGGGGCACATGTTTCAGTGGGGAGTGAAGCAAAGAGTCTGGGATGGACAAGAGGACAGAGACAGCAATGGATGCTCTGGGTCCAGCAGGGTACCTTGTCTGTACCGTGATGGGATGAATCCCAGCCTAGCACAGGGTGTGGGTCTAACGCCTGGAAACAGCGGCCGTGCTGAGAGGGAGCCCCAGCCTGGGGTCCAGCACAGGCCAGGGCAGACAACAGCCATGTGCACGGTGACCTTTGTGGTGTGTACCCACCCCTGGACAGGCTGACGGTCAGGAATGGCTGTAACACAGAGCAACCCAGGCCCGTGTGTTTTCCCAGGCAGACTAACTTGCTCTGGAGCTGTTGGGAACACAAGGCTGGTTTGCACAGTCAGGGGGGCTGGGTCCATGCCACTTGCACCTGAGATGAGTCCAGCAGCCTTGTACATACTTGTCCAAGGGCCTGGCGGCATGCTCACGGGGCTGCCTGCTAATTTTCTGCACATTCTCCTTATGAGCAAAAAAATTCCTAGAAATTATTGCCAAAGATGGGTGGGTCTGTTCCAACTTGCCTGCAAGCTATAGGTTTGGTGGGTATTTGTCAGCCGCTGCTTTACAGGGGTGACAAGCTCTGGTGGGTATCGAGAAGGACAGACAACACCCGCCTAATCCCAGCACCCCCCAAGCTCCCAAGCACTTTGGTCTGGTTGCAGATGACACCAATTTACCATGAACAATGACTTGTGTCATCAATATGTGTGTTAGCTTTTGGTAGATGGCACCACAGAGTTTAGTGCATAGCTGGCTTCATGGTTTTCCAAAGAGCATTTTCACACACGCATCCCCAGCTGAGATGGACAGCCTTTGCTCCACAATGTCACAGGCAAGAGAAGTGTGTGCCTGGTGGGTTCAGATAAAAGCAAATAATTCTGTATTCACAGATGGGGCAGAGGTTTCTATGCTGCTTGCAAATTTCAATCCTTCCAGGATTCGACTGACATGGCAAGACCATCCTTGGGGTAACTCCCGCCCTTCCGAATTGTGCCACTACATTTTGGAATGAAATGTGTCACCTTAAGAGGTCTGTTCCGGTTGTCTTGCCTCCTGTGCAAACGGTGCACTGGGTTGTGCTCTTTGCTCTGCACTGGCACACACATCCTCCGACTCCCAGTGCCCAGTTTTGGGTCTGGGTTATTACAGACTCCTCTCCCATTGCCGGAACAAACCACTCATGTCTATGTTTATTCAGGGCAATGAGTGACTGTAAGATCCGCACAGCCGAGCTCTCAGCCGTTTCCAGTGTCCCCGTGCTGCCTGATGGCCATGACAGCGTGGGCTGCTCACCTTCCCCAGCGTGCTGGTGTCTCACGCACCGTTGCAGATAATGCTCAAGAGATCCGATTTCTCCATGTCAGCAGCGTGGGGCCAACGCAGCGGTCGCTGCCCTGTGCCAGGCGGACCGGTGGGCGCTTTGCAGTCCCACGGGGTCCCTGCCTGCAGAGTCGAGCAGAAGCAGGACGGTTCTGGTGAGGCGGTGGCAGGAGGGGACACCGGGGCAGCTGAGAGACCTCCTGTGCCAGACGCGGTGAGCGCACAGACGCACAGCTGCTCCCACCACACACAACTCGGTTGATGATTTGGTGAAGTTAAAACTTAAGCAAATTAATTACTCAGCATTATTTTTAGTTAGCAACTAAATAGCTTACTCTCTAATAGAAACAACTCGATAAATCAATTAACAAATGCAACCTGAGTAGCTCACTTGCAGGTATTTAATATGAATTACTCCATGGAACTGCTAACTCGTTAGAGAAGAGGCAATTATCTTTACTGCACCTCAGTAATTACTAACTGTAACACACACCACAATATTTCAGTGTAAGTTAGAGGACAGTGCTGCCAAACCAACTGGCAATAAACGCGAGCAGCAGACCTGCGAAAGCAGATCCGCGCTGAGAACAAAACCATCCAGCATAACGTGTGTCACACTGTCTGTGTGTCCAGGATGTGGAGTCTCTCCTTGGATGTATTTTGACCTGCAGCAGTCAGGAATACATCCCCTCACACAGGATTTTTCCAGCAAAGGCAGCTTCTGCGCATTTCAAAATTTCTGTACTAAATTTTTCTGTTTGCTTTTTTTCCCATTGGAAAAATAAAATGAAATATCTGGTGGTGGTGGTATCTACCACCCAGATCAAAGCTTTCCATTGGATCCACGTGGGGATGCTTGTTTCTGGGCAGCCTGATGGCCAGCATTTGGGTCTGAGCAGAGGCGTGAGCGTGGAGCTTTGCCCGAGAGCGCAGGGGGTGCTCGCTGCCCATCCACGGACACCGCCTCCGCCGGGCAGGGCAGCAGCTGGTGCTGAGAGGAAACGCTGGAGAGCTTTCAGTGCTAAAAAACTCTCCAGAATTTCACCTTTTCACCCCTGTCCGGAATGGGTAGCCAAAAGCTGAGGTTACCGTGGAAAGGAGATGTTGCACCCACCTGCAGTCTGAGCACTCCATCCCCTGCCTGTGTCCCACCCCAGCCCTCCCACCTGGACAAGTGTCCTGGCACTCTTCCTTGCCTTGTGGTCCCCACACTGCGGTCATGGATGGGAGTACTACAACAAACACATGCTATTTACAGAAAGTTTTCAATGACAAGTATTCTTTATTCTTAGATAACTGTTGTGCTCCTGGCCCTGGTCTGGAGGTCACGGGCTGGCTATAAATGATGATTTGTGGTTCTCCCTGAACGAGGTATCCAGCCCTTATTCCACACAAGGGAAATAGCTCAGCTGAAGCTCAGCTTTGTGTCCCAGATGGTTTGTGGTAGTCCAGCTTCTGAAAGGACTCTTTGAAGCTGACCTACCAGTTTCTCCTTCCTTCTGTATCTTCATGAGCACCCTGGGGAGTGGGGCCTTCTCCTTCCAATAACAGGTCCGTGCTATTCAGCTCAGAATTTGCAGAAGAGCTATGACACTGTGCGTGAGAACAAGTCCTGGAGGAACCAGCTTGATTGAGCCTGGGCTGCTGCAATGGCCCCCGAGATATTTTTCCCTGGAACTAGTGACACCTGAAGGACTTGGCTGTGAGACCAGTGGCTATGGCAGACCTGTGAACCAGCCTAAAGCTGAACAGCCAGAGGTGCTTGGTAAGGCTAACTCTCCTGAGGGCATACAGGTCCTGATGCTGTTGTAAGCACCCCTCAGGAGTCAGACCCCATGCCAGGGGCCTGGCGTCTCTGTCAGCTTGGTCCTGCCTCCATCCAGCCTCCTCGGACAGTCCTCCCAGTACTGCTGGAGAATGGGTATGGCTCAGGGCAGGTAAACCAGCAGGGGACCCTGTTTGCACCGTATCCTGCATATGCCAGAATTATTCTGAGGGCTAAGGAGAGCTCTACACAGGCTTGACCTTGCTGTTCTAGCCCTGGGCTGATTGGTATGCTGCAAGCTGAGCAGATAAATGAGTGGCTTAAATGCAGCACCACGCGAGGAATACATTAAAGTCACCATGGAGCAATCTCCCCATAACTGGGCGCGATGGAGTGCTCAGACCTCACCCCTGCTGGCTGCATAGACACTCCTGAAAACCTTCCTGAATTTAGGGTGAGTGTGTGCTCAACAGAGCTCCTGAATTGCAAAGGGTGAGCCCATGAGACCTCTCTGCCAGACTCAGGTGCACAGCACCTGGGGCACCAGGATCACGTCAGATTTTGGCTCCAGCACTCTGGAAAGCTGTGACCTCCACCACACCTAGGGAATCAGGATCATGTCAGATATTGCTTCCAGCACTTTGGAAACCATGACCTGCTGTGTGATTGCTCTCCACGAACCACACACAAGAAGGGTGTCTCTGGCTGGGTGTTGTGTTGTTATGAGCTGAGCAGTCCTTCATACATCACTCCCATCGAGGAGCCGTAGGGTGTCAGAGCTGGCCACGTCTGTCCTTCGTGCACACAGTCAGTGCAATCCCCACTCCTGGGAGTGGAAGGAGTTCAACTTGGCCTTTAGACACGGGAAGGGGAGAGTGGCCATTCATTATGTAGGTTCATGCTCTGTTTAGCCTCAAGCCCAGTGGAGGCTGCTGAACACCACATGGAGGAGCCATCCGCAGCCCCACCAGCAGCCCATCCACCGCCAGGGTAGCAGCCGAGTGCTGCTGGCACAGAGGGCTGAGGAGCCGGGTGTGCTGGTGGAGAGGAGCTGGGGGAGCTGCCTGCAGGGAGAGTTGCGGGTGCTGCGGGTGCCGCTGGAGGTTTGTGCCCACAGGGGAGCACGGAAGGATAAAGGATGAGGTACAGGGACTTGCAGGTTCTTGGGACCTGGCTGGTGGGGACATGCAGTTTTGGGTCAAGGGTGGCAGTGATGCATAGGTATGTGTGTTTCAGCTCCTGCAGAGGAAAACTGGAGGGGCTGAGGGGGAGAGCTGTGTGTGAGGGAGGGAGTCAGGGACTCTGGAGCAGGGGCAGGGAGTGACAGGGAGTGAGTGATGGAGAGAGGTTGGGGGGCAGGAGGAGAAGGGGCCCCGCACTGCTGCTGTGTCCCATGGAGGCAGGAGAGCTGTATTTTGAGGGACTGTAGGCTGGGCTGAGTGACCACCTGGGTACCCAGCTCTGCTCCTTCTAGGGAGGCATGACAAAATGGTGCATGGTCCCTTCCAAAGGGTGTTGAACAGCACAAGGCTGCCAATATATGCTGCTGGGCGGGCCAAGGCTCAAAGCCGGGGTCTTTTGTAGACGTGGGGCTGCAATGAGAGGGCAAAGCTCACACTGTGCTTCAGCAATGCCGGGGGCACAGGGTGCATGGGACCTGGTTTCCACATGTGGTTTGCCCTGCTCCAGTTGTTTTTATTAAGAAGCCTCTTCAATCTAAGCAGGCTTCAGCCAGCTCAGGCACCTGTGATGTCCCACAGATCAAAGGTATCCCTCAGAGGGATGGGGAAGCCCTGCTGGGATCTCGAGCCACAGGTCCTATGGGTCCCATGAGCGTAAGTCCCAGCTGGGAGGTGCTCACCACCATGGGTGAGGTGGGCTGTGGAGCTGTGGTCCAGGGGATGACTCCTGCAGCATGGAGGAGCAGGGCTGGGGCGGTCAGTCGGTGCTTCCCAGGAGGTGTCCTTGGAGGAAGGCACAAAGATGAGTTGACTGAGGTCCTGCAGAAGAAATATGCCAGTTTTCCCACTCAGAGCAGCTGCTCCAGTCCAGGTCTGCTTCGCTTGTCCCAGGCTCTGCTCTTGAAGCTGAGGAATGTCCTCACAGGGGCTGTTGCATCTTGTGCCCTCCAGACGCAGGACAAGTTTTGGTGTTGTGGGCCCTTGCCCTCCTCATTAACCTCTTCCTATTCCTCTTTCTTATAAGCTGTTCTGTCTTCTCACCCAGAAATTGCGCTGAGTAGGTTTGTGTTCCCTTTAACAGGGAAGAGGATTTGCGTAATTGATTGGTCTGACAAGCTGCTACCAACTTAGAGCGGCAGGTTACCCTGCTGCGGTGCAAGTGGCTGTAATGAGACAAAATAATGAGCTATTGTAAGGCCACCCCAGCCTGAACTGCGGCGTGGCGACAGATTACTGCTCAGATCTGCCTTGCACATGCGTGGCAGCCCGTTCTGTGGGCACGGAGGTGGTGCACCATGTGCAATAATGAAGCGGTGACGTGGTGGAGGAATTGACCCCCCGAACACAGCACCGTGGGGAAACACGGGGTTGTGTGCTTTGAAGCTGGGGAGCGCCCATTAGGGCTGGGGTCTGACCCGCTGCTCCCCTGCCCTCCTCGGGCACCGCCTGCCTCTACCTGCCACTGGCAGAGGTGCTGCTCCAGGTGCTGTCACTCCAGCCTCTGCTAGAGCGGGGGAGCAATTAAAATAAAAATACACCACTTTACCAAGCGCAAGAGAGGGAGTGGAAGTAAAACACAGCTGATGCCAGCAGCACAGGTAGTTTCTAATTAGCAAGGTGCTGGCTCCAGCTTGTGACTTCGTCTGGGGAAAATGAACACTCCGGCTGCAGCTCTGCTCAGTTACTGGAACAGACCAGAAGATGTAGCTCTCTGGCACCTTTTCTGACTCCAAATGTCTCTGAAGCCCTCTCTCATATTGCTGCAGTGCTCCATGATCAGAGCGAAGGCATCACAGGCTAAAGAGTCAAAAATAGGCTGGGATCGTGAACCTGGCAAAAGTTTCCAGGCGAGTTTTACTCTAGTTTGAGAGGAGATCAGTGGCTGAGCAGTAAGCGGTTTCTCTTCCTCTCAGATGGGATTTAAACCGATTGCATCAAGTTCTCCCATTAGCCACCAATGTGATTAATGTCTCCTGCATTGTTATAAAGTGATTCTATGTTGTAGATCTTTCTGAATGCCTCCTGAATTTATTATTTCCTTGTCCCAGTTGCTATTGGTGACGGCCTTGGTAAAATCCCTAGCAACATATAGAATGCAACATACATGGAAATTAGTTGAATACTTATCAGTATTATAGTCATAAAAGGACCTATTTATTAAATATATGGCTAAAGTGACACCTTAACAGCCAGGGGTACTAAATGACATGGGTAACATTCATTTGTATGTTGGTACATTGGTATGATAGTGCTCCAGCTACAGTGAACTTTATTACCAACATCAAATTAAGATATATTGTGGGTAACATCATTAGGGTTGGTTGGACTGAACTGAATTTAAATAATGTCTTTAAGATGCAGATTTTTCCACAGCTTCAAAAAGCTCCCTAGTTAATCTCCCATGGCCCAGAAGTGCTAGCCAGTGAGCACAAGTCTTCACTCAGAGAAGTGCCCTGATTCAAAGATGTCCTTCTGCTGAGATGAGCCACAGCTCCTGAGCAAGACCCAGAAGATGACACTGCACAGAATAAAGATTCCTGGGGTGTAAGATCAGTGTCTTTGCTGAGATGAATGGAGATCTCACTATTTAACTCATCACAGGGAACGCAACAAGATCACGGGAAGAACATTTCTGATTTGCTGAGCTCTCTAGTGCCACAGACAGAGAGAAAACATTCGCGCTGGAAATAGGGAGGTGAGTTCTAGCAGGCAGAGGAGAGAACTGCAGTAAGCTGTGGAAGGTTCTTCACCACTTGGGAACTCAAGTAGCAAACAGGTGGATTTTTCTACAAGAACTACTGTAACTCAGTCATGAGTTACGGAGTTTCAGGCAGACGCCACAGGTTGAGGTTTTCCAGCTGACCATATGGGTGGTCAGACAAAATCCTCTTACGTTTAAACCTCTAGAGAGCTCATAGCAGGGAAGGTCACCAGCTCGTGACAGACGTCCTGCAGCCCTGTGAGATGCGTGCCTGAAGCCTGATCTCCTCTGCTTCTAGGGAGGAAGAAATCAACATCTTCTTATAGGGTCTGGAGAAAGAATGGGAATGTCTTCAGAAAAACCTGGCATCCTGGCATTCTTGAAGCTGCTCCAGGAAGGTCTTAAAAGGACCTATTTATTAAATATATGGCTAAAGTGACACCTTAACAGCTAGTATGCACCATCCAGCATACTAGAAGGGGCCTGTCTGGGTGCCATCACATGGAAAACAGGTTTTAGGGTGGCCATACCAGCATTTCTGTCTGCATAATGTACACAAAAAAGACAGGACGCTCAAGGATCATACAGTTATAGAACAGTTTTGGGTTGGAAGGGACCTTAAAGACCGTTTAGTTCCAACCCCCCTGCCCTGGGCAGGGACACCTCCCACCAGCCCAGGCTGCTCCAAGCCCCGTCCAACCTGGCCTTGAACCCCTCCAGGGATGGGGCAGCCACAGCTTCTCTGGGCAACCTGGGACAGGGGCTCACCCCCCTCACAGTGAAAAATTCCTTCCTGTTATCTCATCTAAATCTCCCCTCTTTCGGTTTAAAACTATTACCCCTTATCCTGTGCCTCCCCTCCCTCATCCAGAGTCCCTCCCCAGCTTTCCTGGAGCCCCTTGAGGGCCTGGAAGGGGCTCCAAGGTCTCCCTGGAGCCTTCTCTTCTCCAGGCTGAACCCCCCCAGCTCTCTCAGCCTGTCCCCACAGCAGAGGGGCTCCAGCCCTCAGATCATCTTTGTGGCCTCCTCTGGACTCGCTCCAACAGGTCCATATCCTTCTTTTGCTGGCAGCTCCAGAGCTGGGTGCAGCACTTCAGGTGGTGTCTCTCCACTCCAGGTGTGTCTGTCAAGTCCCATGGCTGCTACAGCTGATGAAAAGTAGCATCATAAATCATACAGTTTGCAGGCAATAGTTTAGAAACATGGTGCTTCAGAACAAATAAGACACATCATCTACCAGTGAATACACTGCATGGTGGAACTTGTCACCACAGGAAGGCAGCCAAGTAGTTGGCAAGAGTCAGAGTGTGGCCCTTTCTGTAGGACTCGGGAGGGAAGATGTGATGGGAATATTGACGAGGGATGAACACTTCTGCTCCAGAGCTTGTGCTGGTCTCTGCTCATTAGTCACAAAGAAAAGATACAATTTGGGAAGCAGATGTTTTTTTCACTGCTTCCTGCAGTTTCATACAAGTTGGAAGCCTCCAATGCTGCCACTGCCATTGCTGGGTGGATCCAGCCTCACCATTTGGACCCCATGCTGGCGCAGGGACCAAATCTCAAAGTGCTGAGAAACTTACAACAAAACCACTCTTTCATCACAGAAATAAGGAAAACAACAGATACCGGTCCATCTTGCATGGGCCTCTGAAATCCCATTGATTACATTAAAAATTATGTGTTTCTGGAAAATCATTACTTTTTTCCAATACTGCCCTAAATCAGGGCCATGAAAAGAGGTTGTGATCTCTGCACCCACAGGCCACGGACTGCAGGACCCCTGTCTCACATCCAGGAGACACTGACTGGTGCTGTGCTAACACTGCTCTTCCACGAGAAACCCAGAACAAGACTGTGGTTTGCATTTCCACTGGCATATGCTTCCCAGTGCAAGCCACCCACCCAGGAACGCGGCGCTGCACACTCCTTCGCGCTCACTCTGCACGCTCTGGAACAGCTCACTTTTTTAGCATTGACATTATAAAGGACCAAAGGGACAGAAAAATGCAACCAGTTTGGGCCTTTACCAACTCCAATACCACAGCATCCTGCGCTGGGGCCACAGGTAGTTGCGTAGGTGGCATGAGAGTTGTCTCACATGGGCGGCTTTCTGCTGGCACTGTGCAATGGTGCAGGGACAGATGAAGGTCAAGAACCACATTGTCTCCATTGGCTGGGACGTGTCTTCATCCCAAACCTTAAAAACTCCCGAAAAAGCTGTTATCCCTTTAACATTCATTTCTTCACCCAATTGCTTTTCACTGCTAGTACTGGCCAGGCCTCTTGAAACCTTGCAGGAACACCCGGGAGATCTGCAGCCTGAGGATGTGCCCAAGCCCAGCCCACCCCAGCAACGTTACACAAAGCTCAGAGACCCAGACACCAACAAATTAAAGCAAGTAGAGACCAGGTATTGAAGAATTTAATTTTATATTCTGGAAAAGCTGCCTTTGGCCTTCTGGGTTTATACGAAACCCTTCTCCATCCACAGCCTGGACCATGGCATGGCACTGGCTGTGTGTCTATACGGATTCAAGCCAACGCTTCTAGATCACTGAAATGGCAGTGGGCGTTCTAACCTTCTCCAGGGGAAAGGAGCAGGACCAGAGCTTTCCTGTGGTCTGACAGTTTTTAAAAGCAGTCAGGTCAGTTTGAAGCTACACACAGTTGCTTCATATGGTAGCATGGGCAGTACTGCTTGGTATTTTTTGCAGCCAAAGGCAGGGTTCTCAGCTTGCATGGCCTTATCACAGATCACTTGCATTTACCTTCAGATGCAGTAGGAGCTGTGACACCCTCCAGCTTCCAGATGCGCTTGAAGCAAGGCCAGATGTGCTTGTAAGATAATCTTTAGCTTTGGGAAAGGGCCCACAGCCCAGGCCCATGAGTCCCAGCTCTCCCCCTGGCTTCTAACAAGTACCTGCAATAAATGGGAAGGGGCTGTGGGGGTGGTTAGCAGCTGCTCCTCTCCTGTTTTATAGCTACGATATTAGACACTGCTGGGGTGAGTGCTGTGGATCCTACCACCTGCTTCTGTGGCACAGCCGTTTGGGGTCCTTTGCCCAAGACCAGAAATTCATTGGAGATGCTGCATGTTTGGGTATCACTGTTCTGAGAGGTTTTTCAGATGGAAGAAGTTCCCCCTTCGATGTGGGAGAGTTGTCAGTGAGGTTTTGTTCTCCACACAAGTAGAGAAGAATTCACGAAGAGAGAAAGCCAAATACTTTTATTCTTTTTAAAAACAAGCCTTGCCCTTTGGGGATGGTTTAAGGATTTCTGAAGGTCCTACATATCTTTCAAGGTAGGTGATTTTGCATTTCACAGTTTAGGTGTCTGGTAGCATCTCTCGAGATTCTTGTTGAACTCCTGCTCCCAATCATTTTCTGTAGCCACAAGGGCACCAACCTCTCCAGCTCTGCGCCTCCTTGCTAGAGGGAGCTCTGTGAACCGAGCACAGGGTTGCTAACAGGATTCCTGAGGGCTTTCTACAGCAATACATGGGCCTGTTTAATCAGAGGTTTACCAGGAAATGGTTTTGAAAAGACCTGTCACTTTCTATCTGTGTCTGACCGTAAAGCAGCAAGGCCTGGGCAGGGTCCCCAGCTGGCCCCACTTGCAGAGGTGGCGCATGGTTAGTGATTGCTTATTCTGCTCCAGGGTGATTATTTGTGTTCCTTATGCCATACCTCATTGCATCTGGGAGCTGATCTCCTTCTATTTATTAGATGGCTATTTGCACTTTCCGTTAATGCACATTTATGATGCGAAAAGCACCCCTGTACAAATTGCAGGCTTTCACTATCGCATTCATCAGCTGGTGTGTGGCTGGGAAAAGGTAACTGCAGAATATGCACATTGGATGGTTTGCCTATCAATTTACACTAAATTGCAAAGGCCCTGAAGCCCACCTGGCAGCACTGAGTGCAATCCTGGCAAGTCTTGTCCACAAGTAGTAGGAGAGCAAAAAGGTGCAAATATCTGGTGTGGAGCAAATCAGAAAGCCCTTTGGGTCCTGCACTAAGTGAGTGATGAAAAATCAGATTATTGTGATACAGGAGTACTAAGTGAGGGCTATTTTAGGAGACATAACAGCTTGTACCCCCCATTCTAATGTGCTGCTACTTTTCCCCTTGCTCTTCCAAAATACGCATCTCCCAATCCAAGCCTATGCATTGCCTGCTTCTCCCCGCTTTTCCCCCAGATCTCTATTCCACTTTTCAGGAATTTTGCATGAATTGAACAAGCTTGATTATCTCACAGTAGGACACATTTATGTCTTTGACTGGACTAAAGTCTTGTAAAGGTGGTGAGGTCTTTGTCCACCAATACACGGGCAGAGTGCTAGGGACAACTGATCCATGGCAATCCTCCACCATAGCAACAACTCTGGCAAAAGGAGTAGTGGAATTGGGGTAATATGATACGCAGCTGCATATCATACCTGAGCAGAACATGAACTGCTATATCCACCTACAGACACAACCGAGGTCATCCTACCCCACGCATGAGGAGGGGACGGGACAACCGGAGCTGCCTGAGGCCACAGGCAGGAATAATTGGCTGCGCTGGGCACAGGTAAGTCTGGAATCGGGCCCTTGCTGTTCCAGAGCCTTGTAATCGTTCAGCCACAAATCTCCTGATGGCTTTCCGATTATACAAATATAAACGACATCACAAACTCCCGCACATTAATGAACAAGATCTTAGAGAAGGGCCATTCAATGCACAGAGCAATTAACAGAGCAGTTGATTAAGGCAGTTTGAGCATAAGTTCTATGAAGAATTCAATATTGCTGTGTTGCTTCATATAGGTGCTTGCCAGATGCATGAAATCACGACAAATGGGATCTGCTGGCAGCAGGCATGCAGGATCCCCGAGGAGGCAAGTGCGGCTCCATCCCTGTGACTCCTCCTGCCCCAGTGGCATCCAGTTGTTGCTGTGCAGAAGGGACAAATATAGGGCTGATCCCATGCTCTTGGTGGGTGCCTGAAGGTTCACAGCACCTTCTACTTTGTCCTCACAACCCACACATGCCAGGTACCTGTGGAGTGCCATATGTGTGGCGGTGATTTCTGCTAGCCATGGAGTATCCCATGGAAGTGGGGAACAGATCTGTCTTGTGCTCCCAGCCAGGAATCAGTGTAAAGACGGCTCACCAGCAGTGAGGCTGAGCAGGTCTCACGCTGTCTGTACACAGACAAACTAATGTCCTAGACCTGCAGCCTCCCTCTCCAGATGCTGCTGTCAGCCTCTCATCCTGCTCACCAGCTGCTTGGGCCTGAAGTTTGTGTCTGAGGGACCTGCACGCAGTCACGCGGGTGCAGGGCTCAGCCAGGAAAATGTACTGATCAGCAGCTTCTTCGTAAACAACCATCCCCTTCTGTCCCTCTCCACTCTATTTTTCCACACTGTTCCTCCCAGATCTACTTTGCCCCCTACTTTTTTTCCACCTTTGGCCTTTCTCCTAAACATCCCATAATAAGGTTTGCACATTCCCACAAATACTTTCAAGTATATCATAAGCTCTTTCTGATGAGACCCATGGTAATGTTGTTTCCCTTTTCTTATCAGTTACGAAGTTCTGGTTGAACATGTGTAAGGTGCTGTTTGAGTGGTTCCCTCAAAGGCCCATCAGCACGTGACTCCAGATTTCTGATCTTTGATGTTGCAGTTATCTACTGAGTGTTAGGGCTTGTGACTCCTTCATTTCTTACTCTTCCCATCTCTTGTCTTTGCTGTTTGTGCTGATTCGGATCATGCATCAGAGCCCAGATGTGTCTCCAGGAGTGTGATAGGATTCTGGAGCAATCTTCTGCCCCTCACAGTGTCTCAGCAGCACTGTCCCATCTTCGGCAATGTGACAAGGACAAGGATGCCCTGGTCAACACGCATGGTACGAGCCTGCTCCAGTGACCACAGCTGTGGTACAATGCTGGCCCTTGCTGAGCGAGGCAGAGACAGCAGGTCCACGGGCCTCAGTTTCCCCTTCCACAGGATGAAGGTAGAATTCAGCCCCTGCCCTTCGTTGAGTGCTTTGGTCTCACAGCAGCAATGTGCTCTCAGAAACCCTGGGCTTTACTGTTACTGTGATGGTTGGGAAGTAGGAAAGGTGACTCATTCTCCTAGGAAAATACTGCTTTCATTCAGAGCCTGGAACATTTCCCAAAAGTAATTAACTAGGAGAAACTGCTAATTAAAAGACCTGGTGCCTACAGAAGCGTTTGGCAGAGATGGGTGTCATCTTGCCAATTTTGAGGTGCTAAGATACAATACCTGAGCTCTCAGCTGCCATCAAAGCCTGGACGGTGCTGCTGCCCGGTCTGTCCCAGCAAGGTCCCAGCTGCCCGGGCGCTGGCTGATAAAAGTGTTAATTTGTATTGGCACTGAGGACAGCATCTGCAGGACTTTGGTCCCACCTTGCACTCTCTGAAGTGGTTGATGTCTGGCTGTTGAGTCCAGCGCACCCGTGCACGCTGCAAGGTGTGTCGTGGTGTAGATTTGCCACCTGACTTGAGACTGTCTGAGGTCACACCATGATAACTCTTGGTCCTGGAGGGCTGATCAGCCATCCTTATCCCCAGCATGTACCCGGGGTTTTGTTTCCAAACTTCTGAGCAGAACCAGGAAGAACATAGTCTGGCAGAAAAACATCTTCTGCAGAACAGACGTGGTCTGCCTGACCAGCAGCTGCAATCAGTTCAGGCAGGTAGGAAGGGTGAATGCGTGCTTGGCCAAGGCGTGTGTGCCAGTGACCACACCTGTTATGGTCCTCCCAATCCAGGCTGTTTACAGGACATGGCATGACAACTGGGGCCTGGGTCAGGTGTGAAACTACTCCCTTTACCAGAGAGCGCTCCTCCACGCAGAGTGGTTGCCTCCTACTTCCTAGGCTTTCGGACCCACTTCTAGTTTCACAACAGTAATTTCCCAAAGGAATTTAGTGTCTCATGTCCCTGACTGGGAGAGTCATACGTCACTTCTGCAGTATGAAGAGATAGGTTCTTGGTATTTTTGGTTATGTAGCATATAACCATATGCTATATAAGGTTATACAGTCTTCTGTATGGTTATATAGTCTTCTTCATATATATATAAGGTTATATAATCTTTTTCATATATATATATATAGTCTTCTGCCCTGGGTGGGTTTGCACTGCTGGACTCAGCAGCCTACCTGCTACCTTCAAGCACATCTTGTCTTTTCACCACAGTGTTTGCCCCATGAGCAAGTTTGTTGGCTCCGACACAACAAACCCGAAGGAATGGGTGTTTTCTCTCTGGAATAGCATCGCAACCTCAGGCACCCTCCAGGAAAGCAGAGATGATGTGTGGCAAAGACCCTGCAAACAGGAGAGGGGTTTTACAAGCATCTCACCCATGCAATTCCTTCTCTGCAGGAAGGTCCCGGAGGTGCCTGGCTGAGCTCAGCTGGCCAGGGGAAAGGGAGGGAGGACCCAAACCCAAGGCACAGGACTCTCTGTGATCACAAAGCACTATATGAAGTTGCTCAGTGGTGAGCAGTAGGAGCTGCTTTTAGCAACTGATAAAAGTGTTAATTTGTATTGTTTTTAGTGTGACTACAGGTGGGCTAATTTTCACCAACCTGCTAAGAAGCTCAGCAACAAGTGGAGGAGGGAGTTGGTTTTCTTTTGTTTGGGTTTGGGGTTTTTTGTTTGTTTTTGGGGTTTTTTTTTTGTTTGGTTTGGTTTTTTTTCACCAAGTAGTTTTACAAAGCATGAAGTGAGAATGCATGGCTAATGAGGTGGAGAAATCCTGGTGCTGGAAGGGTGGGCCTGGGTGGCAGTGGAGGAGATCTGCAAATATCCCAAAGCATCTGGTAATGACTGTAAGGACTTGAAATATACTTGTGTTACACTTGCCACATGCCAGCCCACTGCAGGGAGGTGATTTCCATCCAGTGTGCCAGCACTTTGAGTGCATTACCTGTCCATGCCTGGAATCAGTTTTGGGATCTCATCAGGAGGGAGCGGCTCTGGGGAGCCGAAGGGTGGGTATGCTGGGTGGCAGCTGCAGCAGGAAGGTGCAGAGCTGTGGTCCACACACATTGGTCATAGTTCAGGCAGAGTGGAGCCATTTTCCATACACTGCCAGCTCTGATCCTTTGATGCGCCCTAAATGTCAGCAATCTGGGAAATGGCTGCTGTAGAAGAAGCAGGGCTGCAGGGCTGGCAAGCCTTGTTGACCGATGCTGAAACCTGTGATTAAAGTTTAAAAAATCTCTGCAAGAAGTCAATCCTGAGTCTAGGATTCGACCTGCGTGAAATCCAAGTGTTTGTCGTCTGTGGGAGTGGAGGGTGGCTGCACCGTGACACGAGCACAGCAGCCCTCCCAGGGCTGGCAGGTCTTGGCAAACCTGGTGGTCCATGATCTCCCCTGGCCCAGCAGGGGCCATTCCAATAACTGCCTGAGAGGGACTGTACCTTGCTTCTGATGGAGTCTTTTTGGAGTCAATGGCTTTGTCATGAGCCACATAACCCCTGGCAGAGAGGGAGTGGGTCTGAAGGACAAGAACTGCATCAGGAGGTTGGTGGTCCACAGGAGGTACCTGTAGAGACAACTCCTGGAGAACCTCAAAGGTCTGTTTCAGGTCTCCTGTGGTCTCTATGCCCAGACAGCGATGCAGGGAGAATGCGGTTGGATAACAGTCTGCATGTGTCAGTCTCATTTCCCTTGGTGTGGCTCTGTTACAACATTCGTGTTTTTCCCTGGCTGCGCACGTCTAGCTGTCAGACGTGATGAGAACGACTCCTCTGTCCTAGGTTCAGAAGCACTCATGTTGGCAACCATCTCTGGGGAAGTGTGAATGCCTTGGGGATGCAGGAGATACTGGTCAGGGAGAGGATGGGGCTGCTGTGGGGGCTGCTGTGAGGTCTGAAGGGAGCTGGACCCTGCTCACTTTTACTGTGCGGCAGCTGAAAAATGCCCCTGTCCTCTGTGGCTCCCGACCTTGGCCTTGGGAAGATGTTTCATGCACTGTTGTGTGAAATCTCTGTCTTTGAAGCTTGCATGAATGGACCTTCTTTCTCAGCCCGTTCCCAAGGCTCCACCAGGGCATGCTAGTTGTCCTGGGAAGCAGCAATCACTGCTGTGGGCTTGACCCTGAGATGCCACTGGAGGAGTATGTCCCACGGCTGGTGCTCCAGAGGGCTGAACCAGGAACCTGTGCAAGCGCTCTCCCAGACACAGCCTGCTCACTCACCCTGCGAGTCAGACCTCAGCAGAGCTCGAGCATGGGATGGACAGCAAAAAGAGGTCGAGGACAGTCCTCACTGTGCCGGCACTCTGGGGGCCACCTGCCTTCCTGGAGATCCTTCTCCAGCAGCCGGTCCCAGGGTCAGCCAGCGATGCTGTGGCCGGGAAACACCTGCACTGTGTGCTCCGCATTCCCCTGCTTGCTGTGCAGCTTAAGCTCTCTCTGTTCTTTCCCAGAGGGTGTTTCCACATCGCGCGGGATGCTACAAGGAGGCACCTGTGGAGGGCTCTGCCTGAACGGTTAAACACTTTTGTTCCCCAAATTGCAAATGCTGCTGCATCCCAGCACTCTCAGGTCAGACACTGGGAAGACAAAACAAGGTGGCAACAGAGAGGGAGAGGAGCAAATGGGAACACAAGGGCCGGCTGCTCTGGCAGAGGAGGGACCACTCGCACGTGTGTGTGTGTCACAGTAGCTGAAGAAGTTTTGCGGTTTTGCAAAGCTGCCCCCTCCAGAGCACAAAGCAAAGCTCTGCCACAATTCAGGCCAAACCCTGACACCTTACAGGATTTCATCATCCCTGTCCCTGCTGCTGTGCTGGCCCTGGCTGTGTTGGCAGAGCTTGCCACCTTCTGACTGAGCTGGATCAGCCTGGAAGGCTTCACAGCTGAGGGATAAGCCAGCCCTGCAAAAGAATAAGCCATCATCCTTGGTTTTGATGGGTTGCACTGGTGGGGTCTCAGCACCTTGTTCTTTGACTTCCTTCTAGCAGCTTTAGCAAAATAGTATGGAGAGACTACAGAAGGCAGGGAGGAAGAAGGAGAAAGAGGAGGGAGGGGTGCTCCAAAGGCAAGGGGTCTCCCTGAGGCATTAGGGTGGAGAACAGCTTGAGAATGGAGAGAAGAAAATTTCTCAGAAAGTGGGAGAAATTCTTGGGAGAAGTTTCTCCCTGGAGAAATGGCATTGGGAAATGGCAGAAGTGTGATTCCTGAGCAAGACGTGGTGAGCATCTGGACTGAACCCAGGGGAGCACACATGGGACTTTGCAGCACGCATGGACTTTTGTAATAACCTTGTAACTGAAGTCCCAATAAGTCTTGCTCCATTGATAGTTTCCTTGCTTAACTTTTTTGTTTGCCTGGAGCTGAGGGCAGCACAGATCAGAGAGAAACCAACAGGCCCGGGATGCTCCATGCCTGCAAAAGCAGTGAATCCAAACAGGGGACCTGCACCACACGTCAGGCTCTGGGGGTTCTGGGTGTTCCTTGCCCAGCCCAGAAACCTTCATGAAGCTGTTTTGCGCAAGGGCTGAGCTGCAGAAAGAGGCTCTGACTGTCTTCTTCATGAACCAAAGAAGCGTGAGGAGGGAAGTCTTTTTTTCTGGGTCACAAGAGCATAGGGTTAGGGTAGCATCTTCAGGGATCCTGATTCCCTAAATCAGAAATATAAGCAGGATGTTTTGAATTGGACCTTGATATCTAGACTACTCTGAGTTGGGGCTTTCATGCTAGCATAGCTAATGCAGCATTCCACATCAGCTGTATGCATACACCTCTCTCCTGTTCCTTATATCTCCCTTGTCCTCTCGCCCTCTCACACACACTTTCTGAAGCACTGATCAATTTGTACAAAGATCACCCGCATCCCTGGAGCTAGCCTGAGCTTCGTACATCATGGATAGAGGGAGTCAACTCACTACCCTCATAAGAGACCACAGTGAATTTCCGTCTCCAGGAGAAATCATCCTCATCCCTGTCACTTGGTTCTTTCTTTCCTGAAGAAGGAGTGATATGGTGTCTCCTCATCTGGAGAAGAAGCAGGAATGCCGTGTGTCTGGCTTGCTGCCTAGAGGGACAACATGGGACCATGTGGCAAGGGACAGGTTCTTCCTCAGCAGCAGTGAGAGGTTTTCCTCTCCAGGGCATCTCCCTGCTCCGGCGGTGGCAGGGCTATGCTCCAGACACACCGGCACCAAGAAATAGGAATTAGTTACTTTTATGCTGTTATAGCCATCTGCGCTTGGCATTAATGACTTGCAAATATGCTCGGGTCATTAAGGTAATAACTCTTGTCACTGTGGTAACCAGAGTGTGGCAATGTCAGAGCAGCTTTTTAGGACTCAGCAGCCGCTGTAGCAGCACTCTGTTCCAGCCACTGTGTCTTACACTTTGCATGACCTAGAGCTCGAGTACCTTTAGGCAGGACATAGGCACTTGCAGGATCTTCCTCCAGCCTGTACTGTGGATGTGACTGTGCACAATGGCCAATAGCATCAGTTGTGCGATGCAGGAGTCTGCAGGAGGGAGAAAACAGTGGCAGGAGGCAAGAAGAGGTAAGAGGACAGCATGGCTGAGGACACTGAGCCCCTGCGTTGCACTGGAAGCTGTCTGTGGCTGATGTTTTGTGGGTCTGTCTTCTGCTGGCAAGGCCAGGTGCTGTTAAAGCCAGGTGAGACCCTGCTCTCCAGCCGCAGGAAGGCCAGCATGAGCAGCCGTGTCCCAGTGGTGTGAGTCCCATCCCATCCCAGCACTGCCTGGGTGAGCCTGGAGAGCGTGGGATGCAGCAGCAGGACTGCTGGGCAGCCCAGGCCATGCTGGGGGATGTAGCTGTGCTCCATTAAATGAAGACATAGGTAATCAGACTTCAGGAGAGATTATTTGGGCCCTAGCCTCCACTTATTCTCTCTCTCTATCAGTGCAGATTTCACTGAAGTGACTCCAATTTACACCCCATCAGGGACAGAAGAGTTGGCTCTTGCAATTTTAGCTGTAGTAAATTATTTTTAGAAACCACAGCATTCATCATGAAAGCCTCTCTTGTCTCCTCTTGCAAGGAAGGACTGAATAATGAATGAACACAGAGTTGGACTAATATCTACAGCTCAGCCATCCATGTGAGCAGACCGAGCAGAATTCACACGGGCTGCAAGTGGGCAAGGTTGTGTGAGTCTGCGTCCTGGGAGCACCAGCGTGAGCAGGAGCCCTGTCTGCTCCTTCCAGCCTGGCACAACGACAGGCTTTAATTGCTCTGACCCACCTCCTTTGGGGCTTGGATTACGAGATGCATTTAAGCTCAAACGTGAGTCTTTGGCCTTTGCTAGAGCTGGGTTGTAGGAAGATTTTGCCCGGCTTCATACCCAGCTGGCTTGACCGAGGACCTGACCCGTCACTGTGGACTTGTCTGGCAATCTGTACCGCTGGCCCCGGTTGCCATCACTGCATCTGCTCCTCTTAGCTCAGGTACTGTGGGACTGTGCTCTTCCTGGTGACAATCCTGCCCCATTGTCACCCTTGGCTTTTGGCATACCTGCCCTGGAAAAGCAGCCCCTCTGGAGCTGCTCCCTGACAGCTCAGGGTTTCTGGAGCCCTGCGATGAGATCCCTGGCACTGAACCTGTCCATGGCCCTTGCCTCCACAGCCCCCTGTGGCCTAAGGCTGAACCCCAAATCCTGTGAGACCCTGGGACAGGTCAGAGCCCTGCAAGACTCTGTGACATTCTCTGCAACCATAATGACCCCATAGCACTTCAGTGGAGTTTGGGAACCACTACAGGAGTGTATTTGTCAGATGTGGCTAATCTTTGCTGACCACCTTCAGGGAAAATGCTTCAGATTTTAGTTGTTCAGTCAAAATAATTTCCTATGGCAGTAGGTGGATGGTATGTGGATGGATGCCCTGATGAGGCTGCTCAGAGCCACTTGGAACTTTAGCAGTCTGGCTTTTTTAAGGACTGTAAGCACTTGGTTTGGGAGAAAACTTTGAAAAGCACTTTCCCATGCCCTGACTCCTTGTTTCAGCCAAGCTCCAGATGCTTGGTACATAGACCTTGCAAAAGTGCTGCCTGTAAACTTTGCTTGTGCCTGGTGTTTAGTACTGGTGACTGGTACAAGTACTGGTACAAGCCTTGTCTTATCCTTGCAGATGTTGCCCTTCAGCCAGGTTGAATTGTTTAATTCTTCAGGCCCATAACTATTTCAGGTCATGTACTAATGGGCTTGAAATCAGCTATTGTGCAGGGAATGATAAATGACTGTACACTGCGGCTAATGAAGGGGATAGATTATTGGGTTATAAATCAATTAAGTGGTTCTGAGGAAGTTGCAAACCACAATAAGAAACCATGAACAACATCCGATGTCTGGGGAAGAGCAGGAGCCATCAGGTGCCATCAACCATTATGTTATCCCTCGAGGGACGCAGAGCACCACCGCTGTGCCGTAACCCTCTTTGGTCTGATGGTGGTTGTGAGGAGGGAACCTGACGCGCTCTGTGGTTATCAGGGGGTTACCGGCAGCAGGCTGCCTCTTCCAGGAAATAAATCCTGCTCTGCCTGTACAATCTTAAAGTGGCTACGTGTCCTGCTCTTCCTCAGATGGTCTGGATTTGTTTTGGAGTGTCGCCAGAACTGGCTGTGGTGCCTGTCCCCAGGAGCTGCCATTCCAGACATATATCTGCCAGATGTGTCCAGAAAGGGATGTGTCTACCACAGTTCATATTCCCAGCAAATCAACAAGTACCTCTTGACTCTGCTGCATCAGGGGTTTTCCCTGTTTGGGAGACTGCTCTCCTTTGTGAGAATATTGAAGAGCGATTGAGGGAGGTGAGACTGTTTAGTTTGAGGAGGAGGAGGCTGAGGGGACACCTCATCACTCTCTACAACTACTTGAAAGGACATTGTAGAGATGTTGGTGCCGGTCTCTTCTCACAGGTAATTTGCGATAGAACAAGAGGGAATGGTTTCAAGGTGCAACATGGTAGGTTTAGACTGGACATTAGGAAAAATTCTTTACAGAAAGAGTGGTCAGACACTGGAATAGGCTGCCCGGGGAGGTGGTGGAGTCACCATCCCTGAACGTGTTGAAGAGTCATTTAGATGTGGTGTTGGTGGGTATGGTGTAGGGGAGAACTTTGTAGAGTGGGGCTGATGGTTGGACTTGATGATCCCAAGGGTCTTTTCCAACCTGAATGATTCTATGATTCTATAATATTAAAAGGGTTAATAGGCTCCCTCCAAGCCCTTGTCACCCTGCCCTGTACAGCAACATCCAGTGTTGGTGCGCCTCTACTAGCTCAGATGGTTTGGGCACTTGCCACCAAGTCCCCTCTGAGTCAGAAGGACAGACCCTGCCTGAAGGACACCCCTCACGTACAACAGGGGCGAGCTGGGAGCATGTCTCCTGAGTGTGTGGGATGAGGTATGTTACTGTCCCACCATGCGGTGATCTCAGCATGGCCAGGCCAGGAGAAGCCTCAGGGACCTGGCTCCTATGTTAGTCCTACCTTCCCACTCCTCCAACAGAGGGCCTGACAAAACCTCAGTTTCTGGGAGTTTTGCTGTTCTCTGGGACTGTGTCCAAACTCAGTACTACCCTTTCCTGGAGAAAGGCAACCTCATGTACGACAGCTTTTTCCTGTTTTCTCTGCAATAGGCTGGAACTGCCTCCTGCATGCAGCATAGGATGGGGAGGGTGGTAGGAACAGAGGAAAACTTGCACAAATGCAGTTCTCGATAAATATGGGCACAGTAGTGGGGGCTCAGCCTTGTGGTGATTGTGGGGACCAAAAGTAACCACAGCCTGTGCATTGCTCAGGCAGCCTGTGTGCAGCAGCTGCAGGATTATTACTGCCAGAGCCTGGGGCCATTTGCGTGTTGCATGGACAGGTTGAATAACCCGCATCCCCTGACAGGGCTGACACGCGGATAGTTTCCCTCATAGCAAGGATTCTCCCCACAGCATCTGGAGAGTCCAAGGCTCCCAGGCAGGCAGGCAGAACATGAAGTGTGCAACCTGTACTCTCTTTTTAAGAGATGTTTTTTAACTCAATGTACTTTAGGACAGGGCTGGAAAAATTCCCAGTTTGGGAAGACTGAATGATGACATGAAGCTACTGTTATCTGGGAGCCTCATGGCTTCCATGCTTCTCATTGTCTTCTAACGCCTTTTTTTGTTCCGTAGGAGCAAACCTGTAGAAAATCAGCAGTGCAGCATTTTCTAAATTCTAATGAGCTGTTTTCTAATAGTTCTCTAATGAGCTGTGGCAAACAGCAAAAAAAGCCTGTGTTTGCTTTAATCTCTTTAACTACAGCCTATCCTAGAGGAAAAGCATCTCAAGGGAGACGCGGACTTTAGGCTGAACAGATACCACGGGGAGTGGGCCTTGTCCTCTGTGCCATCAGTTGTGTCCATGTTGCAGTCCTGGGAGATGCCAACACATGCATTAAACCACGTGCGTGACTGAGCTCTGGTTCAGCAGGAACCAGCTTGCAAAGCCCTGCATCCTAATCACAGAGGAGACCATGTCTTGATCAAGGTTTAGCAGCTCTTGAACAGTAAAATTTTTCTGAAAACAGAACATCTTCAGGGAAACGAGGCGAAAACTGAGGAGCAGAGCCACAGACATCTGTATTAGAGGTACTCATCCAGGCTGGATGCTTGGACCAGTCTCTGCAATGACCCTGACACAGACCATCACACCCAAACATCTTTAGCCCTCAGACTCTCGGCCAAACTTAGAGCTGCTCATGGCTTTCCAGCCCAACTCTCCAAGGCAAGCTTTGGACAAAGATCTTCACGGGAAGACACGTATCTCTTTGACACAGGTGGTCAGGTCTCTGGACAGATCCCAGCAGGGTCGGGACTTTCCCAAAGTAGCTTCTGTGCCTTGTTTTGCACCTGGACGGCAGCTGGTGATGGTTTCCTTGTGCTGCCTGAGGACCTCCCTTCATCTATAGCTAGTAGTTTCCAAGGAAAGCTTTGGTCTGCAAAACCCAGCTTGCAACTTTTGGCTTCAGAGCAGCCTGAAAGGCCCATCTAGCAGGAGAGGGTGGTGATCATCAGAGTAAGCATTGGACTGGATTTTTTCATGTTGGGCGGAAGGTTGTTATAGGATCAATCTCTTTAATACAGTGGGATATTAAGAAGCTTCCAGAAGGGATGAGCTGACCCTCTCTTTGCAATGTTTACCTGCTTTATTGACAGTAAGAACTCCACCTAATCAGCCTACGATTCCTCCAGAAGACAATTTTCCTTTTCATGATGAGGGTACGTTCAGTAAGGTGGCAAGAAATAAGGTGCTCAACTTTCCTACATTTGCATGGAGTATGCCCAGAAAAGGAGGCTCCAGCTGCAAAATCCTGCAGGAAGCCTTTACAAACTGGCTGCATCTTCAGTATTCAGGTGCTGAACTTCCCGCCAGGGTGAGCGCTCAGGTGATAACTCTCTGCTTTTGATCTATTGGATTTTGCAGTGACTTTGGTATGGTGATGAGACTGCAATATCCCATAATATATGGCTGTTTCTAGCAAGAGCTCAGCTATAATTGTATTTATGAGCAGAATACTTATAGAGGCCTTCAGGGAGCTTCAAGTGTAAAAACATTCCTATAACAACATATAGACAGCCAACAGCCAAGCAATTAATTTCTTGACTACAAGTGGTGTTTGGGGCTCTGTCCTGGTATACAACATCCATTACTGCTGCGGATACTCTGCTGAAGGGAACGAGGGAGCTGCTGGCTGGACACTCACTCTTTCCTCTGTGCTTTGTGTACTTAAAATATTTTCTAAATAAAGTTCACTGAAGCTACAGGAGACCACTAAAGTTCTAGTGTATTTTTGGGAAAAACACAGCTTTTTGTCTGTAGCAGTTTATATAGTAACAACCCTTCTTTCCAACTTGTCCTCCCAAAGAAGAGGCAGGTACAGTCCTGGCACCAGAATGGAAAGTGAGAGGCCAATTTTCCAAGCCTGCCTGGGATCCTGACTTACAGAGTGTCCTCACCTCTCTATTTCTCAGTGATCACACAGAATCACAGAATGGTTCGTATTGGAAGGGACCTTAGAGATCACCTTGTTCCAACCCCCCTGCCCTGGGCAGGGACACCTCCCACCAGCCTGGGCTGCTCCAAGCCCCATCCAGCCTGGCCTTGAACCCCTCCAGGGATGGGGCATTCACAACCTCCCTGATCTTTCCTTTCCCCTTGCAGATTTATGAAGGCCCAGACGATGCCGACATTAACTAGGTCTGGTCATCCACACCTGGTGAAGGCAAATGAAAAACAGTTCCCTTGACAGGAATCTCAGTGCCTGTGTTTGTTGCTGAAATTAACTTAATAATGGAATATCTCACACAATTCAAACCTCCCATAGAGTGGCATTAATCAGCCTTGTTCTACTGGGGAAGAAATTATGTTGCAGTTAAAGATAACTTACAGTTTCTGATTAGTAGGGAGAGAGGAAATGAGATTGTCTTCATCGTTTTATGAAACAAAACAATAGGATATTCAAAGAATTATAGAATTTCAAATGAAAAATTGTTGAGAAAAGTTTCCATTCAATGGACAAACTGCCGCAGAAAATTGCAGAAGCCAAGGACTTAGAAAATGTGAAAGGGCTTCAACGTGTAGGATTCAATTAGTAGGATTACAAATGATTTTGGTAGTTGTAATATAGATGGTTCCAGTATTATAAAGAAAAAAATGTATTACAAATTGAGTTGTATCCTTCAAACGCTTTGTAAGGTGTTCAAGCTCCTTCATAAGAAGAGCCTCCAGTTCAAGCACTCCAAAGCCGCAAAGCCCCTCCCAGAGCAGTTGTGTAAAGACAACTGAGCCTACATTGCTCGGTTTAGGTGTTAATCAGAGGCATCAGGACCTGGTTGTGCCCTTCTGGTTTCTCATATACCCCTGACGGTGTCGCAGCAGGCAGCGCAACGGCTGGTGAGGGAAGGCAGCGAAGTAGAAAGTGCCGTCTTAGGGCTTGGCACTGGGCTGCTCATCTGTTGAGAAAGAGAATTAAAGGTATCTGGCTCCCAGGTAAAAGCCTGTACTATGCACTAGGCTTTGCTCAGAAAGAGCAGCTCTACTTTGAGAAAATGTCTTTTCAACAAACACCGGCTTCTGGGCTTCAGCTGGCCACCTGCAGCAGTCAGGAAGAATTTTTCCCCAGAAACCATGTTTTCCTCATTTAGGAGGAGGGTGTTTTTCCCGCTCTCCTGTAATACACAAGGATAACTGCAGCTGGAGATGCAATGCTTATTGGAGCGATTGAGTTAACTGAAGCAGCACTACCTTGAAGCTCTTAAAGCTATACTAGAGAGGTATGTGTGTGTTTGTGTTTATAACTAAGCCTGGCTTGAAGTGTACTGCTAGAAAAGTCATCATATTTACGCAGAATATAATTTGCAAACCCATATTGTGTTTTTGTTGTGTAATAAGGAGAAGACATTAAACATCTTCAGGGGTGCTGTGATAATTAGCAAATGAAACTTGAAGAGAGAACAGTTACTGCTGATGCTTGTGCTTCCTTTGGACTTCTGGTTCCTCTTTTGCAGGATGGGATGAAGCCAGGCTCCTCTTCATCAGATGACACTCCATGGTGCACTAGCTGCCACCTGGATCTACAGAACCTGGGGATCTGTGAGTGCTGACTGAGCACAGCAAACCTGGAGCTGGCCACATCACTAAGTTGGAAGATGTGCTTGTAGAAGGCTGAAAGACAAAAAGGTTGAAAGCTGCTCAGTCCAGGTACCTCAGCTCTCTAAAACAGTGGCAATGTCCAGTGTCCCGGGAAGTGAAGCCACTGTAAGAGTCTGGTGGCTGGAGGGGGGGGCGCCTGTGCTGAGCACTGCAGGGGGAGGATGTGTCCTGTTGGCAGAGGGAGGATGGAAGAAGCAGTGTGTGGAAGGGACCAGTGGGCAGTCCTGAAATGTCAGCTGGCCTTTGACATTTCACCAAGTTTCGTGGCATTTTGAGAGTGGGGGTGGCAGTACGGCATGGAGTGGAGAGATGTTGAGAACAGCAGTGATGTCTAAAGGTCACGGCCAGCTCAGGATGCTGGTGGGATATGAGGGGACAGGGAGTTCCTTCCCTAACCTAGGACAATAGCTTCCAGCCTTGCAAAGTAAATGCTATAAATTGAAATTATTTATTTTTTGAATAATAGAGCATCTTGTAAAGTTTGACTGAGCCCTCAGCAAACATGAGCAACAGGTACTTGTGCTGAACAGGAACTGCCAAGAGAGCAGCAGTACTTGGGCTGAGCTCAGGTGGTTGCTAGGGCCAGTGGAGGAGGACTTGGCAGATAAAAGCTGATCAGCTGCAGGTCAGGTGGGGCTTTGGCAGCCAAAGTCAGTGAATGAAATGTTACTAAGGCAGCTTGATTGAACAGGGAAATCATGGCTGAACTCCAGTGCTAAAAGGATGTGTAAGTGAAGAAGGTGACATAAGATGAATAGAGAAAAAAAAAAATTGCCCTGCCATACAGGGGTGGTGTTAGGAAGGCCAAAGCTCAATTGGAAAATGATATTAAGGGCAATAAGAAGAGCTTCTACTGGTGCGTTAGCAGCAAAAATAATTAATAGGGAAACTGTGGGCATGCTGATGAATGAGAAGAATGAGATTCAATGATAATGGGTACAGAGAAGGTGGTGAAACTAAATGCCTCTTTTTGTCTTCTCCACTGACAACGTCTCCTAGACCTTTGGGCTTAGAGAAAAGATCCAGTAGTGGAAGAGGACTGAGTCAAAGATCTCTTGGGAAATCTCAACTCCTATGAGTCCATGGGACAAAAAAGAATGCATGCAAGGCAGTGTCTTCCAGGACAAGAAAGATGTTGGTCGTGGGGTTGGTGTACATGTGACACCCAAGGAGAGGCTAAGGAAACTCACTGGTTCAGCATGGGGAAGGAAAGAGTGAACCTAAATAGCAACCTTATAGTACTTTCCAGTAGGTATTGAGAGGATAGAAACAGGCTTTTTACTGAGGTGTTTGGTGGAAACTAAGAAACAGTGGTAGAGTCTGAAATTTGGAGTTTCTGACTGCATATAAGGAATCTTCTGTGTAAAACAGTAAAGCGTTGGAATAATGATCTGAGCAGATCTCCTACTTTGGAGAAGCTAGATCCGAGCAGCCTGGTCTGATACAGGATCCAAGTCTGGACATTGCCTAGAGGACTCCTGATGTCCCTTCCGGACTGAGTCATTCTGTGATGCAGGTCAATTCAAAACCCACCTGGAGGCGTTCCTGTGCCCCCTGCTCTGGCAGGGGGTGGGACTGGGGGATCTCCAGAGGGCCCTGCCAACCCTATGATTCTGTGATTCTATTATATAAATCACTGCAGTCAGGGTCTTAGCTGATGTTCTCTAATAAAAGCTTTATTAAAATGTGAGTCCTGCTGTGGGGCTTCTCTGTGCTCCTCCTTCCAAGCAGCCCACCTTGTCCTGTGGTGGAGATGCCTCAGCTCTGCCCTGGCATCCCCAGGCTGGCGGGTGAGACCCTGCGCAAAGCCCCAGCCCTGGTCCGCTTTTGCTGTTGCATGCTGATGCAGCTGAAGGAAGTGCAGGCTGTAGAGGTCACTGGGTCTGCAGTTCCACCTCCCTCCCTTGCCAAAGCAACCTTCCCAGCACTAGCGGAGCATCTCAAAGATGTTGGAAAAGCTTCGTCTACTTATGAATTTCTGAGATGGCCCCTTGAAAATGGTGCAGACGTCCTCATTGTCCTTTTCTTCTCTTGGATGCTGGCTCAGCAGTTGACTTGAAACATGACTTTGTCCAGAGTAAAATGACCACCATTCACTCTCAAAGCTGGAGATTTTTTGGCACACTTCTGTCAGTGCTGCTGTGCCAGGTTGTCTGCAGATACCAAAAAAAGCCCACACCCAACTGGCTCATCCACAGAGGATTTCTACCTAACCAACCTACTGCGCCTGGTTTGTGTGTGCTGTGGAAGTTTATAGCATTATGTGAAGTTGATCACACCAAGGTCTTTTCCTGGGCTACTGGTTCGGAGGTGTCTGGACGGACACTGTCTGCCTAGGATACCAGTGGTACATCCCTCTACGCTGGCCACTGCCTTCTGCTGTTTGCCTACGTGCTCTCCTGCTGTCCTCGGGCTCCCAGCTGCCCCATGGGGAAGGTGTTACACATGTGAGCACTCGTGCACATCTACAGGTTGCTGCAGAGACTGTTACCTCACCAGAAAGACCCTGCAGGGACTTGTTAGTCCAGGGGCCTTAATGAAGGGGCTCATTCAGCTGCTCCTACCTTCTCCGTGGGAGGCTGCTGGGAAGGTGCAGAGCTGCCTGCCACTGGAAACTGCCACTAATTGGACCTTATTAAAAATTTACTTCTGTTTTACAATAAAGCTGGAGCATTTAACTTCCCCCAGCAAAGCCATTAATTAACAACACAAATGGGCTATGCTGCCAGGAGAACAGCAAAGCTCTGACTGTCAATACAGTGACCTCGCTGCAGCCCTTCCCACCAGCTCTGCAGGGAAATGCAGCCGCCCACGCAGCCCTGTACAGGTCTACATGCAGATGAACAGCTTCTGATGGTTGTCCCTCATGGAGTGCAAGCTGCAGGACTCCTGTTTGCTCCAGGAAGGAGCTAGGATGCAAGGATATGTCCTGGAAAATAATCCTATTTTTTGAGTTTGTTGTTGTTGTTGTTTCTAATGAGAACTAATCACCTGATTGATGCAAGCTGCCCAAGAATTGGAGAGCATTAAAGGGCTAATGAAAAGGCCTAGATCTCCTGGAGGATTTCCTCCTGTCCCAGGAGACATCCCTGTGGCCAGAGTTTGTCTCAATGGGCTGTACTGCAGCAATACGATGCTGCCATCACTGGATGTTGAAAAGCAGATGCTGGTTGGAGCTGTCGCTGATATTTTTGCAGAGGTTGCTGTCTGTTAGGTAAAACCACATAATGCCAGTAGCCTAGTTCGGGAGACCTGTTGGCTGGGCAATTAGTGACCAGGTGGGATTTAATACTCTAAATTCCTGCATCTTGAAAAGCATACCCATTCCACCTCCGTGCAGGAATCAGTGCTAACTCTGCAGAAGGAGCTGGGGCTAAGGCTCTGCCTTCCCCTGCAGCCTGGGCTCGCTGGGTAGGTGTGCCTGGGGGAGCAGGACTAAGGAGTAGTGTTTTTCCTTTTGCTGTGGTAAGCTGATGGATCCCAAATTCTCCATTACCCTCGTAGAGTGTTCAGTGACTGGAAGCGTCACAGTTTCCTTCACAGAGATGGCCTTTCCCCAAGGACTCACATGCCCCCACACAAGCAAATAGCAAAGTTATTGCTTGCCGTCCCACAGGAGCTTGTTGTCTGCAGGGATCTCTAGCACTCGGGCAGAGCAAGGGCATCAAGGAGAGAGGTGAGTACAGCCTCCCTCTTGAACTCCCCCGGCCAGGCTGTGCGCAGAGCAGGGACCTGGGCAGGGGGTTTGTGGCACGGGCTGGTCTCCTTCATCCTCCAACCCATTTGCAAACTTGCATTGCCCTTAGATAGCTGCTTCCTGCTCTGCAGCTGAGTGTGGAACCATCCAGTGCTCCGCTGCAGCGATCCACACAGACCACAGCCCCCAGGGTCTCTCTTTACCGGGCTGGGAAGGGTGTAAGCTTCCTCCAGTTACTCCCATGCAGAAGCAGCTGTGGGAGGGATGCTGTGAAGCAGGTTTCCAATTAGGTGCAGCGCCGTGGCACCTGTCTGGATGTGACATGATAATGCACCTGCTAAACATTATAAGAAGCTTCAGAGATTCAATGTGACACATGCGAAGCAATAGCTGGAGTTTAGTCAACACTCCATCAGTTAAAAGTCTATATTTCCAATTATCTGCGGACAGTTTGCCTTCAAGGATAATTGGCTTCCCGCAGCTCTCTAGAACAGATGTCAGGGAGCTCCTTCTCTTCCGCATGGGAAATCCTGGAATGGTTTATAGCATGCAATACTGCGGAGGTGTCAATGTCAGAGGTAAAGCAGGATTTGGGGAACGATTAGGTGCTCTCCAGGTGCAAAGGTTCACAGAAGCACCAGCCTGTGAGGAGCATTAGTTACCCCATCCTCCTCATGAACTGTTGGGCTTGGAAGCCTACACAGTGAAGATGACCTGTGGGAATGTCCCTGTCCCCTGAGGAGAATGCCAGGAGATAGGCAAAGGAGGGTTTGGTCATAGTGGGGGTGTTGCAATTGTCCCTGTGGCATAAGGTGGACTGAAGAGACATCCTGTCAGGACGACCACACTGTCTCCCTTCTTGATGCTATCTGTGGAGGGCAAGAAGAAGAGGATATTTCATTTGAAAATGGAACTGCGCGTAACAGGCCTCCTGTGCACACACCTGGGGCAGTCTCCAAGCCAGCAGGCAGACAAACACGGCCTGACAGACCCTGCCGACTGTTCACCAGCTCCAGGATGCTCACGCTGACATCCAGCAGGCTGTCAAATCCACATGGACAGGCTGCACAGTCCATGCAGAAGAACTGATAGAGAAAGCAGGAAATCACATGAGGGAGGACTGCCCAAACTCCAGTAAGAAACTGAAGCTTAAGAACTTTCCTTGCAAAATATAAATGTCTGAGTGGAAAACTGAGTTCTTAATACAAAATACTGTTGCTGTGCCTTATGGGAATTGTAATTTTACCACTCCTTGCCTTTGGTCTCCTCTAATGACAAGGCTCATTGACTAATCTGCAGCTTCTAGGAACCACTGGACCTCTCCTCAAAACTGTGTCAACTGATGTCTGACACGGTGGCCACTGTGAGTGCTGAGAGATGTAAACCTGCTCCAAAGAGAGTGCCCAAAGAAACCCAAGGGAGAGGGAGGGCCGGAGGCACACCAGGAAGGGTCCTGTGCAGCACTTCAGCTCTGTTTCTGCATTAAAAAAATTGTGATTCAGTCCCTGGACTTTCTTTTAAGGATGAAAAATCTGCAGCTTCCAAGGGAAAAAGGCATTTCCCTGACAGAAAAATTTATAGCCCAACCCTTTCTTTTTCCCCTTTGGAGGTAAGTTGTGGTTGTTTCATATTGTTTTGTTTTTAACCTAAAAACAGCTATTTGCACAGTGACATCTGAGACCGTCCCTCCAGCACAGCTGGAGAAAGGACATTAATGGATGTGAAGGCTTCCCCAAACGATCTTGGGGAGGCTGTTGTGCCACTGGGAAGGAGGACACTGTGGCACACGCTGGGAGTGCTGTGCAGTTTTGGGTGTGCAGTGCACGGTCCTGAGATGCGATGGAGAGATCTGGCTGCTGTGGCCATGGGGAAGGGTGACAAGAAATTCACGGGGTACAAGAAGGAGCCCCAGGCTGTGGGCATCCACAGGGTGCCTAAACTTGGGCCTTTCTTCCAAGGAATTACGATCTCATTTGTGAACCACCGCTTTGTACATCCTACCCCTCAAGGCATCAGGTTTTGGCACAGTACAGTGTATATTTGACTGTCATCCCTGAGGAGCTCCAGGCTGCTGTTCATCTGCAGTTACATGGAGAACCAGGGAAGGATGTGGTGCCCCAGGGCATGAAGGCAACCGCTAAATATACCAGTTCTTAGCAATATTTCCCATGAAGGGGGATGTGAGATAATTACCTAAGCCACAGTGAGCAGCATCACACCTGAGCAAGCAAAGGAGAGGCAAGGACACATGTGAAGGTCCCCAGCACAAACTGGACCCCTCTTGACCCGCTGTTATGTCTGAGGCTTGGCACCTGGTATCGGGAGACATTGATCTGTGTAGAAGCTTTGTGGTGTCTCTTTGCAGTCTGAGCAAGATCTCTGCTGTCCCCTGGCTTCGTCAGCACTGTCCCTTATTCTGACTGCTGCTGGACTGCTAATGAGCAAGTAATTGCATCCATATCAGCAAGACAGTAATAACCAGGGACCATGGGCGGCACGTTCCCAGGAGGAGGAGCAGCAGGAGGGCTGCACTCTGGTCTCTGCCCGTGGCCCACAGCAAACCAGAGACCGTGATTATTTGCTCTAGGTGACTTCCTTCTGACTGGCCAGATCACAAGGCTTCGTGCCCGTTCCCCACCTGAGTGCTTCACCCGGTGAGTGGGAACAGCCCTTTGCTGGCCACAGTACCAAGGCTTCACCCACAGAGCTGTAGGGCTCCCTCCCGGCACGTCCTTCCCCAGTACCCGTCTGGGCTGGGCCGCTGCATCTTTGCCCTGAATTTTACCCTCTTTGGCTGTTTTCTTCTTCTGTGAAGACAACAACTGCACGGTGTTAGTGACCTGACTGCAAAGAGCAGGCAGCCCATCGAGGAGGATCTCTTTGCAGATTATTCACAACTGATTTTTTTGCTTCCATCTGCCCGACTCTACCATCTGGGATGATCTTCGCTCCTGCAGGATACCAGCGAGGTTCCCGGGCCTGGCTCTCACTCCAATTCATCAACAGCAATAACAGGATCATTACATAGCCATTCGCTTACTCAGGCATTTTGGCTTACCAGCGTGGTGATATCACACGTTATTACCCTATAAACCTTCCCATGCAGATAGATGTGCAATGACCGGATTAAGTGTCCCCAGCCTGTCTCCCATGTGCTCTGCCCGCAGCGATCCCATCCCGTCCAGTCTGTGGCAATTCAAGGCTCTGCTTTGCCGTGTTAGAAGAGTGCTGTTGAAGTTAATGTCTTTTCTCCCTTGACAAAGGGGCTTATGCAAAAACCAGACATTTTATTCCCATCCTTTGCTTGGTTTTGCATCAGAAGAGCAACATTTAGCCAAGCGATGTGCCCTTAGTTGTGTAATCAAACTGCCTCTTGTATGTGGTCATGTGTTTAGTTAGATAAACCCGGGTGCTTCCATAAGAAATCTATAAAACATTCTTGATGTATTACACAGTGCAGCACAGCTTCAGAAAGGAGAAGCCCACCACTAAAAAACAGGGGGAAACACTTTGTGACTGGATTTTCCTGTTTTGGGTATGAGAGACTGAGCTGACCTTTCTCTATCAAATATGGGAAATCTTTATTTCTGATGCCAAGGGAAAGCTGGGAAGGCTCAGCTTGCCTGTGAATTAAAAGTTTTCCATGGGCAGGAGTTACTGACATAACTGGTAATTGCCAGAGCCATGGCTTCTAATCAAGGAAAACAGGAACTGTGGCTGAATAAAGCATTTCAATATATGGGCACTTTTTTAACCATTTCCGTGCTGTCTCTGTTGCCCAGGTGCTGTTCCATCAGCTCTGAGTGGGAAGAGCCCATGGGAGCAGCAGCTTCAGGGTTTAGCAATTGGGGCTCTCTTGAGCTGTGGGGATCAGGAGAAAGCTTTGAAACTCCTCAGGCAGCTGTGTCGGCATGGGATCCATCTCCCTGGGCTCTGGTTTAGGTATGTCTCGGTGAGCTGGTCACCTGGGCTTCACTGACGTGTCACAGCCACTGCGCAGGGACAGCTTCTGTCAGCCACCTTCCCTCGGATGGGAAGATGTTTCGTCTCCAGTGCAGATGGGTACGTGGCGGAGAGCTGGGGCAACAGCACCCATCTTCAATGCCGGTGAGTCACCTCCGTGGTTCTCAGCCCAGAGACAGAGAGGGTCCGGGAGGAGGACTTTGGCCTCACAGCCCAGACCTGGGGTATTTCATGGCTCTGCCCCAGTGTGACTGCTTCTCCTCAGGTGTCACGCCCTCCTGCATAAAAAATTTTCCTTTGGGCCACTTTTCCACAGGCTCTTGAAGGTGAAGGGAGGGGGCTGTCTGTGAGTGCCAGTGGCCAAGTGACAGAAGATGCCTTGTTAAACACTGGTGGAGAGATGCTCTGGAGAGGGAGTGATTGTGTTCCCTCCTCTGATGGGTGGCTGGAGGGTGCACCTATAATGTGAGTTCTCATACCAGTCCTGCTACTACCACTTACAGCACATTCAGAATTCAAACTGAATAATGGAAATGAAGCAAGGAATTGTTTCCAACTGTACTGAAGAGGTTTTGGTCAAGGGCCTGAGATGAAATCACCTCCTCTTCCTGTGGTCTCATGCCGCCAAGAAGTTATAGTGGCAGGTGGGCAAAGATTTTGCTCAGTCCAGGCTCCTGGTAGGGAAGGCAGAGACGATGGGCATCATCTCTCCCACCCATCTTTTCCTGGACTCCTGGCATTTGGAGGTGGTTTACACCTGTGTGTGAGCCACTGGTGTCCTCTGCCATAGCAAGAAAAGGTGTGATGGACACCGAGAGCAGCTCTGTTTAGCTGAGGATTGAAGCTGCAGTTGCTCCCAGGAAAACACTGCAGCACTCCAAGGGAGAAATATGTGAGCCTTGGGGACAACACGACCAAGCTGCATCCAGCTTTATGCAAATTTATTTAGGCATCATCAGTGTTACTCCTAATTTCTACAGTCCGGGCAGCCTGGACTTCGTGGGGTTGTGCTACCATAACCAGAAGATTGTTTCTGGAGTATGAAGCTAACTAGGGCTAAAAAGATTTTTTTTTTTTTTTTCCAGAAGCGAAAATAGAAGACTCAGCCAAATTGCTAATATTTGTACTGACCTACAGATAAAAGCAACACCATTCCCCAAGTCTAATTATGCTTGGAAAGGGCCAGGTTTTATTCATTTTTCACAAATCTGATGGATATTGACTTAAATGTTTCTACTGGCAGGATATAAAATAAAAACAACTCTGATGCTAATTGCCATTTAGTCAATCAAAATGCTGTGATTTTAGAAAATATAATTCAGAAATTAACTCAGAGTGCTTCACAGAAATTTGGAGCGCTAAAGAGGGCCTCTGGCAAATGTGGAGAAAAATAGTCTCAAAGCTTAGTGTAGGATGGACTTGGCAATAGCGCTGCAATACAGAGCCTTGACAATGGCCTCTTTCTGCACTGGGCTGGTGGTGGGAGCAGAAGTGGCTCATTGGACATTTACAGATTAACTGCCGTCATCCACATTGCTAGAATACAGTGTCAGCGCCTGGGGGCTGCTAGGTCTCCTTTGGAAAAGATATTTTTTTTTTTTCCAGTTTAGTATGTAGTACAGCTAACCTTGTAGTCCTTTTGATTCCTCGTATTGACAATCTCCAATGCCCAAACATACACGAGCTGCTGAAGTCCAATAAAACTACTCTTCAGGGCAAGGATCCATTCACAATGTTTTTCTGTCCAGAGCTGGGCGAACAATTAGGATTTTGCATTTCTTGGGTCAATAAAGCCATAATTTTGGGTTGAAAAGAATATTTCACTGGAACATGCCAGGGAACCTTTAATTTGCTAGGGTGTTTTTTTAACATTTTTTTTAAACAAATTAAAAATGAAAGGATGGAACTGCAGGAAAAAAACTGCTGTGCAGAAAAACTGTAAAATTTTAGATCTTGGGGGCATTTTTAAAACTTCATCTTTTGACTGAAGCAACTTGACAGCTTTGCAAACTGTTTACATCGACTACATATATATTTTCTGGAGGAAAAAGATTGTCTTCAGCCAAAATAACTAACCGATCTGTAGCTGTGTTACAGATGGATCTGGTACTGCTAATGCTGTGCGATTCTCCTATTTTCAGTGGCGTGTGCTTTTGTCACACTTTGATAGATTGGGCTGATGTTTCCCATGCCAACCATCTCCCTCTAGATGAGTGTTTATATGTTTGTTTTGAAAGTTTCATAAAAAAAAACCCAGTTCAGCTGTTCTTGAAAATGAGGCTAGAGGAAAAAAAATAATTCCTTTTTATGCTACTCTTTTTAAGAAAGTCCTGTGGTACTTGGGTATTAGGGATAATCCAACTTTTGCCGACCCTGTGTAAACTTAGTTTGTTTTAGTTCAGTTGGAAGTTCTTGAAAAATCTCATTCTAAACAAACCGAGCAGGAGTTTGTTGGTATTCACAAGCTAAACTCCCTGAAAATCCCCTTTGCACAAAGCACGGGCTGTTCCTTCACGCTTTCTTCCCGTGACGCCATGGGGTCTGTGCGTGTCCTCAACTTGTCCCTTGTCAGCACCAGCCTTGCTGGCTCCTGGGGGCTCTGCGCAGGGGATGCTGATGTGTCTCCTGTCACTGCCCCCAGGTAGGGGGGCTGCTGCCTCACCGCGCCTGGCCCTGCATCTTACCTCAGCTGCACGTGTGTAATGCTGGAGCCAAAATCTTGCTGGAGGTGAACTGATGCTGAACCTCTTTTCTCTTTCCTGTCCCTTGTTGCAATTCCAGGTGTCCCTTCTGGATACATCTCCCTGCCCTCTGTTGCAATGCCCAGACTATTCTCAATACGGCCAACCTGCCTATACATGGATTTTAGCTTTCCTTAGGAATGGCTCACCACGGAACAACCGTGTGGTTGTGCTAAATCAGAGCCTGCAGGGCTGATGGATCCCAGGAGTCTTCATCTCTGCACTGCAGCCTGCAGAGGGTCCTGGAGCAGATGATTTATCCTGGTTTCCCTTGCGATATCCCAGCACCATGGGTGAGAGGGTGCAGCCCGGCAGGTTTGGTTCCTGGTCCCTGGCTATGAAGGGATGCAGCGGCTGGTTTCCCCAGGCTGGACCCAGAGCTCCATCAGCTGCGTGGCTTGCCTGTTCCTGGCATCAGCACTCCCAGGCACTGCTTCAGGGAGACCAGTATGAAAATGTCTGCACAGCATAAAAGCAATGGGAGGGAAGGCAGCACCATGCCTCGAGCTCTGATCTCAGATCTCAGCCGGGACTTATGGCCCTGCTTGTCCCAGCTGCAGCCTGGCTGTGGAAGGTGAGAGCTGGCAGATTGCTATAGACACCGAGGTGTCCATGCCCTGGAAGAGGCTGCTGGGCTCCGGAGGAGTCTTGGTCCTGACAGTGAAGTGAAGCGTGAGGCTGGTCCTGCTGCATCCTCCGGGGCAGGAGCTGCTCTCTGCCTCCCTGGTCCCAGCGAGAGCGAAGGCAGCAGCATCACGTCCCCGCTCACCCCGGCGGCTGCAGCTGCCCCCGCAGAGGCCGGCGGTGGGTAGAGGACCTCTGACCTCAGCCGGGGCGAGAAGCAAGCACAGAACCACAGGAGCATCCCTTTAGAGAGAGAGCACTCTTTGTAAGCTTCAGCTAGGTGATAGTCATCAGGGTCTGACACAAAGGAAACTTTGGGAGGGGGAAAAAATCCAGGAGCAGCAACCATTAATCCTAAAGAGTGAGACTGCAAATGTTGCCAGAGTCTACTTCATATGGTTTTAACTCTGAGGGAAATCTGGAGAATCTGCGCTAATCTACATATTTAAGAGAACAAAATAGCCTGAAACATAGTGCTACATTTCTTTAAATACTTGTCTTAAAATTAATACAGCAATTAATTAATCATTAGAGTTGTATATTCCTTGAATGCACTTTCTTTGAAGCCTCCTTTCTAAGTAAAGAACAATTCTAATCCTAGATTTAACCACAAAACTCAGCCCTGGCCATTAACTATGCAAGTGCAGTGGCACATCCATAATACAACTTTTCTGTATGTTTGTGAGTATGAACATTGAGCACCTAAATCTATAAAAGATAGGCAATATAGTGAAACCCCTCTCCCAGGGAAAATGGAGTGTTTGAGCTTTGTATGAAAAAAGATATGGTCAGTTTATTTACCTTAGACAACAACAGAGCTGTGGAAATTTGAAGTCCTTGTCATTTGGGGAGCTCCAACGGGTTTTATTCATCATTGGCCCTAAACCATGATCTTTCCCAAGCTCTGGAGTGACTTGAAGGAGCATGTGCAGATGTATCCCTTGACAGGAACATACCAGGAAAAAGTTTATTTAAAGCAGAGAAGACGAAACTTTGCCTTATCCATCACTGCTGTTCAGAGCAAAATAAAGGCACAGATTGATTTTGTGTTAGAAGGTAATTAATTGTTGTACAAAGCCTGGTTTAGAGTTTAAAGGCCACATTACTACAGCTAGGACCTCTGGCTGTGTCAGCAGCATCTGGCAGCTGAGAAATGTGAAGAAAGAAGCAGAGTTTGCCCTGAGCAACTAGTCTGTGTGCTCCAAAAATAGGCAGAATTCACAATAAGATGATGAAGGATGGAGCAAGAACTGAGGAGGTATTAGGGCATGTGGCAATAGGACCTGTAGGACTAATTCTCTGCCATACCAGTGTTTGATTCCAGGTTGCTCCTGATTTAAGCTGAGAGGAGAATCGTAAGCAGTGATCCCAGCAGGACCAAGAGCCAGGCTTTCTGTGAGCAACATTTGCTGGTCCTTGGTGACCCCGTGACTATGATGCTGAGTTACACCCACGCTTTGCACAGTGCGAGCACCGCAGCACAGATTGGAGCATGGATCCTCCACAGGCTGCTCTTCACCTGCCTCTTTGTGCGAGTTGCCCGCACGTGTTCAGCAGAGCACCCCCTCGGTCCGTGCCCTGCAGGAAAGGCTGGCGGGGCTGAGCAGCATGCTCCTCCCCAGGCTCAGCAGGGCTGAGTGAAGAGGAGGCAGGCAGGAGGCAATGACTTTTTGAGCATCCTTCCCTAGGATGCTCGCCTTTCTTCAGCAGCCTGTTCTGAGCCACATCTTGGCCAAAAGCGTGTTTCTACTGCCCAGAAGATGGAAGGAGAAAGGGACAGACCGGGCAGGAAGGTAAGAGAATTATTGAGCTGCCGCCTGATGTTTAAAGGGATGTAAGGAAGCTGGGGCTGAGTTTGTAATGAGGTAAAGGATCCCCCATATCATGGACCTCTTGTGAAAAACAGCTTATGGTTGAATGTCAAAAACTTCACAGGCAATTAAAATGTTGATTGTTTGACTTATAAGGACAGGCTGAAATTTCATAGAATCACAGGGTTGGCAGGGCCCTCTGGAGATCTCCCAGTCCCACCCCCTGCCAGAGCAGGGTCACCCAGAGCAGGGGGCACAGGAACGCCTCCAGGCGGGCTTGGGATGTCTCCAGAGACGGAGACTCCCCCACCTCCCTGGGCAGCCTGGGCCAGGGCTCTGCCACCCTCCAGGGAAAGAAGTTCCTCCTCAGGTTTAGGTGGAAATTCCTGTGCTCAAGTTTGTGCCCGTTACCTCTTGTCTTGTCCCTGGGCACCACTGAGAAGAGCCTGGCCCCATCCTCCTGACACCCCCCCTGTCAGTATTTGTTAGCATTGATAAGGTCCCCCCTCAGCCGTCTTTTCTCAAGACTAAAGAGACCCGATTCGCTCAGCCTTTATCCATAAGAGAGGTGTTCCAGTCCCCTCAGCATCTTGGTGGCCCTTTGCTGTCCCCTCTCCAGCAGTTCCCTGTCCTTCTGGAGCCGGGGAGCCCAGCACTGGCCCCAGCACTCCAGATGTGCCCTCCCCAGGGCAGAGCAGAGGGGGAGGATGACCTTCCCCCACCCGCTGGCCACACTCTGCTTGATGCCCCCCAGGATGCCATTGGCCTTCTTGGCCACCAGGGCCCATCGCTGGCTCATGGCCATCCTGTTGTCCCCCAGGACTCCCAGGCCTATCTAAATGCTGTAATTAATCTGTTCAAGTTATTGTATAACCTGATAAAGCAAATAAGAGACAAGGCAATTTTCAGGTGAAATTTCCTTTCTCCTACTCTAATGGGATTAGTATCTTTTAAATTAGCCCATCTTTTTGCCTCAAAGTATAAATAAGACTTTTCTGAGCTCCCTCTCTTTCGTCTCTACCTCTGTCTCTTTATTATCCCGGCCATCCAAAGTCATGTGCTGCTGCATCTGGAAAGGTTGGTTTGACATAAAAGACTCCTTTTCATTGGTAGGTTTCACATGCAAAATTAATCCAGATGGAGTGCTGACTTCAACACAGTTTTAGAAAAAAGATATCAAAAAATCTTGTTCTGTAGTCTGGGTTCTGACAAGGAGCTTCTCACAGCCACGTGTTGGCCGGAGGTGGCCACTAACCACCCAAGTGAGTTACTTCATAAGCAGCAGCACTGCTGGAGGGGTCTGTCACATTATAAGCAAGATATAAAACTGACCATCTGTGAAGCTTTGCTCTAAATCCCAGGGTCCTTCATAAAACATTCTGCCTGATTAGAGCCCCCAGGATCTTCAGCTGGAGGAGCCCTCCCCCACCTTTTCCCCATATTATAGGGTGCTGGAAGTAAAAAGGCCCAATTCCATCCCAGAGCATCTGCATCTTGATAATGCATGAGGTCTGATACTTACAGAGCTCAAGTACTTCATCAGCCCCCTAAAATGAAAGTTTTGGAGCCTAAGTGGGTGCTTCAGCCCAAGCAGCATATTTTTCTGAATAGGGGCAGTTCTGTAGGACAAAAGGCACAAACAACTATCATAGAATCATAGAATCTTCATGGTTGGAAAAGACCTTTGAGATTTCAGGGCTGTTCATTCAGGAAATCAATTCAGAGATTGGCTGGCTCTGAACCGGGACATTGGACATGAAGTGCAGAACCAGGGAGAAGAGCAAAGTGAGAAGAGCTGCGGTTCTCCAAACAAAAGGCACAATAAACACGTCATGGGCAATTTACCCTACATGTGCCCTGGGGTCTGGTTTGGAAAGCTATCTCAGCAAATCTCCCCTGCTGTGCTAATGGCCCTACTACTGGTAACAATGTAATGTCCTATTGATTATTTATCCATTGTTAGTAGACTTACCTATTCCCAGACCAATACTCCAGTGTAACTGCAAGCGAGTGCGTTTGATGTTTGACTGAATGCAAGGGTTGCTGCAGACATAAGATCCACGGCCTAAAGGGCGAAAAGACCAGATTTGTAAGCAGGGAAAATTCATCTAACCAGGATCAGACTTGTAAGGGGAGGTCCTAAAAAAAGACTGGAGCCTTTTCACTGTCACCAACAAGGGTTCATAGGCTCTGGGATCCTGCTATGCCACCTTCCTACCTGGCTGGTCTCCTGCTGTCAGACATGTTCACCAGAGGAAGATTTACAAAGGCAATGCTGTCCGGGAAATGGAATGTTATCCGTGGGGACAGGAAGGGTATCCAGCTGGGTACTTTTAATTTGCAGGCTCTCTCCTCCAGCATTTCACCAGAGCCATGAATCTTTGTCCCAGTCCAGCCTCTAAAAATCGCCATACCTGCTCATAATCCAGATATTTACAAAAGCCAAACAATTCTTTTTTTATATTATTGCTTTCTCTCTGGCCTTCATGTTCCCCACACCAAACTTGCGTTTTCCGGCTTTTCTTTGCAATTCCAGGGTTGGAAAGTGTGCTTTGATGCTGCGAGAGGGTGGCCTGTAATAGCCGTTTGCCTCTGAGCGCGTCCAGCTGGGCACAGGGAGCAGGACAAGTCCTCTCTCCCAGGCAGGAGCCTGCGCTGAGGGCAAAGCGATGAGTGGTCTGTGGCATGAAGGGAGTCTCTGGAAGCAGCGTGGGTCACAGCGAGCCTGGGGGGTTGTCTGCCTCCCTCTGGCTGCCCCCCCCCAGGCTCTCCAGCCTGGTGTGCTGGCCAGGCGTCTCATACCAGGAATTGTTCCCACCCATCTCTTTGACGATCCAATTGCCTGCCCTGGTCTGTACACACTCAGGTGCTATTTCAACCAATTCTTTTGGTAAAATACACTGAGAACTATAAATCATCTCCGAACCATCCAGGCTGGAAATCTTCCATGGCACCCAGCCCAGACAGCCCTATGGAAGAGGAATGGGTTAGCTGAGAAGCTCCTAGTGAGGAATGGACAGAGGTGCGGGTCTGAACAGGGGCACAGCTGCTCCTTCGTCATGGGAGAGCCCTGGATCTATCTGCCAGAGACCCAGACTGAACCGTAACCCTTTCCCTGCTGACCAGAAGCTCCTGGGCTGCTCTTGCTGAAGGATTTGCATCTGTCTGAAGAGCCCATCAAAATGCAGCAGGTGGGCTTTGCTCTGAAAGTACATCGCCTGGCTGACTAGGCTACATGGAAAGGTTGTACCACGCTGTAAACACGAAATTACATTTGTTCAGAGGCAACAGGCTCTGTATTTCATCACTGTCTGTCACTGCAGCTCTGCAGAGGGTTTACTGCAGAATGGATGGATCACCATGGGAGTGGGATGTTCTTTCTCCAAGGAGTCACCTGTGTGTATAGTAAGTCCAGCTCCCAGAGTTGAGGTGGCAATGCAAGGCACTTTCCAAGGAGACAGGGAGAAGGAGCACAGGGGGACCTTGTTACATTCCCCTTTGATTTCATTGTCCACCACTTTGTTCAGCACATCATGCTGCAAGTGCTGCTGAGTCTGGTGAACGTGACTTGCCCAGCGCTGCCAGTGTCAGGATGTCCCCTCCATCCTTAGGCTGCTTTGGCAGACAGAGAAACTCTGCATGCTGTCAGGGCATCCCTTTGAGAGAAAGTTTGGGATGGATTTTCAGGATTATAAATCCCCATTTGCTCTCCCCCCATGCTCTGCCATCCACTGAAGTAAAATCCCAGCAAACCTGGGCAGTAACTTCACTGGGTCTGCAGGCGGCAGCTGTAGCTAAAAAGGGAGAGGGCCTACCAAACTCGATTTAAAGGAGTGAGAGAAGTTGTGAAGTACTAGATTTAGGGTAACCTGTGTGCTAAATAGTCCCAGCTCCCTTATCTGGATTTTTCCCTACTCTTAAATGTCACAGCCACAGACCATTTGTCCCACAAACTTCTACTTTGGTCAGTGTATTGCTTGGATGGTGCTAAAGAAGCAGCTCTACAATACTTTACCTCATGTGGTTGTTTGTGGTCCATTTTTGCTGTATATACTGCAGCTGCCCTGCTCAAATTGTCCCTGTGGGGTTTTCTGCAATGCACTGTGTATTGCAGAAGGTTTTATCCTGTTCTGCCAGGAGGGCAGCATCACTGTCCCATGGGCACAGTGGCACTCCCCAGGCACCCAGGTCACAAGCTCCCCTTATTTTTTTGATAAGAGACATGGATGTTCTTCATAAGTTGACCTTTCAAAACATTTTACTTGTTTAGTGGGCAAGTTTCTTTGGCAGCGGTGCAGATGTGAGAACCTGACTGTGCTGCAAATCAGGGTATGAAGCTGGTCACCCAGAAAATGAAGGGTACGTGATTTGAGACCACTTGATAGCATCTCACTTTAAGTTGTGTGTGAAGAAGCAGATGTGATCCTGTGGGAGAAGCAGGGACAGATTGTTTTTTTCCAAATCTGTGTTCAACATCACAGTCACAAGAATTTGCAGATGCCTTTATGACACAGCCCAGACTGATTCCCAGGCAAGTCCAGCCTGCTTACTGAATAAGAAAGGTGTTTTGTGTAAAAAGCGATGAATAATCATATGATTAAACTCAACCTCCTAAGAAGTATTCCCAAGAGGCCTTAATGGTGATTATGCAGGCAATCTCGTTTTTAACTACTGATTGGCTTTGCAATCTTGTCTTGAATGCGGGGTTGTGCATGTGTGTGTGCCTGGATGAGCACGCACATCCGCGCCTGTCTGTGTGTGTACGTGTCTGCCGCCCCGCACACGTGTGAAAATCTCCACGGTTTTTAAAGACCAGAGGAAAAGCTCAGATGTCTGTCAGTATTGGCAGTGTTGGGTGGGCCGTGTTTGAGCTCTCCCCCTCTCTGCTGGGCAGCAGTGGGGGGAGCGGAGGATGGCTCCTTCAGGGAAGGAAAGGAGGAGAGTCCCTGGGATGTCAGGACTGTTGTGGCTCCTCTCACATCTGGCCAAGCTGGAGGACACCCCTCAGCCGTGGTCTGGCTGTGGCTCTGCGTGCTTTCCAGCACCACAGGACAGACCAAGGGTGTTTCTCAAGAAAGTGAAGCCTCTGTGAAATTGAACAGAGAGAACAGGAGGAAAATGCACTTGTACATCTCTTTAAAGGATGAAGTGGAGTTGTAGGCTCTTATCATGCCTGCCTCTTGATGTCACATTAAGACTCAGCTCCACAGTGAGCAATAGCTGAAGCTTTTGAGTCTTTCTCACACAGTTGAAAGAACTGAAAACACATGTTTGAGTTGCTAATTAGAGCCTGAGCCAAGGTCTGTTGTAGAAATCCTGATCACTCTCCTGTCGCTAGCAACAGAAACCAAAGCAATCTCTTCTTGTACATGCTACGTTTTCCCTGAAGAGCAGCTCTGGGATCCTTTGCTGATCTCTGGAGTGGTGTTTGTTCAGCTGCGACTGGAGAAACTTTTCCCTTCTCTTGCAGTGGATGGAAATTCAAAATGCAATTAATTGGATAGTCAGCTGGATAAATAATAGAGCCAACACTGGAGCTAAATTTGCTAAGGAACCCCCCTTTTACTGTGCCATAGATGCATTTACTGAGTAATTTAAGATGAGCATTTTTTCAGGTCAAATTTTCCGTGGGACATTATATATAAAGTCAGGACACTTGAAAATCCTACAAAATCTGCAAATTCAGTCCTTCATCTAGAAGCAAAGTACACAATCAACAGTGCATTGATTATATGTAGATGCATCCAATTCTGTCTGTCTGAACACACAGATTCAGTTTTGAGGGCAAACCAGAAAACAGTGCAAATCTCTCAGCTTTCTGCTTGCCTTCCCATTTAATTGCCCTTTCTCAGTTCTTTAGTATCTGATGTATTTTCACCTTTGCAGTAGAACTCTAAAGAGTAAGCATGCATTTATGATGGCACATTTAGGAGTGTGGACCCTGCTGTTGGAACAGTTGAATTGAAAAGAATTTATTAAATATATCAAGAACAATTGATCAAGGTCATTTGAGGGGAAGTTTTCTTGGGCTGATACAGAAGAAATAGATACAAAAGGAGTATCTACAAAAAGTATCTACAAAAGTAGTTGCATCACCAACTGAAATCCATGTCAGAACTTACCGGGAAGTGCCCAGGTACAAAAAGGTGTTTCAATGACTGAAAGGACAATAAGCACAACATGCAGCTGTGTTTGTATTGTCAACTTGGGATGCGGGGGAACGTCCTACCAGGCAGCTGACAGGAACTTTTTGGGCTTTGCTTTTCACTGGAAAGACAACAATGTGTTCTCTGTCCTGAATGCCTCTAGAAACCAAGGGGGATCCACACTTGGCAGGGTCCCATATTGCCACAAGTCCATGGAGACAGTTTTGGCGGTGTTTGCCCAGGTGTCTGTATGGCACACTAGCAGAGCCAGCACTACTTGAAGCTCCTGTGGGGTCCCCAACATGTAGCGGCAGCATCTAGGAAAGGACTACTTATGCTCCTTAGTCAGAGGGGTTTGATAGCTCATTCTTTCCAGTGATTGCATTGCTCTTTACTTCTCTTGGTCATTAATTGCAGGTCTTCATTTTCAGTGTTGTCTAAAGACAGGTTGTGATTTGATGCCTGCACCTTTCAACATTGTTTTCTCCTTTAGGCCACACAATTTATGCCATTTCAAGCATGCAAACACAATTTAGAAAAAAAACCCCAAAACCAATTAAACCAAACCTTTTTAATTCCTGTAAATGTAATGACCACATTTACACCTGTTTGTACTATGTATTTTGGAACTGCTAGGGCTTACAGTAGAGGCAGAGGCATTATTCACCCAGGGCTTATCTCATTCACGAGGCAGAGAAGTATTTGACTTTTGATTTCAGGTGAAGGACACGCTGCAGAACCAGATCAATCTATCTCTTTATCTTTGATTCATGAGCCAAAGAAATATATATTTCATCATTCAGGCTAAACTCATTGGGATGTTTGAGGAGAATCACAGAAATTTGGTTCAAATAACATAGCAAGCGCGTCCTAATTATTTTTACTGCAGAAACACTGTCTCCTATCTCTCAGTCTTGCTTCATCCCCACTGTAAAATGCGGTACCTTTTCCAAGAGAAAGGGCACTACTCTTTCTGCCTAGGTCAGAAGTGGAAGGGAATTTGTGGGTATAATGCATCACAACCCACCATGGCCTGCAGTGTGTCGTAGCAGGAGGAGCTGGAAGAGTTTGACCCCCCAGACTGAGGCAGGAGCTCCTTTCTGGAGCCAGTCACACATGCCATCAAACCCCGGAGTCTGCACCACAGCGGGAGATTTCTGCTCCGGCGAGTGGTGGAGGCGGCACGTGCTGCTGAGATCTGCTGCTGGGCACAGACCCACACAGGCAGCCCCCATTCCTGCAGCGGGATCCCAGAACTTTACACTGCAGTTTATGTGTACATTGCAGTGTGTTTCATGCAAATCAGCTGCAAAGAGACTTCTGAAAAGCCTCGGGTATGCCTATTGCCTATTGCAGTGCAGATGCTGCTGCTGCGTGTTCCTGAAAATCCATCTCTCCGACAGATGAAGGGAGGCTTGGGGTTCACGTGTGAGTGGGCAGGGAAGGACTTTATTCTGTCCACGTTTCACAGCTCAGAAATGCCCAGGCTTCAGCTCTCCTCTTTGCTACTTTTATTGCAGGGAGTTACAAAAGAGGAAACTTGGGCCTGAACAGACGGGGTAGGTTTGGTCCCACACAGGGATGTTCTCAAGTGCCAGTGAGATGTTTAAAAATGACCATACTCAAAGCTCAGAGGGGTTTCCACAGTTGGAGGTCTGGCTGGGAGGCCTTTGCTCCTTACGATATTTATTTTGTCACAGATTCAAGGTGCTATGAACTCAGAGAGGACAATTTAGTTCTACCAGTGCAAAACGTTTCATCAAGAGTGTCTGGAGGTGATGAAGTCAGGCTTTGCACAGCTTGTTTTCTATCTGGCTCTATCCCCCAACTCAGATATTAATGCTAATAGATTAGGGAGAGATTGAGCTGGATCAGATAAATATATTAACGCATCATCTGCATACAGCATTAATGCAAAGCTCTTTGAGCCCTTATAATACCGGGGATATTTTCATTTTGGGCATGTATTAGATCCCAAACATCCAGTTGCGAAATCAAATGACAAGAGAGTGAGATGTTCTTTCATCACTTTTCTGCCCAGGGAAGTGACTGGATATGAGGCTTTTTGCTGCTGCTGGGGAAGCAGTTAGAATAAAGCCAGTACCAGACCAGGGATCTACTCGAAGCCAGGACTAAAAACATGCTAACCTGCCAGGACACTGATGGCATCAAATTTGCATGGGTTTTTTTTTCCTTAGGATTTTCTGTGCTAAATTTCTACCTCCAGAGCAAGGGAAGAGAAGCAGAAGTTTGCAGTCTGGCACCTCGTAGAAATTTGCCTTGCAAAGCAAAGGCTCTCAGACGTGTTAGTGAATGTGGCCCCAGGCTTGTGCTCCAGCAGAGCCCTGAGGGGCTGGACTGGTCCAGCACCCAGCTCCGGAGATGGCTCTCCGTGTCAGACCTGTGTGGGAAGGGCCTGGAATGTTCACTTCCGATGCAAACTCTTCTCATCTCTTCCAGGCCCTGGAGTCTCACTCCCACCCATGAGCAGCCATACCAACTGCACAGGACACCTTCCTACAGGAACCAGTCATGGCCTGTCACCGTGGCACTGTGGGGCTTCTCTGTGTCTGGGGACTAGGAATAAAACCTCCAGCACTGGAAACAGAGGGCTTCAGTAGTCCCTTTGATCCTGAGAACCAGGACATGATCTCTACAGATGGTGGATAGCTATCACCCCTGTTCATTGCATGAATACCTAGAGCTTCATCTGTCCTTTCTGGCCCACTTAGACCTCCCTCACTGCGATGTTTCTGGGCAATTTCCTTCAGGATAAAAAGACACTTAACCAAGTAGTGATCAAAGGGGTGTGTTTGCCTGTGTAGTGCTACATGTTGTGTGAATAACAACCCAGCTGATGAGAGGTGCTGATGTCCACTGCCCAGAGACACCTTAGCTTGCCAAGATTGCCTTCACCAGGCAACTTGAGTCCATAACTTTCTGGGAGAAGTTTGCAGTTGGAGCTCTGGAGTGAAGACTGAGAAAATACCAGCTTTCCTCAGCGTACTTTCCTCAGTACCAGACTTCTGGTACTTTATGGACCACTGGGGTGCCTGGCCGGATGGAGATATGGAAGGTGGATTAATTGCCCAGACTAGGTGAGCTGTATTCCACCCTATTAGTGATTAATACCATTATTCTTCATGGCATTGGTGTAAAACTTTGATCTGGATGAGTAAAATAACACATTAATTACTCAAATGCCTCTTGTCATTTACAATATCAGATGCCATCATTGCCACAATCAGATAGAAAAGCCACACCACCGGACGTGTCTCTAGAAGGATGCACGTGGGCCTCCTCTCACATATGACAGAACCACTTTGGCATGCTCTGAAAGCATGAGGGATGTGCAGTGGTGAGTTATGTCTTTTTCATGAAAAAATTAAAAGCAAAAAATGTGAAGTTAGAGGTTTATCAACACCTTACCCCATCCCCACAATACATGCTTCCACTAAATATTCACACTTCCTTAGAGATGCCTAATGAGACAAAAACCCCCCAAAAATTCTGCAGTGAAAATATGTCTTGGCAGAAGGGGAAAGAGTCACATCACCTGCCTCTAGATGTCTGCCTTCTATTTCTGGCAACCAGGTTAGAGAGGTCTTCTGCTACTGAGGGCGGATAGTTAAGCTTTGATGAAGATGGTGGCAGTGGAGCAGTAATGAGTCCCACTAACATATTGACCCACCATGCACGAGGGTGGTGGTACTGGGTACATGGGGCTGCCTGGGAGCAAGTGACCACCAGCACCTGCACAAGGCAGGAACTGACTCTACTGCAACTGCATCCCCATGGACATCACCAGAGGTGATTCTCCTCCTCTGTTCTGTTCTCCTGAGATCCCCCTGCAGTGCTGCATCCAGCTCTGGAGTTCTCAGCAAAAGAAGGATATGGACCTGTTGGAGCGAGTCCAGAGGAGGCCACAAAGATGATCTGAGGGCTGGAGCCCCTCTGCTGTGGGGACAGGCTGAGAGAGATGGGGGGGTTCAGCCTGGAGAAGAGAAGGCTCCAGGGAGACCTTAAAGCCCCTTCCAGTCCCTAAAGGGGCTCCAGAAAAGCTGGGGAGGGACTCTGGATCAGGGAGGGGAGCCATAAGATGAGGGGTGACAGATTTAAACCGAAAGAGGGTTGATTTAGATTAGATATCATCAAGAATTTTTTCACTCTGAGGATAGTGAACCCCTGTCCCAGGTTGCCCAGAGAAGCTGTGGCTGCCCCATCCCTGGAGGGGTTCAAGGCCAGGTTGGAGGGGGCTTGGAGCAGCCTGGGCTGGTGGGAGGTGTCCCTGCCCAGGGCAGGGGGGTGGAACTAAATGATCATTAAGGTCCCTTCCAACCCAAACCATTCCATGATTCTATGATTCTATGAGCATTTTTCTGTCTCACCACTGTCTGACTAAGGTTTTGCCTTCAGTTAGGGAAGCAAGTAGAAATACTGAATGTTAAGAAAACTGCACAATACTCCAACACAGCAAAAAGTAGGGGCAGCTGGATGAACGAACACAGCTGTAATACATGAGGTATTGGAGTGTGGGAAGCCAACCTGGGAACGCAGAGCGTGAGACCTGCAAACATGACATGGTAGAGGGACACATGCTGAAGGCCCTGCTGCACTGACGGAGGGTGGCCACGCTAAGTCTCAGCCCCACTCACTGCTGCCTCGCTGCTCCTGGCAAGGCAGAAGATGGTACGATCTATGGAATACCCTCACCTCTGGGTTTAAACTGGTCAGATTTGCTTTGGGCAGAGGCAGAAGACTCAATAGTCTTTTAGCAAGTGGGAGTTAATGATTTTTTCTTCTGTGCTTGGACTGACCGGCTTTCTCTGGCTGGAAGTGCAAATGAAGCTGTCTTTCTAAACCAGGCTAATTTGTGTTGAACTCAGTTGTCACAAGTCAATTATCTGCCACGCTGTGGAAATTGGGTCCAGCTTGTTTGTGATGAAGGGCGGATCAGGCAGCAGCCCGTCCTCTGAGCCCCGGGCAAGGAGGGACACTCCCGGGAGAGCACTGCCATGTCCCCGCATCCTCGGCGAACATCACCAAGGCCTGGAAACGGCGATGCATGGATCTGCAGGGAGACTTCGGCACTGCCCTTGCAGCCTTCCCAGGAGCCAGCTGCCAGGCAGGCAGGGAGACACGCTGTGACAGGCAGCGCTTACAGATGCTCAGCTTTGTTTATAGCTCTCCTGCAACTCTGTAGGGGGAAGGGGTGGGGATGTTCCTCCCTGGGGAGCTGTAGAGGCTGCTCCCACTGGAGAAGGCTCCCCAGGTTGCAGCAGGCGAGCGAGAAAAGGGTCAGACTTTACTGCAACTCACACAGGGAGATAAAGACCTGCCTACAACCACCAGGAGACAGAGTTTTTCAGCTCTCCTTTGCCTTTCCTAATTGCTTTGAGGTTATTCTTTTAAATAAATGTATTATTCTTTGTTTATCCTGATGAAAACAGGCAATGTTTATTTGTATTTTTAGCTTGAAAGACTCCTAGTCTTTTTGGAGACCTCACTAGAGGAGATGGCCACAGCAGATGCACTGCAGAGCCCTGGCTGATGTGGTGTCCTGTTGTATGTGCAAGTTACTGAGAGTGTTGGGGTCATGTTTCAGCTGCAGTTTTTGGGAAGTTATATCCATGGTTCAGGCATGGTGCTGAGGAAGAGTCTACTCTGTTTGCAAACAGTGCTGGGGAGGCCTGAGATACCTGTGCATCCCTTAAACAAACACACAGAGCACTCGAGTGTTGCTGTCCCCAACCCGCTCTCTACAGACCTGGACCCTGACTCCCCGGAACCTGCTCTGGGGCACAATGAGTGGGCAAAATCCGCTGAAGGCCAATGAAGGTGCCACACAAACTCTTCATTTTAATTTCCATGAGGCTGTTCAGCCTGCTGTTTGCAGTCCCTGTTGTGCTCCCTGTAATTGCCTTCCACCATGGTAGTGCCATGTCCAAGTCAGAGCTGGCTGTGAGATCTGCTGCTTGCTGTTTGCCCCTGTTAGCACTGACCTGGGAAGGAGCAGATGCACCACCTGCACGGTACAACTCCTGCTACCGCACACCTTGTCTCTTCTGCTGCTGAAAATGTCATTTAAGATGTCTGATGTAACACTTTTCTTGCCATTAACCTGACATGGGTGAGACCTGGAGAGCTGATGCAAAGCAAACATGGAGATCGCCTTTGTGATCAAGATAACACTTGGCTTCAGCCAAAACTGGACAGTTTTTGTACAGTGTTTTTTTTACCTGCTCTGCTGCTCAAACCTCAAAGCCAGACACATCCTCCCGTACCCATCCTCTTCCACACACCAGTCACATCTGCTCTGGTCTCTCTCTGGCGTTAGATCTCTGGAATTCCTTTTTATTGCTAGTTTAACAAGGAAATCTCTCTGAGGACTGTGGCAGCTGGAAAAGCATCTGCAGGAGTGATTTGCAGGGTTTCTGTTGGCAGCTTGGAGGCTGGACTGACAGAATTTTTGCTGGCTTATAGCCTGAGTTTGTAGGTTTTTCAAGCTATAGCAGGCGTGCTGCTTCCACAAAGCTTGAATCTTTGATGAACAGCTGTATCCAGTGAGAATACAGTGCAAGAGCCAAATGCAGAGCTCACTTTGACAGTGCTGGGTGCCCTGTGCATGCAAACGCCACACACGGAGACAAGCGCAGTGATTTCGCAAGTTAGGGTCTCCAAAGGAGGTGATGTGAGGAGATGAGGAAGCCAGAGCCTCACTGGGATATGGCTGCCTTCCCTGGGATGGATTCCCGAGTGAGCAACAGCTTCTGAAGGACTCCAGACCTCATGAAACTGTAGCACAGAGTGATCACCAAGGGCAGGAGCTGGGTCTGCATGTGGGAAAGCGCCATGCACTGCTCAGCGGGACACTCGATTCCAGGGACAAATACATTGCCATTTGCAGGTCAGCTCTCCGTAAGCTCTTTGTACATCTGCTCTTCAGAGAAGGCTGGAAGCCAAAGCTCTGTGGCTTAACCAGTTAAGTCATTCTTCTCCCCTGCTCCCTGGCTGCAAGCGGGGACAGAGGACACCTGTGGAAATGAAGTGAGGGCTGGTGAAATGATTTGCCTGAGCTTATTCGCAGAACGGCATTTGCTCAGGGTTGCCAGAGCTGCCTGTGTCCTGGGGAGGAGCATAACCAGCCTCTTCTCTTCATCAGGATGCTCAGATGCTCCGAGCAGTGTCTTGGGCAGAGGTTTGCTCACCCTGAAGGGCAGGATGGGTGTTTTGAGGAACAGACAAAGCACTGGTGCAACCCAGTAATTCCGAAAATTAACCCAGTGGTTCTTGGCAAAAATTTCCTTGTTCTTGCCTGGAAAATGGAAACATTTGGAGAAAGAAAAGGCTGTTTGGCCACCTGCCACCTGCGGCCATAGCCCACCCTGCAAGCCACAGTCTTTGCCAGGCCCTGCTCAGAGACAGTCCTTAACAGAGCATGTGGTGATGCAGAGAACAGGCCCTGCCACCATGGCGTGGGCTCAGTCTAGAGGAGGTTTCCATGCCCTTTGTTGTGGTTTTTGGCTGAACAGGCCAAAGGCCGGCAACGGATGCTCTTCCCCCACCTCTCACACACACACAGAGGAGAGATAAAGAGATTTACAAGTTAAGAAGAAACTAAACTACTTTAATGAAATAGTAATAATAAAATAAAAAAGAAATAATGAAATAGATACAATATATACAAAACCCTATTAAGGTCCCAGGATGATGTCACCGGCAGGCGCTGGGAAAGTCCCAGACTGGACTCAGTGATGGGTGGGAACTGGATTCCATAGATGGGGACAAAAGCCCACGGATCAGCATCAAAGGCAAANGGACAAAAGCCCACGGATCAGCATCAAAGGCAAATGAACAGACAGGCATCTTCCTCGGACATCGGCCATTGAAGGAAAATAACTGAGCATGGGGCAGATGGGATGGAATACCCTTGTTGGTCAATTTTGGGTCCCCTGTCCTGTCTGCTCCTCCCCACAGCTGGGATCCCTCTATGCTTTTCCGCTTCCGACCCTCCAATGGGGCAAATAACAAAACTAGCCGACCTTGGTTTTTCTAGCAATAACTATAAGCACGAGAGTCTCTGTGTACCATTCCTTGGCACAAACTGTAAGCATTGGACTTATCACTCTGAGTGAACCGGTTTTGGCACAACATGCTGTTAATTTCAGAGAGTTAGCAGAGGCCTAGCTAAGAAGTAAAATTACTGAACAGAAAGTTGGTTCTGTTTTACCTCAGACCAGGACACCCTTGCAGACGGAGCAGAACATGCACAGAGAGAAGACAAGGGAGCACGGACTCTGGATCCTCCGTGCTAGGGCACCTTTGACGACAGGTTAGACTCACCAGGAAAGGCTCTGAAGGATTGATGCTGCAGATGGGCAATGCTCTCCTGGGCCCATCCAAACTGATTTCTGGTGGTCTCAGAGTCCACATGCGCGTCTGACTGGCAGAGGTACAGCTGTGTAGTATGCACATGGGCTCTAGGCTGCACTAAAAAGAGGATGAACCACCTGCCCTTCTCCCACCATGTTCCCCCACCTTCTCCGGTTCAGCTGCAATTGCTTGATGACAGTAAAGGTAACACTATATTTCTCTTTGAATTGTATAAAACTTTTTCTTTTCAGTAAAACTTTCATGGAAAGGGATTCTTAACATTTGTCCCAGCCTAGTTTCCAATACCTGTCAGGGTGTTTGCTCTAGTTTTTCCAACCCCCG
>VXBO01005181.1:165538-233598 GCA_013400135.1 Rhinoptilus africanus
CCCCCAACCCCGTGTCCTCCTGCACATGCACCCCTGGGGCCAGGCAAGCGAGAGGACGCTCACCCCAGAGGAGGTGCTGCTGTTTGTGATAATGACATGGGTCATGAAAGGGAGATGGAAAAACAAAGAGAAGAGAAAACAGGTAGCTGGGGCGGCAGCGCTGCGGCTGTGCAGGGGGGCAGACACCTGCAGCCTCCAGGCAGGCTCTTTCCGCCTCATCCCCTTGCAGAAAGTTTCAGAATAACCATGAACATCCTGCCACAGCTGAAAGCCTCCAGCAGCAGCACAGGGTGCTTCCTGTGTTACAGCCTGGGAGTTGCAGAGACCCACTTTGGAGACCGAAGCCAAGAGTGACACCTGGATTCCCACGTGGCTCACGCAGGAGCCGTTTTGGCAGGGGATCTGCTGCTCCTCCTCTGGCATAGTGACTGCCAGCCCTGCTCCAGCCTCATCTCCCTCCTTTCCCAGCCCAAGCATTGCAGCACGAGTCTCAAGGTCTCAAGGACCTTCTATGTTTCACAAGCAGGGGAGCTGAGACCCAAAGGGTCCTCTGGCACTTCCTGGAGCCTTGGCACCCTGCTGACACGAGTTGTTTGTCAAACTGGCTTTCCCTGGAATAAAACTAGCCATACTTATAGAGCATCAACCAAGAGCTAGGAGAGACCCCATGCCTAGTTTTCACCCACATCAAAGCATCTCCTTGGCAGGAGATGCACAGGGAGAACTCTCAGATTTCCCTGCTCTTGGCTATGCACAGAAACCTGCCTGGGACTCCCAACTTGGAGCATCCTGGTTAGAAAAGTCTTCCACTCTCTCAACTGCATCTAGTCCAACTCCAGATGCTGCCCTCTTGAGCGTGGCTGCAAGGACAAGCTGCTTGGCAGCCCCGTTCCACCACAGAGCCAGGAATACCTTTGGCCCTGCTGCTTCCGCCACTTCCCACCGAGGGGAATGAGCCAGGTCGGGATCCGGTAGGACACAGTGAGTGAGGACAACCTGATGGCAAAAATGTAAATGCACTGGGAGAGACTGGAGAAGCTGCTTCTGCTGCTCTTACCCAAAAGGAGAGCTTTTTACACTCCTGTGGTCTGGACAATGCCTTATTCTGCTCTGACAATTAGCATCTATTTAGGAATGGGAGCCTGATGTCTCAGAAAACATCCTCTCCCACAGGTCACGAGACAATCGTTCCCTTGAAAGCGATAAGAGCGAGCTGGGGGACAGCGCTGGCTTTGAGGAGGGCTGTAGCACACCTGGCCCTGCCCCTCTAAGGGCAGGCTGCCACCAGCTTCTCTGTGAAGCAGATCTGCAGCGTCACACCGGGGAGTGCTCGGTCACGCTGGGAGTGATTAGGCAATGGCAGGGACCGGCAGGTTGCACAGGGAGCAGAGGAATACTCCAGAGAATACGTTCATAGAGGTGGGAGCTCATGGTTCGGATGCTTTGAGAGGAGGTCATGAGGAAAACAGCTATCTTATGCCTACATGAGCAATTAGAGCAGAGGCTGCACTAACTTCACAGAACTCTGCAGTTACTGCTAATCAAATTGAGCTGCATCGGCTCTCGCTGGAATAATTGCCCATGGGAATTCAGAGCATGTCCGAGCGCTGAGCTCGTTAAGCGTGCTGGCTGCGGGCTGGCACTCCCCTGGTCACGCATCCGGAGCCTCTGCTCTCACAGAGACCCCCCTGTGCACAGCCTTCACCTCTTGGGATGTCAGCGGCACGCGCTGGCTGCCGGGATCCTGGGGTCGGCCTCAAAATGCTCTTTTCAGTGGACATGAGAAAGCAGCTTTTAATGTGGGTTTTGGTGGGAGCACAGAGACGCGTGGAGGGAGGCGTGTGGTGGCCTGCTCCTGGGCATGACGGTGAGATCACACTTGTCACAGAAGTGTCCCTGGTCTGGGTAAGCAGTGAGCGTGTCGATCGGTGCGAAACCTGACACGGAGAGGGGGAGTTGAGCAGCTGAATGCACAGATTTGTCTGTGAAACTGAGCAATGAGGACACTGACACCAGTAAGACTAATTGGCTGGATTGATTAGGAGTAGGAAATAGTAAAACTGAGGGATTTGTACTACTCCACCATACATTTTCCAGCCATCGCGAGAATAGCTGTGCGAGTGACAGAGTGTGTTTAGTGCATGTGAAGTGTGTGAGCGACCTGGTAAATACATGGTGCAATGCAGTGGAAAGGCAGCTGCATGGCAAGAAATCTGTATGCAACAAGTCAGCGCTCACAGCCTTTGGCTTCCTGACCACAGGTCAGCTGGGCTCTCCAGGCTGTACCCTGAGCAGCAACCCAGTGCCTGGGAGGTAATTGTGTCACTGGGCTGAGTTTGTAGGTAAGGAGGTGAAAGCCTCTGGCTCGTGGGAGATGCAGAGCCTGGAGGACCAAAAAACCTGTCCCCAGCATTTCAGGAGCAGAAATCGATACTGCTTTTCTTCTTCCTCTGTCAGGATCCAGACAATTATCTGTGAAATATTCTGCACAGGCTTTTTTTAACTAAGGATTGTGGCCTGTAAAACAGGCTCCAGAGTAAAAAAGTGTCCCCATAGAGCAACCCAGCCTCCTGATCCAGCTCTGTGCTTTGCCAAGTGAATCCCCGTCTGCTTTTGGCATGCTCCAGCCCAGCTGCCACCTTCTTCTGCAGCTCTTTGCTCCCCATGGGCAGTTCCGTGGGGCTCTGGAGCAGCTCAGGGGCTGACTGCCAACAGCCCCATCTTGTGTTTTGGTTTCAACTTCGCTGGCAACTGGTAAATACACAGGACTCTTGTGCTTCTGTAAACATGAGTCCAAAACCACATTTACATCAAGGAGATTGATCAAGGCTAGATGAGAATACCCTCACTAACGAGAGGTGAACTGCTGCTGCTGGAGGGCACCTTTCCTCTAGACAGGAGTTGTCTTTGAGCAAGTGGTAGTTTGCTGGGCTTTATTATCCGCCTGGAGGAAAACACCAGCTAATGGATGGAGCTCCCAATGGTGAGTGCACTAGCAAAGGCAAAAGGTCTTGTTCTGCCACTGAGGGACTGAGGACCCCATAAAACCCTGCAGTTCTCTATGTCAACCCATTCCTTCTGGCTCCGTGGTCCCTGGGAGTGAGTCTCTTTCCTCGAGTCCATATTTATAATTCTGCACAGAAGAAGACACAGCGCTGATCTGCATGGGGTCAGGGTGCCCATGGGCTCACAGCCTGTGGAAATGAGTACACAGTCCCAAACAGCTTTACTGGGAGACCAACATCCTTGATCCCCCATTCTAGCTCCCCAGCAGGGACTTGTCCCAGTTCCCCACATAGGACAGAGACACCCCTCGGTGGGTGACCTCCTGTGCCACGGCTGGAGAGAGGAAATGGGAAGGCTTCTGGAAGTCTCCAGAAGTCCTCTGGCAGCCACCGTCTGATGTCAAGCCAGGCTGGAGATGCTGGCTATTGATGACTGCTGCCACAGCCCTTCCTGCAAGAAGTCATGTGTTGCTGGAAGCACATGGTGCGCATGGAAGGTGAATCACCTCCAGAAAAATCCCTCAGAGCAGGTGACCGGACACCCTCCTAGGGGATGCATTTGCGTCAGAGGCAAGCCTTTGGGCTTGAGGCAGGGTGTCCTGATGGAATTATCTACCTTGTGCCACACGGGAGATCAGGCCAGGTGACTGAATGGCTCCTTCTGCCTTTACCATCAATGAATCAATAAAAGATGCAATTGAAGTATTTTTGCAGAGGATGTGACACCAGTTCCGTAGCAATAGAATAGCTCAAAGCAACTACTGAAATATGCTTTGAGTTATCAAAAGCAAGAAAGTTTTGAATTAAAAGATGAGTCAGGCCCTGGGAAGTGTGTCAGGGCGGATGGCTTGCTCACCACCCTCACCCATTTGCAGAAGGCACCGTGGTGCAGCTTATATGTGAAAGGCAGTTTCTCCGGAGCAGCATATCAGGATCCTTCATCTTGCTCATCCAACTTGCTAGTCAGTCCCTGAATCACACAATGGCTCAGAGCTTCATCCGGTGGCTGACCATGACTCACGGGCCTTATAAAGTGCTAACATCTGCTGCTACCTGCTAGAGCCATGACATCAGCTGCACGATCCCAACTAGTCCCTACACTTGTGCCTCCAGGTTATCACTATAATTAGTCCTACTAAAATAGTCCCAGCAGAGCTGCTGGCGCAACACATATATAACTGCAAAGTTACAAGGCTCTGTTCCCACGTGCTTTCCTAGCAGTAAGCAAGGTCCTGAGAAAAAAAACACAGTCTGTAAGAAGCTTGAAAAATATTTGCTTGTGGACTTCCCAGTTTCTTATGACCTTTGTACTTCTCACTGATGGCAGGGTTAGAAGAGTTGGTGAGCTCTTACATTCATCCACAGTCTTTGCAAGAATGGGAAATTAAACCTTTAATTTAAAGGACTGTTTGCAAATGCTTGATTTTGGTGGGAAATCCTGAAAAATACTTGCACAGATTTCTTTCTGCATCGCCAAGTCTTGTTGCACGTGATGTTCCCAGTGCCTCCTGCAGAGCTTTTGCATGAACCAACATCCGGGCCATAATTCATGTGCGATGTAATTAAAATATACCCAGGATATGTGTCCTAGGGGATGAAGCTTTTCTCCAAGCACGTGTCTCTGAAGGAACTGTCTGTCACGACAGCTCTGGCTCTGGGGGCCTGAGCACGAGCCCAGAGGTCCCCATCGCAGGTAGGAGAGCTGCACTGGGGTGTCTGCGGTGATGATATCCCCTCCTCATCCTGTGTCTCCAAAATGCCACATCCATGGCTGCACTGTGGTGGGCTCCAAAGCAACACTGGCACCAGCAACCCACTCCTGCCTCCCAGACCGCTTTGCTTTTCTGCTTGCCTTTTCCCTGCTCTCCAAGCAGGCTTCCCTAAGGATGTATAACTGAGTTTTATAATGAAGCACCTCTCACCCAGCACATATTAAATAAATTTCAGTTGCCCTTTATTACACAATAACGATAGTAAGATTTAATTACCTCTGCACCCAACGGGGACATGAATTTTAACCAATATGACTAAATCTTCCTGGTAGTGTAATTGGTGGTGTCTGCAGTTGAGGGTCATTTCCAGTGCATCAGTGGGTGGTGACGGAAAAATCCTTCCCGAGGAGCGTGGATCCCAAATTGAGACCGTGGGCGGACTAAAAGACTGAGACAGGTAGGAGCAGTTGATCCAAGGAACCCAATTAAACAATGATGCTTAGCGGAGTTTCACATCCATGTCGGAGGCTAAAGACGCAGGAAAATGTGTTGAAGTCCAGGAGCTCATAGAGATCAACTGGGTCAGAGCCTCTGTGGGCTCTGCCCGGGGACTGTGCTGCTCTCTTCACATCTACCATCATTTTCCACAATTTTTTTTTTTTTTTTCAGGGTAAAGAAAACAGAGAAAATGCATTCTTTGAGTGACTCTGCTTCCAGGGCTCTCTGAGACGTCTGTTTTGATTCATGCTGAAAACTGTGTCACCCAGATACATCCCAGGCACCGACAGTTCATGCTGTGCTTTTTACAGTGTGAAGAGAAACGAGTTCTCCAAAAACAGGGGAAGTGGGGAGGGCTGGGGACGGCAGAGCCGGGGTGAGTAACCCTCACCCAAGCCCTTCTCCAGCAGCCGTGGTCCTGCCCTGGCCGTCCCTTCTGGCTGTTACTGCTGCCGAAAGGAGCGTTGGGGGCTGGGGGAGCATTTGGGACTCTCTGCTGGAGAGCAGGAGGTCACAAATCACCCCTCGCCCTTTGGAAAGGCTCAGTTTAAGCTTTTTCTGCCCAGAGCATCCCCCATAGTTTTGCAGGTAGTGGTGTAATGAGGAGCTGTTCCAAATCTTTCAGACACTGTCGGTTTTGTCCTGCTCACTAAAATATGATGCAAATAGGTTGAATTCAACTTTCCTCACACCCAGCCCTTGTGTTTGCCCTGTTTCAGGGTCCTCCCTCTGCCATCCTCCTCCTCCATCCTACCTTGCTGCAGCCTTGATCTCCTTTGCCCACATTTCCCCCGGTGTGCTGTTTCCAGGGGCTCCTGCTCTTTCTTTTGCCTCCAGTTTTGCCGTGAGCTGGCCAGTTCCCTGCAGGGCTCCCGGGGACCCGAAACCCTGCAGCACCCGTGGGGCACCTGTCCCAGCCTTCATCCTTCGATGTGTTTGTGTGTCAGCGCTCGCAAGTCATGCCTGGTTGCTCTTCTTCACCAGACTCCCACTTCAGATCCTCAAAGGATTTCCAAGAAAGGTAAAATCGGCTCATTGTATCAGTAAACAAAAGGACAAGACAGGCTTGTGCCGTGTTTTCGCTTGCAAGGTTCGTATGATGGGAGTGCTGGGCTGCAGGCAGGATGCCTCCCAGCCCTGCGGGTCTCCTGCCTGGAAACAAGCCTGGCCCTTGACTTTTTCTGCTCATGCAACTTTTCATCTGAGCTCATCTTGAAAGGAGCCAGTGAGGGTATTTTAAAGCCTACGCTGAGGTTTGTGACTTGTGATTGAGGCCTCTCCATTTCATGCCAGAATTCATGTCTTCGTTTTCCAGTCACTGTTCCTGGAAAAAGTGAATTGTCCTTCTTGTTTTCTCCTCCAGATATTTGCTCACTTTTCAAAACTGAATGATAAAGAATTATCTGATCTGGCAACTGGGAGCATGAAGTGCTGGCAAAGATATCATGTGAATCATGTGCTGCCATTTATTTTCTCCTTCTGTATTTTGGGATGCAAAACATATTCTGGGTGCCAAAGAGTGGCCGTAAGCTCCTTCTAGTGGTGCTCTGGCACCCGTCACCCCTGTAACTTACATGGGTAACCGTTGTGTCAGGAACCGCCGGGGGAATTTCATCCTTGCCATGTATGAGGCATTGATTTATGCTGGGGTTCAAGCAGAGCAGCACTGGGGCACATGGGGATATCTGCCGAAGGATCTCCTGATTCCGTGCATGGCTTTTGAGAGCTATTCTTTTTCGGAAGCAGTGGGAAATATCCACACGTTGCAGGCAGAGCTGACCCACAAAGCCCAGTTGCCACATCAAACATTCCCTGTGCCTGTCCCCCATAGATCTGCTCCTGGGGGTCGGCACAGCCCAGCTACCCTGATCACAAACGAGCTGTTGCTTCTGTTCCTCAGTGCATCAGCTGCTGTGTCTCTGGCCACTACATCTGTCCCCGTGTGTATTAACTGCTGCAGCCCTCAGTGCTTGGCCCTCCTGCCACCCCCATGGCTCCACAGCAGGAGCATTTTAACGCATTAAAACAAGGGCAATGCCCCATAGGTTCCTGTCCCTGCAACTGACGGGTAATTACACCTGAGCTTCTGAAGCAATTACAAAATTAACAAGAAAACAGCTGCCCCACAGATTATAATAACAAATCTTTAGGCTGAGGAAGAGCTCATTCCTGGGTAATTACTCTAGGACTGATTAGATGGAAACTTGTGGTAGTCTGGCTAATCATGGGGTCAGCTCTGTTGTGGGGTGACCTGTCACCAGGCAGCATTTCTCCATGTGCTCCCCCGTGGCCTACTTGTTCCTCGTCTGTCCCACCCTGCTCGGTTCTTGCTGTGAGCGAAGGAAAGTAGAAATCGGGCCATGGGAGTACAAAGAGACATGTCTGACTGTACACAAAGGCTTTTGGGGTCCCACTTTTTTTCAGAGCAAGCATGACACAGTCACTGAAGCCCCCAGTCGCTGTAAAGCAGCAAGCCCTATGGAGAGGACTCCCCTGGGCAGCAGGACCAGGGGCACTGGGGACACTGGTGGCTCTGGTCACTCTCCTGCAGTGGTGACACTTGTGACTGTTGGTCTGCAGAGTTACAGGGATTAAGTTTTCCAGATGTTCTTGGCATGTGTTTCTGACTCATGATGGGGAATTCCACCCCTGGCACTAAAGCTGCACAACTGGAGAGGTCCATCTGGTCCTTCATCTCACTGTGTGATGCAGGCTCTGGATGAGGATGTTCTGGAACAAACACAAGCAGGAGACCAGGGGAGGAAAAGAAGTAAAGAGAAAACCATAGATGAAGAGCAGATAGAACCCCCAGAGCTGAGTGGGGTGTAGTAGGCTGTGTAAGAACCCCACAGAGAACTAGCCAGTAGCCAGGGAAATGCTTATTTTTAGGGGATGCAGCATCACCAGGGAAATACCTGTGCTTCCTTCCTTCCTTCCTGCCTCCCAGGCTGCTTTGCAAAGGTCCTGACTGTCCTTTAAAGAGTCAAGATTCCGCATACAGCAGCATGATGATCAGACTAGGAGAATCGGGGGGAGCCTGGGAGCCAGGAGCCCACCACCACTGCCTCCAGCACCAGCGCAGACCAGGAAAGGAAGAATTCGGGGGCTAAAAAGCTCTTTCCAGATCTAATAAGGATTTGGGAGAGTTTCTTAATGTTCATGTCTTTCCTCAGTGAAATAATTTCTAGCTGAAAATGACATTCCCTGCTCTGGCAGCTCCATCTCCTCAAGCACTCGAGCAGCCAGAAAGGCCGGACGAGCTGATGAGTCTGCTCAGGGTCCTGCAGCAGGAGGGAGATGCAGAGCTTCGCTCCCTGCCCTGGCCTTCCCTCCAGCCACTGCTTTTCTGAGGCAGTCAAACTGGCCATGCTCACTGGCTTGGGGTGGAAACAGGCATTGTGATGTTTGGCTGCAGTAGGAGAATACAGACCATTTTATTTACCTGTAGGACATTTCTCTTTTATTTATCTTAGGGGGAATGACAGTCCTAACTCGCAGAGGGCTGATGGAAGATCTGTGTTCACCCTGGCTCTGTGTGGGCCGTCTAGATAAATTGTTCATTGTGCCCAGAGTCACACTGTGAAATGATGGTATCGGGGTCCGGTTGTCTGTAATATTGGCTTAGACTGGAAACTCTTCCGGACGAGGCTTTCTGCAAGTCACTGAGCCAAAGAGAGCATTAAGCCTGACGATGGACAGAAGGAAGAAGTCAAGCGAAAATTAATCCTTGAGGATTCTTAATCTGAAAGATTAAAGCACCAAGGGATAGTATAGATGCTGCAGGAGATGAAGGAATAAGGAAATATGGAGCCAAGAAGTGTCATCTTTGCCTCATTCCTGCTGGTGGAGATTTCTGGACTCCCCAGTGGGATAAGTCCACCCTTCTGTGGGTCACTCGTTGCCCAAGGACTCATGTCCTTCTCCCCAATTCCCACGTGGCCCTAAAGCTGACTGCTGCAATTTTAAAACTTGGCTGACCTGCCAAGCTTATTTATATAATGGAATGTGAAGTCCTGATTTTACCGTGGTGTCCTACTTCCATGTTGTTTGCACACTCTCGTAACGAGGGCACTGGGTTTCCTCTGAGCTCCCTCCTTTTGACCCTGTTTGTGAAGGCATTTTGAGGCTGGCTGCTCCTTTTCCAGGTGGGTTTCTGGCAGCTCAGTGGCACATTTGGCCGATATTTGCTCATGAGGAGGAGAAGTACTCGCAGAGGTGTGAAACTGGCATTTGTGGGAAACTGGGATGTGCTAGATCTGAACAGAGCTACAGCTGCTGGACACTGTCTCCAGCCCAGTCTGGCTCAATCTGGCCAGTGGTTCTCAGAGGGGATATTAAATCCCAGTGGGAGTCTGTTCATCTCAGCAACCTCACTGACATCCTAGAAACTACCCAATGGACCTACTAGCCTCATGTGCTTGCAGAAACTCAGACAGGGAGTGCTACCAGACTGTAAACCATTTATCGGTTCAGGTTCCGTAAAACTGAACAAATTTTTTTGGAAGTTGCTATTTTCAGTTGGAAAATGGCCATTCAGCAGTAGTCCATCTAAAGCTATTCCTGCTTTAAATTGTTTGCCATTGTTTTTGTGACAAATGGAAATGCAGATCAGAGTTCTGGATAAAAATGCAGAACAGAGTGGTTTCTGAGTAAGCAGCGTATCCGGTAAAAACTCTGAAAATTTACAATAAACTATTTATTACAAATATCACCAGCTATCCTTGTGGACCAGTGGAGTTTAAAAACCTACAGCGAAGTTACTATTCTAGTTTTCTCATAGCTTAATGTCTCCATATTTGTTAGTCAGTGCCACAGATGAGAGAGAAAGAGCAAGCGATGTCAGGAAGCTGGTTTTGGGGTTGTCTTGTACAACTGTCTTATTATTGTCACTTGTTCAGAAGTTCGTGCTGGAAGGACATGCACCAGAGGTGGGTCAGGGCCCTGAGTGCACCGACGGGCTGTCATCGCCCCAAGCAGCCTGTAACCATCTCTCTGCAGTCCCTTCTGCATCTCTCCCCTCTGCCCCGGGGGTTTAGCTGACACCCCATCACCACACTCCTCTCCGCGTGTCAGACGCACAAAGTCCCCCAGGAGTCCTTGCACGGAAACCCCTGGCCAGCCTCAGCTGGAGGCTCCTCCTGAAACCGCAGCGGGAGACAATGTGCCATGCTGGTGGGGTGTTCTCTGCATTGCCCTGTCAGTCCACGCAGCCTCCAAAGACAGGGCACGCTGCCCGGGAACATGAGAGGCTTGGAGGTGTTTTCTTCTGAAGAGAAGGAGAGTTTAAAAGAGTTTAAGAAAAGCAGCAGTTTCCTGGAGTGTCTTTGGGCATGCTTCAGTGTTGTTAGGGACTCCTGACCTCCAAAAATCATGTTGAACATTTTTCTTAGGACAATAGTGAAATGTTTGCAAAGTGTGGGACACTAATGTGGCTGAAATCATACCCCTCTGTGAGAGGCCATCAGCAGACCCCAAATTACAGAAGTTCACAGTAGAGCAGACAGATCCCGTGGGGGTCTCCATTGGGCACCATCAGGTGTTTCTGGATGCAAATACTTTCAACGGAAAACTCATTTTGTTATTTTGGTGGAAGCACCCACTTTACGTGGAAAAGAAGCCCTGGAAATATGTCTGTGTCCATCTGTGTGTCTTTTCCCTCATCATCCTCATGCAGTACTCTCTGAGCTAGCTGCATGAGGGACTCCAGTGGTGTGCACAGAGAGAGAAAGCTCTTTCTGGTGGGTTTACAAAAGGGCACATCTCAGAAAGAAAAATAATTGCAACAGAGGACATGAACTTTACTGTTTCTTTGTGATGCAACAGAATCTTCCTGAAATAGCTGACCAAAATTTTGCACTGAAAAAAGAAAAAAAACTGCCTTAGCATTTCCAGTGTCACGGAGAATCAGTGAAGAGAGGAAAAGGTGAACACTGTGCGTGCATTTCTCCTTGTGAATGCACACCCTTTGCTGTGGGGAAGGAGCCACTCCTGAGTTGGTTCGGCCAATGCGCTGGGGCTCCCAGAGATACTCTGGCCCCTCTGTGGCTGCCTCATGAGGGTTACACTGCTCTGTCACATCCCATCTGCTCATGATGAAGTTCAACAAGGCCAAGTGCAAGGTCCTACGCTTGGGTTGGGACAATCCTCGTTATCAATACAGGAGATGATGTGATAGAGAGCAGCCCTGCGGAAAAGGACTTGGGGACACTGATGGAAGAAAAGCCAGACATGAGCCAACAATGTGTGCTTGCAGCCCAGAAGGCCAGTCGCATCCTGGGCTGTATCAAAAGAACCGTGGCCAGCAGATCCGGAGAGGTGATTCTCCCTCTGTACTCTGCTCTCGTGAGACCCCACCTGCAGTACTGTGTCCAGCTCTGGAGCCTTCAGCACAAGAAGGACCTGTTGGAGCGGGTCCAGAGGAGGGCCACGAAGATGATCAAAGGGCTGCAGCCCCTCTGCTGTGGGGACAGGCTGAGAGAGCTGGGGGGGTTCAGCCTGGAGAAGAGAAGGCTCCGGGGAGACCTTGGAGCCCCTTCCAGTACCTGGATGGGGCCTATAAGAAGGCTGTGGTGGGGCTGTTCGCAAGGGCATGTAGCAATAGGACGAGGGGCAATGGTTTAAACTAGAGCAGGGTGGGTTTAGATGAGACATTAGGAAGACGTTCTTTACCCTGAGGGTGGTGAGACACTGGCCCAGGTTGCCCAGAGAGGGGGTGGAGGCCCCATCCCTGGAGATGTCCAAGGCCAGGCTGGATGAGGCTCTAAGCGACCTCATATAGTTGGAGATGTCCCTGCTCCCTGCAGGGGTGGGACTAGATGGCCTTCAGAGGTCCCTTCCAACCCAACACAGTCTGTGAGTCTATAATTCTATGTCCCTGCAAGGCTGTGATGCCCAGTCCCCTGTCTCCCCTGCTGTGGTGCAGTCCCACCCGTGGGATCAGCTTCTTGCATCCTGGGAGGTGTAATGGAATTTCCTGAGACTCTCTCAGTTGTTGCAAAGTCCCATGTCACTTGGGGGCAGAGGTGCCAATTTCCTCAGTTTCTGCTCTGTGCCTTGAACGGCACAAGTAGAAAGTCTGTGTGTGACCATTTATTCCTAGTGATCCGTAGCCTCTCTCAGCAGGAGAGTAACTGCCAGATGCTAATTAAATATCAAACCTGAGATGCAGAGTGTGCACAGCGCTAAGCTCTGTATCTTATTCATTTGGGTGGCATTGTACTTGTGGAGTGTTTCATTCAGACACAAAATTAAGCCCTGTGGAATTGAAGGGATGCTTTAATAGCTTCCTGAAGGGCTGGTGGTGTTGACACTTTGTCCTTGCATGCACCCAAAATGCTTTTTATGGAGGGGAGGGAGAATTTCCATCTCCCTCTGCAGATTCTGGTGCAATTGGCGTGGTCCGTCTGTCTCGTGGGAATGGGAACCAAACCAGGTAGAAAGTGCATCCAGACCCTGCTGCAGAGGAGCAACTTTCCCTGGGAGTGCAGGGAAGGTGTTTTGTACCTGAGCATCCACTGGAGACTCAGCAATTAAACCCACGAGGCTCCTTAGTCCTCTGGACCTTCAGGAATCAGAAAGAAGCTTTTCCCAGGGCTGCTTTGGACAGAAGTGTTCCGTGCACCAAGTACTTAGTCTCATCATTCCAAGAGGTTTGCAATTGAAGGGCTGCAGTGGGAGAACCCCCACTCTGCTGGACAGTCCCTTGTGTTAAGTGAGCTCCCCATAAAGCACAAACAAAGGCCTGTTACTGACCCAGGCAGCATGAACACGGTCATTCCTGGCCTTATTCTGGCTGGGATGCAGCCATGTGTGGGCTCTGAGCAATGGTACCACAGCAGCCCGGCACCTCTGGGGGTAGACCCAGCACCTGGTAAGTGGTGAGATGGCACCAGAGCTCTAAACATTACAAATAGTTGTGTTTTATGCAGGTCAGGAATGAGCTCTGTGTGTGTGTGTATCCACCAGCCTACAAACACAGGGCACTGCACCAGCTGCAGTGCCTTCAGGTTTGACTCCAGGGCGTGATGCTGTCCCTCACCTCAGCTCCCGCTCTGGTCTTGCTCATGGTCCCGGTTATCTTGCGTATAACAGAGTTTTCCCAGTTTCTCAGCATTCATATTCCAGTTGTCGTTACAGGAGGGGGTGCTCGCAGCCTGCTGTGCCTGCATGGGCACTGCCTGATCCTGGCAGGGCATTTCCACAGTCCCATCCCACTGAGCCTTCTCCTGGGGCTTAGCTGCTGCTGCCGCTCCTCTGATTCACTGGAGCCCTCTGGACTTTCCCTGGTACAATGGGGAACAGTGTTTTGCCTGAGGTCTTATTTTCGCTGCATCAGCTTAATAAAAGGCAGAACCCGCTTCTTTTATGTGAAGGGCTGAAATCTGATTGATCCTTTGCTGCCTGACTCCCAGGGTAAGGCTGTGTGATTGCCTGGCTTTTCATTATGTTATCTCTCTAGATTTTATTTCTCATTCTAGCAAGAATCTTTAAATTATATTCTTTGGACAATAAATGCCAGCGGAAACATGTCCTCTTTTCAAAAATTTTAATGCGCCTCCTAAGCCTAGATGGAGCTCCTTTTGGAGCACTTTTTCAGCAGATTTTGTCCCTGTTGTTTTAAGTTTCTTCTTTTCCCTGTCATTTTTGGGGTGATCCTTCCAAAGTAAACATGCAGCATTATTTCAGAAGCTTAATCCAAATGCTTGGCAAGGACATTTTCACCCTTTGCTTTGCTCTCATAGCTCCACTGTCATCCTTTCGCTCCACTGTCAGTGACACCCTTGCCTTCCCCAGGACTTGTGGTAAAAGGTCGAGAGCCAGTGTCTTTCCAGGCAGCTCCAGCTCCCCTGCTCTCACTAAAGAGCAGGGAGACCTTCCTCTCGCTTCCAAAGGGACAGCTGAATTCGGTTGGAGAGACTGTGCCCGCAGGAAGAGTTGGGGCGCAGCTTGCTCAGACAGCAGCACTTACATTACAGGCAATGCAAGGCGAGCCTGACCACTGACTCACAAGCCCAGCTTGCCAAAGCCAAGAAGAAAACCCTAACACAAAACACAAGCAGTGCAGCAGTCCTCAGAGAATGGATCGTGAGGGAGACGAATTTGGGATAGGTTTTTCCTCCTTTTTTAAATCATAGTTTACTAAAAGACAGTAGAAACCTAGAGGTGTCTGTGCAGGCGAGATCCCTTTTGAAGTACCTGGATGAAACCCCACGACACACAGGATTTCTTGTCTCTTCCATGAAGTCGGTAGCATTTTGCTCTGGGAGTTAGAGTTGCATTTAAAAGCACTCCCCACATCTAAACAGAGACTTCTTTTTGGAGCTATTTGGTGTCCCCCATGCAAGATGCAGCAAAGCCAGGCCTTTCTCAAGCTGTCAGCACCTTCCCGTCCTCCTGCTCCGGTCTCTCTGCAAAACCGTGGCTGTCAGGGATGATCCATTCTCCCTGGATTTATTCTTGCAGCCCTGAAAGGGAGAGGATGGATCATATTTACTGTGTTGTGCCCTGCGTAGTAATTGGCATCTTTGCAATGGAGGTGCTCACCTGTGTATCCCAGTAATACAAACCTGGATAAGGTCCCAGAATGACTAATTGGGACCCAGGAGGTGACATACGACACCTTAAATCATCCCTTTCTTCAAGGCTCACGAAATTTTGGCAGAGGTAGGTTTTCTGCCCTCCTTGTTACTCTACAGCTTTAGTCTTTGGCTGCTTCACGCCCTCTGATTGCCACCGCAAATAATACTGTGTCCAGGTGGCATCAAAAGGCTCTTGAACCTCGGTGGCCAAAGGATGAACCTTCCCAATTGGCTCCTGCAGAGCCTGGATGGGTTCAAGCCCGTGGAAAGTGAGGAGACTCTCCAGGTTTAGCAAGCATCTCCTACAGCGTTGCTCTTAGGACAGCAGGTATCCATCCTGCAGAGCAGCGATGCTGGCTTACACGCGTGTGTAAGGAGCAGAGGAGCAGCAATGAGGCTGTATCCTCCTACAGGGGAAAGCCCATGTCCCACTGGGCCGTGGCTGCAATTTCAGGTCAGCTCTTCCTCTTCCCCTCCGGAAAAAAACCTGTGATTTGTGTACTGCACCTTGACTTTAATCACAGGCTGCAGGTGTGGGTCCTGAACGATGTCCCTGTGCTCTGTCACGCTGCCATCCTGCACAGTGCAGAGCCGCTCTGTCCTGGGGGAGCATGTGCTGAGCCATGGAGTTGTTAGCCTGCTCCCTCCATCCAGGCAGAGAAAGCCAGAAACAACCTACGATTCTGGTAGTTCGTTTTTAGAGCTGCATTTTGCAGTAGTTATCCCCATATCCCCTTCCTCAGCACTCTGGATGGATGGAGGGCCCATACATGGATGGAGGCCCCTTCATACAAACCACATCATCCCCAGAGGTGCCTGATCCATGTATTTCTCACTTTGCCACTGATTGGAAATAGGGCCGCCACAAGGAAGTGTCCTCATTCTCCCCGGGGTGACACCGGGCAGGGTCTGGGCAGGCAAAGCACAGGACCCAGCCAGCATCATATCCAACCACCTGGGCTGGGAAGAGTTGTTAAAGAAAGCCACAAAAATTTGGTACTCTTTTTTTTTTTTTTTTTTTTTTTTTAGGAGGGATGGTTAATAATCCCCAGGGAAGTCCTACAGCCATCACTGTTTTTTGCTCTGGAAATGTCATTAGCCCCTCTGCAGAAGGGAAGGGCCATATTCCCCCTGTCAGGGAGGGCTAAGGTAGTATTCAGCAGATCCATTCCCAGGTTGCTGCTCCAGCCAAGTGAAGGTGCTGGAGCGAGGATGACGGTAGGATCAGCCCCGCGTGGGAGGATGGCAGACATCCTCCTCCCAGCAGCAGCACGTGTTTGCACCACCTTGACGTGCAGGTGGACCCAGGCCCAGGAAGCACCAAGTGCCCTTGGCAAGCAGAGGTGTGTCAGGTCTGCTCAGCCCTGAACTGCTGAGCAGCAGCGTGGCCATGATGGACCCTCCGAAAAGGTCACAGATGGTGCTTTTCCTCAGAAGTCCCAAAGCCATTACTTTTAATAAAGTGATAATGAATGTCTGAGACTTGAAAAGCCTTAGGAGGGGGCAGGGTCCTGTGCAGCCCGGCAGGACACAGCATCAAGAGAGGTGATACACCTTCCCGTGCTTTAACGACGTTCTGTGCTGCTCATTGCTGAGGATTCAGCCTTTAGGAGGGACCCTTGACTTCCCACTGAACACAGGCCAGAGGAGCCCGCCCAGCGATGCTGAACCCAGCTCTCACCCAAGCTGAAGAGAAACAGCAGACTTTTCTGACATGTGCAGACTTATTTTACAAATGCCAATTAATGTAAGATTTACTATGCCTGTTGTCAACCAGTCCCAATGGTCAACTACCCCGCTGTTATAAATTTGCTCGTCGTGTTCAGCTTGTTCCTTCAAGCTCCATGTTACAGCCATCAGATCTCATTCTGACTTTTCCTTCTGATTTAAAGCATACTGCTCTTGGAAATATCTTCCTCAGGAACATACATACGATCATCTCTCTTTTTTACCTTCTCTCAGAGTGGCTCAGTTGGAAGACTGAACTGCACAAGTCAGTGTTTTTTCCTCAGCCCAGCATGCTGTGAAAAAAGTGCTTACAGAATTGGTGGCGGGGGAGCCAAAAGCATTGTCCCCCCCGTCCAGCCCGGTGCTCCAGGGCTGTGAACCCCTTGCCATGCTTGCTGAGTTCCCAGCACAGCTCTGCTTTCTGACACTCAGCCTCTGGCCCCACCGTGGTGACAACCCGGGTCCCCAGGCGCAGGATGCTGGTGGGCGGCAGTTCATTTCCTGCTCTGCGGATTTCAGAAGCAATTGCCTTCTTTATTATTATTATTCTCCTGCAGATCAATAAGAGATAATGGGCAGCACTGGACTGAGAAAAGATCCTCAGGAGAAATTCCCCCTTTGAGTGAAGGGAGCACAATAAATAGGTTAAATCCAAAGAGCGACTTAAGAGCCACCTTGGGTACCTGAATTTAGTAGTTAGTTTCCTGGAGATTTCGGAGCTTTCCTTGCCCAACATTTGCATTTTGTCTCATGGACGGCAAGTCCTGCAGAGCCTCAGCAGGACCCATATGCTGCTGAAAGGCCTAATTTGCAGATGTGGTTGTCAGGACTGTAAACTCAGGATTCCCAGCCATTCTGCCCTGCAGGTCTGGATCCATCTGACATGGTCAAAGCATAGGTCCCACCAGAGACTGGGATGTTGGCTCTGTCATTGTGTCCATATTAGGTCCAACAGGAGTAAAGATAGAGGAGAGACTTCTCAGGTAGGACATGGAGTGCAGACTGCCTCTTCCCAAAGGACACACAGAAACTCCCTGTGGGACACAGCACCATGCACTCAGGGATGCTCCTTCTCATCTAAAACTCATGAGAAAGAACAATCCAAGCTGAGGTTCCCCAGGGAAATAGCAGGAGAAATCCAGATGGAAATTTATACTTAAATCCAGGGCAGAGATTGTCTACTTCTCCCACTGCTTGCTGCTGGCAGAGGGAGATGTCTTCCTGCCCTGTGGGACAGTCACACATGGCTTCGCCAGACACCCAGCTCCCCCACTCCAACATGCAGAAAACCAGGACAGGGACTCTGGTGGGAACTCCTCCTAATCCCAGAGAGTTCAATCCTGCAGCACTCAAAAGCTTTAGACCCAGGAGACGGGTGACACCTCTGTGCCCCGCTGTGCCAACCCTCCTGCAACCTGCCCCTGCAAAATTAACCTGCCTGGCCTGAGAACAAGTAGCCCTGGAGCACACTCACTGGTGTCCCCTCAGCTTCCTCACCTTTGGGAGTGAGTGTTGATGTTCCTGTCTATGGCTACTCAGCACCTGACACTGCGTGAGGCCGGAGCTGCTCTGCGGAGCTGCCTCTTCCCAACACCCTGCTGCTCAGAGAGGATCCACTGCTTCTCTCTTTCTCAGAGCGAGGAGCATTGCAGGGGCTCAGCCCTTTGAGTATCTGCTTCTATGTTTCTTCCTGGATGTTCAGACCTGAATTTGCGTTTTCAAGCACCTCAGTCCCACACCTCTGCCTCTTCCACAGCTGGAATACTGGGTCCAGTTCTGGGCTCCCCAGTTCAAGAGAGACAGGGAACTGCTGGAGAGAGTCCAGCGAAGGGCAGCAAAGATGATGGAGGGACTGGAGCATCTCCCTTAGGAGGAAAGGCTGAGGGAGCTGGGACGCTTTAGCCTGGACAAGAGAAGGCTGAGGGGAGTCCTGATTAATGTTTACAAGTACCTACAGGGTGGGTTTAAGGAAGATGGAGCCGGGCTCTTTTCAGTGGTTCCCAGTAACAGGACGAGGGGTAACGGGCTCAACCTGGAACATGAGAAGTTACAATCAAATATGAGAAAGAACTTCTTTCCGATGAGGGTGACAGAGCACTGGAAGAGGCTGCCCAGGGAGGGTGTGGAGTCTCCTTCTCTGGAGACTTTCAAGCCCCGCCTGGATGCAGCCCTGAGGGATGTCCTCTGGGCAACCCTGCTTTGGCAGGAGAGTTGGACTACATGATCTCTAGAGGTCCCTTCCAACTCTGAAATCCCATGATTCCATGATTAAGTGGTAAGTGCATACCCGAAGATGGAAGCATGTAGGATACCAAGTGCATACATATCATGCTGGGAGAAAAGTAGCTTGTTCATCATCTTAAGCGCTGCTTTGTGTTTATAAGATGCTCTGACATGCCAAGAGTCAGAATCCACAACTCAGGGAGGATGTGGATAAAACCCTGTGACCTATGCATCGTGCCTGGGAAGCAGTTCATGTTATCCAGCAGTTCTAGCAAACGCAAGAAGCAAGTCAGGGGCAGGGCCTGAACATGTTCCTAGGTGTTCAGGACCTCCTAGCTATGTTCCCAGGTGTATTCACACAGAATCACTTCTGTCCTTCCTTTGAGGGAAGAAGGAAAGGTAAAGAAGCCTCCCGTTCCCCCTGCTGTAGGCTGTAATTTGTATCAGCATCAGAGCAGCCACGGTGGGTCTTGTCCTTTCTGAGTCACTTTCCTGATCCTGCGCAGTGAGACCTTCCATGCAGGGGGATGGTGTTTTCTCAGATGGGACAAGTGTTTTGGTGAGGTGACAGAATGGAAAAGATGTGCCAGGGACCATAAGGGACTTATGGTAAGAGTTTGTTGCAACTCAGGAAGCCACTGAGCTAGATAAAACCAAGCCAGAGGCAAAGGCCCATCCATGGGGACACAGTGGGAAGGGAAAGAGTTGTTTATAAGCTTTTTTATTTCTATTCCATCTGGCCTAGTCACTCTGAGTTCCTCCTCTTTCAGAAACGTAGTTATTCAAGTTTATATTCTAATAAAACCTGGATTTGGAATTTAAAAGCCCTTTCGGTCTTTGGAGAGAGCTCACTGCAAGGAAAAGGTGTGGGCAGATCTATCTCTCCACTCCGGCTGTTCCAGGCGCCCATGTGCCTGCCAAAGGCAGCTGAGCACAGCAGGTTGCCCCGGCACGGGCAGGGGGCTCCGGCAGGGCTGGGTCGCCGGAGGAGGGGTGGGAGGCTGGAGCCTGAGCGCAGGCGAATCTGCCTGGCACAGAGCGGGGAGAGGGAGGGCGAGGAAGCAGCGCTGGGAGCGCGATGCTCTGGGTTGTGAGGGGTCTGGGAGCCTGCTCTGGCTCAGATTAGCTTCTTGATTACTGCACTGTGTTCTCATCAGAAGAGAAGAGGGTTTGATCAGAGGAAGATTACCTCCAAAGGGGAAGAGGAGGTTTCATTAGAGAGGCTTAGATGATGTGAAGTAACTTAACTCATCTTCTGAACAGCTCAGCTTAACCCTTCGGGAAGGGCTGCCCTCCGCTCCTGCCTGTGTCGGCAGCAGCTCTCGGCGCAGGCAGATCGCGTCCCTGGAGGAGGCCCTGCACCTCGGACTGATGCTTGGCCCCAGATGTCTGGCCTCGGCTTGCAACACACACACAGACCCTCTTTCTGCAGCGATTAACCTGGGCAAGAGGCCTCTTCCAAACCCATCTCCAAAGGTTAGAAATAGAAAAGGAAATATCCAGCAACCCAGTGCACTTGCCAGTCCAAACCCCAGTGTGTGCAGAGCCCAGCTCACTGCTGCTGCCGATCGGGGCTGGCTGGTGCAGTGAGGCATCTCTCAGCTCCTTCTGGAGCAGGATATACTCTTCTCCTGCTCCTTGTCCTCTTGGTACATAGCCCTGAGGTGTGCCTGCATGAACTGTTAGGTTTGAAGCTGTCATCTTCAAGGAGATCCAATAACTCCGATTGTTCAGCTTTACCTGGCTTTGCCTCCAGAGCCTGACATGTTTAAAAGTGGAAATAAGTGGTTGGGTTTCACCTGTCCAAACATAGCTGTGTGCAAAGTAGATGCATCCCATCTTCTGCTCCCCAGAGCTTGTCATTCTGGTTGCCTTTTTGGTTGACGGAGAGAAACTGGCACTTCTAGGACACAGGAAATCTCCTGTTATGAGAGAAATATGAAGAAATGCAGCTGAGCTGCTCCCAGAAGCGTCACCACTCCCCACTGACAATGGAAGTCCAGACAAGTTGCTCTGAGGAGGCAGAAAAGAGGACAGTCTGGTGTTTACCTTGGGCACCAGGTCAAGTTTGTAACTGCAAAGCGTGGAATGAAGCTGCAAAACCACAGGGAAGTTGAGAACAATCCTAGAGCAGACCTGACAGCCAAACTCCTGTCTCTCCTCTGGGATTCCTCACCCAGGGTCCCCGAGACATGCATCAGCTGTGAGAGCTGGGCAGCATCCCGCCTGACAGTCACTCCCATCCCAGCTGGATGCTGTGGGTGCCCTCACCTGCAGCGAGCCGGGAGGGCAGGAGCAGCACTTCCCTGAGCAGCTCGGCCTCTCCGCCTTCCCCCTCTCCATTCAGAGCAGACCCCCTCTCCTCCTCCGTGCTTTCTTTTATTTATAAACCTGGTTAAAGCTGCTGCGCAGACAGAAACGTACCCATAGCTTGTCTTGTGGGAGTGTTACCTTTGCTGCTCAGAGGTCTCTTGGCCAGTTTCCTTACACTGCAAACAATAAAAGTGTCCACTCTGCATGTTATGTCAAGCAAACAGGCTTTAATCTGACTATAGAGAGTGTCCTGCACCGTACTGGGAGCAGCACTGGGACAGATTTGATAAGAGGAAGCTTTGTCCAGGCCACCTCTGGCTTTAGGCGTGCTGGGCATTACACCCCCTACCTTGGAGGAGATCTCTAGGCTAGCTCTAAGGACTTCCTAAGTTCTCATGCAAATATTTACAAATGAGGTGAGGAAAGGGCTCAGAATATGTTTAATTATGATATTCCTTAATACCTGAGGGCTTCACTCTGCAGTGTGAATAGCAACACCCTTAGCAAGGTATCCTAAATGGAGCACTCCTTGGCTCTGCATAGGTTCGGCCTACTTCAATCCCTCTCTGCAGACTTACAGTAACCACTCAGGATAAGACCAGGATTTTCTTGGGAAAGGGAGGCTGCGTGAAGATCTGAGCTGTCAAAAGTCTAACAGAGCTCTCCTCTGAGATCACAGAAGGCAAACCAAGGAAGCCAGACTGGAAACAAATGGACAGACCTTGGCATGCCATGGGCAGGCTGAATTGTTGGAGAAAATCCAATCATCTGTTGGTTGGTTTTAGGGTTCTTTTAAAAGAGATATGAAGGAATGATCCATCAAGGTAATGACGGATTCAAAAAATGATCTCTGCCATTTTGGCCTCCCACTGCTGGGATGAAGGAATCCATCCTTTCATCACCCAGGTCCTGAGAATCCTTGACAAAAATGGTGAGTTCTATACCCACCCTGCGTACCTGAACCAGGCCTTGAAAATGCTGGGAGCACAGTCTTGGGCAGCGCTTCTCCCTTCTTTGGCTTTTCTTCCCCTGTCCTAATTCCTTCCTCTCCCTCTGCTCTTTTCCTTACTCCCCTCTATGTAGCAAGATGTTGGCTTGCCTGGGTGTAATTGCATCCTTTGCGGTATCGCTGAAAGCACTCAACTGATGAGGCCACGGAAAGGGTTAAGCAACTTCATGAGTGATGTGAGTTTGCCAGGTCTCAGAAGAATGGATCATTGAATGTACTGAAGCTGTGTTCCTCCAAGAGTGACTTGCAATTTGATCTCTCACCAGAGACATATTTTCTGTTTTGCTGTTCTTTTTGGCCATGTTAATGTATTTTGAGGCTTGTTTTTCCTTATAGAAAGCAGAATCAAATTCCAGCAATGACAGAACCTTAGCCTAGTATCATTCCATTGATTTATTCCTCCACTCCAGAAAGCACAGTTATTACTTTATTTAATAACATCATAGAGGCTCTCAGACAAGGTACCTTTCTCTTTTAAGGTTTTCTATTGCTAAAGAAAAGTGAATAAGAGATGCTGTTACAAAGAAAGAATTACTTAATACATTGCAAATGCTTTAATTACTCTTCCCCCTCCTCAAACTCCTAATTAAAATTTACATAGGCTCTTGATGGTGCTCATTGCCCTGAAAAAAAGTATGCCAAGAATTTTTGGTCTGAGAGACCCACAAAAAGTCCCACTCTGGACTGTGTCATGGTCCTCTTTGTACTCTGTGGTGCTCAGATCCCAATTACTCCATCAGAAGTGTGTGGGAAGGAAAGACTCTGGAGGGGGCACAGGAAAGATTTCAGTAGACAATGGAATTCAGCAAGTGTGGCAGGACTGTGGCAGAGAGGCAAGACAGAAAAACGAAGGTGGGAAAGAATGGCTGAGGAAGGACCAGGAGCCATAGGAATGCTGGAAGGTGCATGACCACCAGATAAATTATCTGGGACTGAGGACTCCTGGGACTGCCCAGCCCTGAGCTCTCAGGTAGCTGCAGTGGCCTTCTGCACCAAGTCTTTCTGTTTTCTCACAGAACATCCCTTGAACAGACTAGAAAGCTCACCCCATGTTCCCCAGCTTCTTGTTACTCTCTTCTTCACCCTAGCCTGGGCTAGCAGGACTGGTTGATTGCTCTCAGGCCTGGAGCTTAGCCAGCCCTGCAGACATGTCCTCTGGAAATCATAATGTATGAGTGTCCCTGCCAGAGATCAGTCACTGTGTTCCCGCTGGTAATCTCACAGGCTGAGCACAGGGCTGGTGTCTTTTGTGTGCGAATCTCCTCGGAAGATGAAAAACCAGAGGAGGGGGATTTATTAAATGAGCAATGGATAAGGGCTTCAGATTGATCTGTCACAGGCAGGAATGAAATTGATAGAACTGTCCACACTGCAGTGGGGAGAAGATTGTGGTGCCTCTGCTGCATCTCCCCGTCTGCCTCGTCTCCCTGACTCGGGCACCCCGTGTCCCAGGTATCTCAGTTCTCCTTTGTTTATCCACCAGCCACACTATGCCTCTAATTGCAGCGTCTCCCCTCTGAAATGGTCTCACTTTGAATTAATGAATAGCCATGCCAGGGAGGAAGCAAGGTAGCAGGACTCTCAGTCCAAGATTTTGGAACACCTTGGGTGAAGGGGCAGCCTGAGCTTCCAACCTTGCTCTAAGTAATAACTGAGAAACATTTTTTTTCTGTGGTCTCTCCAGTGTTTACTCAAGGGAAGGAAGAAGCCCAGCGAGAGGGCAGAGGTTTCAGACAGACACCTTGGCTTGCCCCTCACCAATATGTAACTACGATGTAAATGGTGCATGCCTCTGGGACAGACATGGTGATCACAGGTCACATAAAACCAGATTATTATTGCAATGTACCCATGTCCCAAGACTGCAAGCCCCTCACAGTCTGCACTGCATTCCTTTCCTCCCTGGAGGATGGAGGTGAATGCAGCTCTTGGAACACAGCCCTCCTACTCTGCCACTACTGGGACGAGACCTTAATTTCCTCCGGGGACAACACAGAGATCTCAGCAGGTTGCCTTGTGACCAGATAGGTGCAGAGGAGAACAGCAGCTGCTTTCCTCTCTGAGGAGGTGACAGTTTTTCCCCAGAGATTGATGCTGACACCAGTTTCTCAAGCTGGACTGATGCCTGGCCTTGGAGGTCTCTGGTGTTGCTCAGCTAGTGTCTGTCTGCCAGTGGCTCTACCACCTCTTTCCTCAGCAATTCCACCATCTGGCATGCTCCAGGCTGGACGTCATCTCTATTCTGGCCGTCAGTGGCAGTAAAATACAGACCAGAACCTTAGAAAACCCAGTCAAGGCTCTGGGAAGAGACAAACAGGTTTGGAATCCCACCTTGGCATAGCTGGCATGCTGAAGGTACACAGGACACCTCTAAAGTCCCCAAGGGACCATACTTGAGAAAGGTCTTTGCCCTCTCCCCCGCTTCCTCCTTAATGTCCTCCACAGTGGGCATTGGTTGGGATTTCCTACAGGTCTCCCAGGCAGCTCAGGCAGGAGGGTGAGCAGCCACGTCTCCACCGCTCCGCGAGACACAGCAAGAGAAATCACAGCCCTGTGCGTGCGCACGTCAGAGACCTGGTGCAGCCAGGAGTCAAACATCGTTAGCATTATTGCACATTAGAGACAGTAATTTTCTAACAGAAAAAGTATTGCACCCAACACGAGGTAATTTATTTTGGATCTCGTTATGATGGGTAAAGATGAATTAATCACCATGCTGGAAGTTAGTGGTTGCCTAGGGACCCATGATCATGACCTGATTATATTTAATATAGGCAAAGAGAGAACAGTCCCAGCCAATTCTATATATCTATAGACACATACACTCACATGGTGCTTTAAAAAGACTAATTTCCCAAAGCTGGGGAAAATTATGAGTGGAATTGCTTTGGAGGGAAATTTTAATCAAAAAAAAATGTGAATGAAGATGGGAAATTCTTTAATGAGAGCTTATTAGGTCATAATTTCACCTCACAGAAAGAAGACAATTTTGCCTAAAAGTCCACACTGATTTAGTGGCAAAATGAAGGAGGCTATTAGAAATAAAAATGTGACATGGAAAGAATGGAGGAAGGGAAAGAAGCCATGGTTAGTGGTATGAATTGGAGGAGGTAAAGGCAGGAAATTAATAAGGAAAACCGAAGACAATAAGAAAGCATCCATAGCTGGCAAGTCAGTGAACAAAAAGGAGCTTCTGAAGTGGTCTGGAAATGTGGGAAATCACAAGTACAAATAGGGTTTTTCCTAAAAGGAGCCATTTCAACCTGTAGTTGGTAACATGGCAAAGCAGGGCTCAATCAACAGGACACCTCTCCCCAGGAGTCCCACACCAGCTTGTGAGGTGTTGGCCCAGTGGTGGTCACTCTTCACTGGACCGAGCAAATGAGAGCACCCTGGAGAGGCGGTGAATGTTAAGGCTGGACAGCTAGGAGAGCAAGGCAAAGTGACAAAGGGGACGCCAGGCCAGCGACTTCACTGCCGGTGGAAACAATGGAGATGGCCACATGGAATCGGAGTGCTCAAGGAATGGAGATGAAACAATATCCATAACTTGTTCTTGGTGAAGACACAAGCTCATTTGATAAGTAGGGCTTCACTTAGAGGTGGCATAAGCCAACATTGCTGCTAAAAAAGGCAGTCCTGCCTACCCCACACCAGCCTGCAAGTTCCAGTCTGGTGCCATGCTTTCACCAGCATTTGAGGCAAACTGGGCCAGTGAACTCATACCGCATGGAACTGACCCGAGAGCTGCAGCTGAATGTTTTGTTGTTTTGGGTTTGGTTTTTTTTTTTAAGCCAGCTGAATCCCCTAGCCAAGGAAACTGCTTTTTTTAAAAAAAAAAAAAATATTTTCCAGGAACAGCACTTAGTTATGTGAGCTTAATCTGTTTCTGAAACTGAGAGGCTTTAACATTTTCTTGGGTGTTTGATTTACTGTCATAGAGTATTCTGTTTAAAAAATAGCTCCACAGGCAGCAGAAATGATCACACTTGGTTTCCTGTGGCTGCCTCCTGTGTGCTTCCTCATGTGTCTAGCAATTTGGTTGATCTCAGAAGGAAGCCTTTCTCAGCAGAGCACTAATTTGGGTCTGTTTCCTCTAGCCTGGTTACATACATTCATGGTATTTGTACAAACACAGTATCTCCGAGAGCTCAGCTGAACTTGACGGAAGGTGGCAACAGCAGGACTGACAGACAGTGATACCACATAATTCCTGCTTCCTCAGGAAACTTGGCTGAGATTAGCACCAAACTACATCAGTCAAGCACTTGAAAATGGACTAAGAACTGGCTATCAGATATTACAAAGAGAGTTCCTGTAAAATCAGGCTTTCTGCAAATCACGATATGGATCTGTGCTTATTCAACATTTTCCCTCAAGATCTCGGGGCAAATAAAAACTACTTCCAGGTAGGGGGATGAAAAAAACTGTCCAAGCAATAGGCCATACTGGGATCAGCACAGGGTGATGGGAATCCCTTATTGTTTGTGCCTTAAAAAGCACAAAAATGTGTTTTACTATGGCTGAATTCCCAGTAGCCAGGAGTTCAGATCAGGTCTCTGCACCTTGGAGGGGTGGTGGCAGGGTGACGAGGGAGGTGTCATGCCAAAAAAGCTCACATGTTCATGATCAAGCAATGGGCAGTCCTCAGGAGGAGAAGGGAGGAGATATGCTCTCTGCCTGTGCCACTGGGGAGATTGGCACCAAAATACCCCTCTTCTGGTGCCCTTTTCTGAAAACCATGTGCCCTTCGGTGGGCAGCCAAGAAAAGCAGCCTGACCTGAGCTGACCATGAGCCCTCAAGGAGTTCTGGTTTCCTGAACACTTCTCACTCCTGCTTGCTGTGTTTGGTTGGCTGTAATGGCAAATTGGGACATCGTCTGTGTTCCCATGCCTGACAGACTGGCAGCACCATTTGTGCTGGGGACACTTTCCAGCTGGTGTACCATAGCAATGTTGAGCCACAGTCCTGTAAAACAAGGAGCCTCACCCAGTGCTTCTGCCAGTTCCTCCTCCTCTTCCCCTGCACATGGTTCCATACAACCAACTGACCTGTCACAAAGCCTCTTATCCATTTCGCAGATATCTCCTCTGTGCTGAAGGCAAACTTTTCCTGCTCTCATTCTGCCCATCTGCAAGTTTCTAACCTTTCACGACCTCTGAGACTCCATGTCCTTTCCTGCGAGCTCTCCTGAAGTGGCTCAGCTCCCTCCTATCGTCAAACCACCCTGAGACATGGGACATGACAGAAGCCCGGCTCTTGAACGGTTTGTATTGTTTAAATAACCCCCAATCCTTATGTGCTGGGGTCTACAACGTGGTTTATCATGCTCCTGCCAGGGATATGTGGAGCACGTAATTCCTGACAGGTCCAGCCACTGCCTTTCCCTCCAGGAGCACATGAGCTGGTGCCATGTGGCTGTCGGATTGCTGCCAGCCCTGGCAGCAGCCATGGGGAGCCCTTGGCAGCCAGGTCTGAATCCTCACTGCTGGACCATTACTGGCCAAGAGAGACCAGGATCAGAGCAGGGGAGCGCTGTCAGGGCAAGCAGTGTGTGGCAGAGCAGCAGTGTTGGAGAATTGCCCAAATTCACTGCCAGCAAGTGCACACTTCCAGTTAGGCGAGTGTGTATGTGCTGTGGACATGGGAGTAGGTACAAGCAGAGGCATGAGCCACCAAGGCCTGGTGCCCTGGGTACCAAGGGTGAAGGTGGTTTGGTACTTGGGGCAGGGCATGGGATGGAAAAGTTATTACACATTGCAGTGAGGCTCAAGAATGATGCTTTTTCCTAGTGGGGTTTATTCCTGTGTATCACTCTGGTGGTAGGAGAAGGTGGTCAGACATCCATCAGGACCATGGCATGATTTAACCCTCTGGGCAAGGGATCATCACTCTGCCTCACTTTCCCACTAAACCCAGCTTGGCCCCAGGAGAGGGGGATAATCTCTTTTTTTTTAGGGGGATGGGATGCAGAATTTTCTGGTAGCTGCAGTGGAGTGCGGGACAGTGACACTCAAGGAGGAGATGCTGTGATCCCCCCCAGCTTTTCATTGGAGCCGTGATTCCTGCTGAAGCATTTCTAGGCACTTGCTGCAGGAAACCCTGGGAGTTCATGCACACAATGAACTCTGGGTCTGCTCTGCAAATACCGGTGTTTTCACCCTCCATAAGCCCATCCTCGTGATGTTTCAAGGCAAACAGTGCTTCATTCATGACCTTGTTGGCTTGAGCCAACAACTTTCCCCCTCCACCAGCTGCAGCACAGGCCCTGCTGCCAGCCCCGGGCATGGGACCCAGATCAGTCACTCAGAGCCAAGTTACTCTAGAAATGGCAGAAACACACAGGGAGGAGTTCAGCTGCAGCACGGAGAGATGCAAAATGCTCAAGCTGACCCTGTTCCCAGCTCATGCTGCGGGCTGAGGGGGGAAAGGGCAAATGCTGTGTTGAGGGTGGGGTTTTCCCAAGCACACTGAAAAGTTGTGCTGAGGAGACATGGTGGAAAAGTAGCCCTTGCAGCCAACGCTGCAACCTGCTACGATGTCCAGGTTGAGACATAGGAGTTCCCTGGGGAGATGAGGGTACTGGCTGCAGCCTGGACATTTACTGAGCCAACCAGTCACGCTCACCTTGGCTGGTGCTTTCAAGCTCACAGATGGATGCTTGTGGACTCAATGCAAAGGGCTCTCCTGTCCAGTTTGGACCAGTTCACTTCCAGGTGTGGGAGTCTGGAATGACCCAAAGAAACTAAATCCCCAAAGTTGTTGAGACTAATCCTGAAGACTCTGAAACCATTTGCAAAACCCCAAGCTCATTCAGCAGATGGCGATCACAGCCACTGCCTGTGCAGGAGCAGGAGAACTGGTCAGGTTGGGGTTGTTCCTGGCAGTTCTGCAATATTGTCTTAGTCAATAGCTCACATGATGCTGCAGGCTGTGAATTGCCAATACAACATTAATGAGTATATCAAAAACCACAGGGTTGAATTATTCAAAATGCGTCGCTGGAGAGACAGTGCCCAGGACGTGCAGACACCCATCTGCACCAGGACAGCTTGGGAATGCTAGGACTGAGTAGCTGGAGAAGAGACGTCAGGGGACAAACAACATAATTGTCCCAGGGCTCAAGGTCTGCCTGCCTCCTCCAGGCTGTTCTCATGCCTGAAGTCTCATTATGGGCAAAAGGGAAGGCACCACACATATGGAGTTAAATCTGGCTAATGTTTTGGCAGTCTGACAGTCCAAGTCATCTAACTCATACAGAAAAACCTACTTATTAATGTAATCCAAATTGTTATACAAAAACCTTTTGTTATACAAAAAACTTTTCTCTGGTGCTGTGCTCACCCTTTTGATGTCTCTCTGGGTCTAGACCTGGCCTGGAGTGCCAGGCTTCCCCAGGTAGAGAGGTGGGGGGGACTCTCAGAGAGCCACCAGCATCCTCAGTCCTTTGCTGGGAGAATTCTGAAGTTCATGGTGGGGTTTCATCTTCCTTGATTTGGGAGACCCCAGTGTTACTCTTTATGTTCCCTCCTTAGCGACTACCAGTTTGAAAGCTGCACAGCAGCCTCCCACAGCCCCACTTAGCATAAAGGGCTCTGTTTTATGGATTTGTTATGCCATTAACATACAAGTTGTGCAGTTTAGCTAAAACAGTAGTAGTTCCTTAAATGCTAGGCAGTTGTTAAAACAAGCTAAAAGCAGCTCAGGCCAAGGCAAGACCAGCCCAGCCCTGAGACTCCACACTGTCAGGTCAATAAAGTGCCTTTGGCTTTCTACTAGGAATGACAAAAATTATATTTACGGGGCTACACTGCCATCATGATCAGAGACACAGACACACACAAAAACGCATGTTGCTGGAGCCTGGCTGAAAAATTTCGTGCCACGAGCAGAGTAACGCTTTTCAGCCAAGGGTTATACGGAGTGCCTATTTCACAGCATTATAGACCCCACGACACTGTGGGTTCCCCGCATTTCCTCACAGGCATGGGATGAGGCCAGCACAAGGGTGATGAGCACCAGGTTGGGACAGGGTGCTGCTGAGCCCATTTTGCTGAGCAATGCAAGAGGGATGGGCAGGGATCTGTGCTCTCTGGGGGGCACCAGGCGCTGGCGGATCACTGGGCACAAAGATGTGGGTGTGAAATGTGCACCTTTCTCCACCTTGCCTTCTCCGTATTGTCCTTTTAGAAACTCCCTATAAATCAGGTTTGGATCCCTGCTCAAATAGTTAATGCTCACCTCAAACCCCTTTATTGAATTGTAGAATGTTCCACGTCTCTTACGTTACAATCTCCAGTTCATTTTCACCCGTGATTGAAGACCATTCACCCCTCCCTTTGACACATTAGAAAGGCTGTCTGATAAAAGCATGTACTTCAAATCCTGAATAATCCTCTCCAGCAAAACACCTTGACCCAGCTGTCAGCAGTGGGCTCCAGCACCAGACAGGAGAGCTCAGACCGCACCAGCCTTGAGGGCAAGCCCTACGGAAGAGGGCCCTCACCTTCCTGCAGGCTCAGAGCAGGGCATGAGTTTCAGAGAGGAGATGGAGGTTGCAGAGTAAGCTCATTTCATGTCCGCAGGGCAATCCCTGAGTCATCCCACTCACTGGTTTCACCTGAGGACAATTCACCCCAGAGCTGGCTGGAGATCCCAGGGGTGCTCTGGGTGAGGGGAGTGAAAGGATGCATTTGAAGGGGCTGCAGTGCCTTGTCTGCGCAGCGGCTCCTTTGAGCTGCTCCTGGTCTGCTTCAGATGCTGGTGGTGTTTGTCCAGAAAGCCGAGCTGGCAGGAGGCAGGGTGGGCAGGGAGGGGGCAGGAGGAGGAAGCCCACTGCGTGTCCTTGTGAAGCAGTCGCAGATGGGGAGCGCGTCACCTCGCCCTGCCTGCGCGCCCGGCTCAGCCCTGCTGCTCGCACCGCCGCCGTGCCAGCCTGGGCTCTGCCCCAGCTCTGCCAGCGCCCGTCCTGCCCCGCTCCCCGCGGGGCTCGGGCAGAGGGGCGAGGGGGGACTGCTCAGCCAGCCAATAACGCAGCCAAGCGAAGGGCCAACAAATTCCTTTTTCCAAGACATAATTTCAGCTTCTGGGATGCTGAGGCGAGTGTGAGGATGTGCCACACTTCTTGATTCAACTCCTTCTAAAATCTCCTCTTGGAGATCAAGCACACTATCACACTAAAACACCAATATGAACCACCAACATACCAGAAACACTGTCAGGGAACAGGCACTGTGGACGGTGGCTTTGAGACAAGCCTGTCTATAGCTCGTTATCTGATTGCAATGAATGTGGGCAGCAGAGCACTGAGACACTGTACAGCTCCCTCCCCAACTCCCAGCATTCAAAACACTTGACTCAGGTCTCAGAAAACATTATGCTGTCCAAAAATAATGAGATTTTAAAAATTAATAAACTCCAGCTCTGTTTATTTGCCTTCTATTTTTTGGAGCTGTTAGGAATCATGTTTCCAGCTTTCCTCTGCAGTCACAAGTTTGGCTCTGATATGATTTTCATTCAAGACCGAGTGTCTCATGTAATCCCCTGACTCTTGCAGTTGGGGCTGTAAGAAAAATAACAGCTCTCTGAGGACTGAATCATCAGAGCTGCCAACCCTGGTCAACCTTTTCGGATTGGTAAAGTAGGGATGGAGATGGGGATGCTCTTAAGAACATTACTGACTTTGACTTGTAAACTAGTTAATTACTTTACCTGTAAATGCTTCCCCTCTGCGATTCATCATCCTTCCTGTGACACAGGGGTCTTTTCTGCTCCTCAGCAAAATCCCAGGGCATACCTCCCCACCACGGGAATGGTTCAGAGCATAAGCACTCTACCAACGCGCTGAGCAGTGTTTGAAGCTCTCATGGGAGTGTCAGGAAGACCTGACTGGTCTGATCTACCTACTGGTGCCATTGCTGTCCTTGCAGAGAGGGAACTGGCTTCTGTGCCTGGGATGGCAAAGCGTGGCAATCTCTGCTGGCTTCTTTGCTGTGATGTAGGGCTTGGGCTGGGTAGGTGCTTGGGAACAGCCCAAACACAGATACCCAGAGCCTGACGAATTTCAGCAAGTTTGAACATTCGCCCAGTGAATAACATCAGATTTACACATGTCGTTTGTCCTTTGCTCTGTTTCCACTGGCAGTTCGTTTTCTTAACATGCCAATAATGCTGCTGTGAAAACTCTGTTTCCCCAAAGAAGCAGGGCAGGACTGGCTCCATAGCTGTCCTTCTGGTTGCCCTTATGTCATGTGTTGTGTCCAGGTTCAGTGTCTTCCAGAGTGCACACCAACCCAAATGATGTAATTTAGTCCATGCACCACTTCTTCAACCCCACGTTAAGATAGATTTGCTGAAAAGCTCAATAAGAGAAATGGCATTTTTTTCTGAAGGCTTAGGAAAATGAAATCAAGGGTTCCATATCCTTCAGCGATAAATCTGTGTGTGCCGACACTCCCCAGTGTCCAGTTCTTTTTGTTTGTACTCAAGAAACAGGCTTGGGGAAAGAAGAGATGCTCCTACTGTCATTGGCAAGCCCTGCTTTCCCGAGGTATTAATAAGGGTTCCCAGCGAGGCTTCGGGGCTCCTGCCCAGCGAGGGGACCGCTGCAGACATGCGCGTTGACTGGGAGCCGGTCTGACTCATCCTGGTCTGGATCATCTCCAGGAGAGACCCCAAAGAAAAGGATCTTCAGTTATGGCAAACATTTGTGTACGCATTTGTTTCCTGTTTTGTATCTCTGACAAACTGCACAGTCGAGGTTTGATCTGTGCTTTGATGGATTAAAGTCACTTTTATTCATCTTTTACTTTCCCCCGTTGTCAGAATAATTTCCAGGTAATGCAAATTCCCACATGGCAGCCTGCTCCTCTGGGAGAAGAAAACCCCGGCATCAGACAGACCATCTGACTTCCAAGGTGCTTGCCAACCCGCTGCAAGGCGGGCAGCCCTCCAGAGCCCAGGTGCTCGGTTTGGGGTCCTCTGGCAAGCAGTGATGGAAAACCGGGAATTTATAAACTCCCTACATCTTTCTTCTTTACAGAGGCCAGCTGTGGCGATAAGCAATGGTCATCCTCTCTCCGGGTGACAGACAGATGCCTTTGCATAGGAAATAGTCATTAAAAAGCAGCTGAATCTTCGGTGGGCGCACCTCTGGGCAGCAGCAGGGCGCGGGGCAGGGTTTGTGCAGAGAGCTGCTCCGCCGTGTGCTGCTGTGTGCAATGCGAGAACAGGTACATGTTTTTCAGATCAATGCTGCACTCAAAAAAATTGTAATTTATATTTCAGCTCAAGTCACAGTCTTAAAGGCCATGTAGGTACATATGTATGCAATATATAAATACTTAAATATATATATTGGTCATGGTTTGAGGTATAACAGAACCAATTTTCTGTTCAGTAATTTTACTTTTCAGCTAAGCCTCTTCTAACTAACTGAACTCTGAAATTAACTGCATATTTCTTCAGACAGTATCCGCTTCCAGGGTGATAAGACCTATGTTTATAGTTTATGCCAAGGAATGGTGTGCAGAGAGGCTCTTGCTTATACTTATTGCTATAACGACCAAGGCTCACTCAGTTCATTATTTGCCCCGCTGGAGGGTCGGAAGCGGGAAAGTGCAGAGGGGAGGAGCAGACAGGAGAGGTGACCAAAACTGACCGACGGGGTGTTCCATCCCACCTGCCCCATGCTCAGTATAAAAGCTGAGGAATCAAAGGGTCAGACTCTTGCTTCAGTGGCCGGCATCCGAGGAGGACTCTGTTCATCTGCCTTTGATCTCAATCTGTGTGTTCCTGACTCTAGATCTGGAATCCAGTTCCCACCCGTCGCTGAGTCCAGTCTGGAACTCCCCCAGTGCCTGCTGGTGATGTCATCCTGTGAGCTTGATATGGTTTTGTGTATATTGTATATATTTAATTATTTTCTTTTTATTATTTTATTAATTTTCATTAGTTTTCATTAGTTAAGTTTCTTTTAAACTTATAAGTCCGTCCCAAACCACGACAACATTTGTAAGAGACAGACTGTAAATTCCCTGCCGAGGGGCAGAAGGCCCCCCCAAGCCTTGAATGGAACACCTCAAACACTCACGAGGAAATAAATACTGCAGCCTGGCCTTCAAAGAACTGATAAGGCTGACACTTCTGGCGCCTGTAATTGCGGGAGAACTGCCTTGTGAGGACAGGATAGTTCTGCCACTGGTGTGCTGAGCTTGCCCGTTCCCAGTTCTCAAGGCCATTGTGTCCGCTAAGTACCTTTGCTTCATCATCCACGAAATGCATATGAAAGCGCACACCCTGCATATGCTAATGTAGATCGCAGAGATCATGCTAAACATGTATGACTAGGGCACTCGTCTCCCCACCCAAATCATGCTACAGTCACCTGGGAGAAGGGAGAAACCTGAGACGAGGCTGTCCTCAGCAAGGGGGTGGATGGTGCTAATTCAGCAAACACAAAAGGGGAAAAAAGAAGAAACAAAAGAAGAAAACAGTGCCTGGGAAGATTCTTCCCAAGAAAGAAGAAGGTTATGCCTGGGAAGATTCCCTGAAAAAGACACGGGAACCAGGACCGGTGTCCTGGATCCTGGACCAGGATCTCTTTCTCTCTGTCTTTGTCTTTTCCTTTCTCTATCCCTCAGTTTCTCTTTTCTCTTAAGAGTTGTACAGTAACGGTCAGAGTTGTTAAGTAACAACCTTAAGTACGACCTTAAGTACCACTTGCCATAAGTTGTCCTACACCTGCTGTTAAGCAGCACAGTGCACACCTCACCATTTCCCATAGTCTGTTACATACCTAGCCAGTTACCATAGACTTGTTAAGACCTATACTAACCATTCTGGTAAGCTAATAAATGTTTCTATATGGACCTTGGATTTACCTCACTTTAGTCCGCACCATTGAGAATTTATGAATCTGAACTCACTTACTCCCCCTCTTTCCTGACAGTGGGACGTGACAACATTACATAAATTATATATAAGTATTTATAATAACTCATTTCAGGGGGTATGAAATACCTTCATATTTCAATGAGGGTAGAAAAAACTTGCCCATCGCCTTCTTATTTTGCAGTTTTATTCGAAAACATCCAGGACAGCTGCTCTCTCTCCATGATGAGCCCACCATGCAGGGCAAGACCAGGTGAGCACGGCATCCTGCGTGTCCTCAGCTGGTGGCTTGGGGGATAAAAAAGCAGAATTTTATGTGCTGGATTTGGACCTGCCAGGGCTGATTTGTCTCTCTGCCCTAGCATGTCCCCCTGCACACCACAGACCCCTGCAAGCCTTTCCTGATCCTGTCACTAGTATTCAGCACCGGCCATTGCTCAGGTGAAGAAACTGAAGGTGCATAAGAACAACGTGATGACACAGCGCGAGGTGAAACAATTACTGCTTAATTACTTAGACCTTCTTTTTCAGACTGTTGGGAGGAAGCAGCTTTTCTTCGTCTTTTTTTTTTTTTATTCCCTCCATCAGTTTTTTGTGGGTTATTTTTCCTTTGTTTTTATTCATTTAGGTAACAGAGTTTTGGTGTTTTTCTGTTTCTTCTTTCTTCTCCCTCACCTCACATGCAGTTTTTCTATGGATGCAATGGTTGATAGATTTATCTGCCTCTCCATCTCTTTTTATCTCTATTTTTTTGTTTTGTTTTTCTTAAATGTAGTTTGTTGCTTATGTTTTCTTCCAGTAGCATCCAGAGGTTTCTCCAGCTAACTGCTTCTGCCGGCTGTTTCCCAGTTGGTGGGTCCCTCATTAAAAGGGCTTGCACCAGTGGTCTGTAACTGCAGTGAGAGGCTGGTGCCTCTCCTGGGGCTGGGGGTGATGGTGGGCTCCCCGGTGGGAGGCGATGGACGACTGAGATGTTGATTTGGCAGATGGAGGAGCTGTGGGGGCAAGGAGCAGACTGCACTGGCAGGGACAATGAACACAAGAGTGACAGGGTCTTTGCAGAGATCTTGAAGAGACAAAAAAGCCTGATCTCTGTGACACAAGGGAAAAGGGATAGCAAGAGATGTGGCTAGAAGGACTTCTGGATGAAGACTTCTGTGATGGAGGAGACTGGACACTTGTGACTTCGGGAAATGACCTTTTTCTGCCTGCTGATCAGTGTTAGCAAATTGGTGCAGACCCTTCATAGCCAAGGAAGGGGACCAAGCCCCATGAAGGGAGGTTTCAGCCAGATCTGAACAAAGCATTAGGAGCAGGAGGCAGCAGCTGGTGCTGGTCATCACAGGTTCCCTCCTGTGCAGGATGGAGGCACTGATACATCACAGGAGGTTTGTAGGTTGGCAGTCACTTGGATCTTGAATGGCTTGGACATGCTGATGAGACCTTTTTGGCGTTCATACTGTTATGCCGTGTTGCAAGTTGGTACAGACACAATGCTGCTGACAAGGGATATGTGTGAAAAAGGAAGAATGACTGTAGGACTGCAAGGGCGACAGAGAAGGATTTAGAAGCCTAGATATTGTTATCTTCAGTTCTGCAAGGGAACCCAGAAAGACTTGGGTAGGAAATGACACCCCGTGTGTTAACACTTGGCTGGTGTCATAGGCAGTGTTTTGGCTCATAGGACACGTGTCCCTCTGTGGTGAGCAAGGACAGCTGGGCAAGAGTGGGATCCACCTGAAAAAGAGTGGAAAGAGCATTTTGACCAAGAGGCCTACCAAGCTGGTGAGGAGGGGTTTAAACTGGGTATGCTGTGGGAGGGTGACAACAGCTGGCAGTTGAGTAAGAGAATGGAGATTGAGATGGAAGAACCTGTGACAGGGTGATGGGTATGAGAAAGCATGGGAAGCCTCTGGGAAGTGTAATGTAGGGTCAAATAGGACCCATACTGTGCAATCACTTTGGAAGCAAAAAGCCAGAGCTCCATGTGTGGACATCAGACTGTGATATTGATGGAATAAGTGATAGGTTGTGAGAAAGCTTGCTGTGGTGGGTATATATGGGCAGTTAAGGAAAGAGGCAGAGAAAAGATGGGGAATGTGCTTTGTTTGAGGAGGTGTATAGAACTTCTCCTATGGCAGGTATAACAGGCTGAGTGAAACTCTGCTTGTCAGGCTCAGAAGAGAGGCCGCTAAGGGTGACACTGTGGTTGGAGTGTGCTACAGGTCACTGCAGGGTTGAGCTGTAGACAACATCTCCTTCAAACAACTTCAGAAGCTCTCCAGATTGCGGATCCTCACTCTTTTCAGAGATCTTAGTCTTTCTCATATCTACTGGAAGGGCAATGGAGCAGGAGAGAAACACTCCAGGCAGTGTCTGGAGGATGTCTGGGACAGCTTCTTAATACAACTTCTTGGATGCACAAACCAGAGGTAATGCCCTCCTGGATGTGCTATTCAAACAAGGAAGAGCTGAATGGCGATGTGATAATGATATCAGCGTTGCTTGCAGTGACCACAAGACATGACAGGTCTGGGGAGGAGCGAAGGCTTCTGTTTTTTCAGGGAATTGGTAGGTGGGATCCCATGGGTGGTAGTTCTAAAGGGTAAAGAAGCTCAGAAAAAATGGCAGGTGTTTAGACACAACTTCCCCAGAGCCTGAAAACAATGCTTTCCAACATTCAAAAAAGTCAGTAGATTAGTTTGGTTGAAGAGGGAGCTCCTGACTGAACTCCAGCATAAGAAGGACAAATAGAGGAGGTGGAAGAGGTGGGAAAGGCCACACAGGAGGAATACAGACGCATTGTTGCAGCATGCAGGTAGTGCGCTAGGAAAGCCAAAGCTCGTCTTAAATTCAAAATGCCAAGGGATGTCAGGTATTACCATTAAAAGGGAAGGAATAAACAAGGTGAGTGTGAGTACGTTGTTGAATGTGATGGGTGGCAGGGGATGCATATGAGGTTGAGGAAATCAATGTCTCCTTTGTATCTGTTTCTATTCACAAGGTCTTCCAGGCCTTCGTGCTTAAAGAAGGGTTGCAAGAGGAGCGTTCTGTCAGTAGCAGAGGGGGATCAAGTCAGGAATCTCTTGAGAAATCTCAATCCACCTCAGTCTATTGGACAAAGCAGGACATATCCAGGGGGCTCAGAGAGCTGGCTATGGCAAAATGAGACCACTCTCTACCTTTAGAAGATGAAAGAGATCAGAGGAAATCCCCGACAACTGTAGAAAGCCTGCTGTCACAGCCAGCTTCAGAAGGGAGGACAAAGGAGAACCTGGGAACTGCAGGCTAGTCAGACTCACTTTAGTCCCTGGGACGTGTAGAAGGTGGCAGGGCCTGGTGAAGCTTGCACCAGCTCTTTCATCTCTGAGACGAGCCATATCTTCCGGAAATCATGTTAGGGAGGTGGGGGAGGACTGAAGAAGGGCAGCATGGAGACAGCAGAAACGGGGTAAATGGCGTCACTGGCTCAGCCTGGCTTTGATATCAGAAAGAAGAAAGAACAAAGTACAAAGCCTTCAGTTTATAAGTACATATGATATCTCTAGGTGATGAAAAAGAACCATCTGGGATTTGTCAGAAACAAATCATTTCAAATCAGACCAATTTTTTTGACAGTAACTAGCCCAGTGGATAAGGAGAAGCAATAGATGTGAAATATATTGACTTTAAGGCTTTTAACACAGTGCAACAGGATGTCCTCTGAGCCAACTAGGGAAATATACTCTAGATTTCCTAAGAGGATGGGGGTGCAAGTAGGTGAAGGGCTGTTCTCAGCTCCTAACAAACTCTCTGTCAAACCAGGAGGGCTGTTCAGGTAGGTCTGACCCGAGACTGATCCTCTTTTGAGTTTTGATTCCTGATTTACAGGACAGAATTGACAGGATGTTCCCACCCCTGTGAATAATGAATTCAACCCAGCTGGAATGAACGGCAGAATCAAAACTAGAGTGGCCGTGATAAAATGCAGAAATCATAGAATCACAGAATCATAGAATTGCCCAGGTTGGAAGGGACCTTTAAGATCATGTAGTCTGACCATCAACCTAACTGACAAAAACCATCACTAAACCATATTGCACTACATCTACCCATCTTCTAAATACCTCCAGGGATAATGATTCCCTTTCAGGGAGTTGCAGAGAGCGAGAAGGTCTCCCCTCAGCCCCCTTCTCTCCAGGATGAACACCCCCAGCTCCCTCCGCCGCTCCTCACAGACTTGTGCTCCAGACCCCTCTCCAGCTCCGTTGCCCCTCTCTGGACACGCTCCAGCCCCTCAATGTCCTTCTTGGAGTGAGGGGCCCAAAACTGAACACAGTACTTGAGGTGGGACCTCATCAGTGCCAAGTACAGAGGGAATGGTCATAAAACAGTTACCTAAAGGGGGGAGAGGATGGAGACAAACTCTTCACAGAGGTGCATAATGAGGATTAAGATACAATGAGCATGAGTTGCAACTGGGCAAATTCCCACTGAACATAAGGAAAATATTCTTCACCTTCAGGACCAGGGAGGAGGGGAGGATCTCCATTCCCAAATTTGAAAGAAATTTTCAAAACACATCTGGGTAAGGCAGTGGGTTAGCCCTGCTTGGAGCAGAAGAGGCAAGTAGAGACCTCCAGAGGTCCCTTGCAACCCAAATCTTTCTATTAGTCTATGACAATGGCTTAGCTGGTCATTTGCCAGCATCAGCCATTCTGAACCAAAGTAATGACTGAAGTTCTGGGAAGCTCAGGGGAGAAAGAGAAGATGGGATGTGTAAAAGCCAAAGAAACTTCAGAGAAGTTAAGAGAGGAAATACCAGAGCACCGGAAAAGGGACAATCCTTCAGTCCAAGCTGACTGGCTGCCGGCTTTAATTTCCCTCCCAATGGCTGCGATCCTCATCACTGCTCTTTAACGAACATTATACAACCTGCCCCTCATTTGGAAGGCAACAGGTGACTGTAAATTAATTTGTTAACCTGTTAGGAGACATTTTCTATAACTCACACCTGTGACTCTTTTAAGATCTTTGGCCTATTTGTATGACAATTATAAAGTTTTTTGAGATGCCCAGCTGCAGCTCTAGATTCCTCTTCTCTCAGGCTGTACATGTCTGGATAACAAAAATTCTGTCCCCAGTTCCACTTCTCCCTGGGATTCAGCAGAGAAATTATCAGTAATGGACAGGCATCCTTCCTGCCCAGGGCTGTCCACAGGGACAACGTTAAGAGGAGAGAGGGTTCCTCAATGGGCAGGATCCCAGGCTGCAGCTGGGGTTGGAAAGGCTTCCTGAAGAGCTCCTTTGGACACAGGACCCTGTGATGTGGCATCTCTGCAAGGTGACCTCAGCAAGTAGGCTAGAGAAACACAGGTTCAACCAGCTGCACTTGACTGTGGACTACGGAGCACAAGAGAGGCCCTGGAGATGGGATAAGTGGGCTGAGTGGGAGGTGGGATGTGAGGGGCGAATCCTGCGCTCAGCGCATCAGACACGACTAATTGGGTGGGCAGCCAGACCTGCTCCTTCCAGTGGAGATTCCTGGTCAGCTCTCAAAGGGCTCCCTAGGTCACAGGGACACCTGGCACTGCAGCACATCCCACCTTTTAGTAGCAGGATCAACGTCTGAGTCCATGGGATCTGGGATGTCACTGAGCTGATGTCAGAGTCAGTCTGCCTGTGATCTCATTGAACTCCCACGTGGAGTGCTGATACAAAGGAGCAAATGCTCTGATGTTTCCTCCCAAGAGGCAAATAACCTTTATCCCTCCAGGAATCCATCCCTCCCTCCCATCCTGCACAAGAAGCTCCAGGTAAGCCATTGCAGACCACCTGCCTCATCAACTAACAAATCCCTATTGAAGATCTTTGCTCTTTTTCATCTTAGAATCATAGAATCATGGNAAGAGAGAAGTTCTCTCTTGAATTTGGCCAAAAGGACAACAGACAGTGAATGCTCCAAGGTCTCAAGTCAAATCCTGGCTGATGGCTTATCTCGATTAACAGCAGTGAGATAAATCCTAGACTGATATGGCATCTCCCATATTCTCCACGAGCAGCAGAGAAGCAGCACCACTCCATCGCCAGCCTGGCCAAGGAGACCTTGTGCGACGTGCCCCTCACCAGGGCTCTCAAAGACAGCACAGCTTGGCCAGAGTAAAGCGGCATTCATTTCCCATCCACAGATCACAAAAAAAGTCTTAGAATAGTTCTGCTGTGGGAGTTTTTCTAAAGCTTTTGCATTCTGCATGAATACTGCTTTCCTCGGAGCAGAGCGAGCTCCCCCCCAGTAAAAAAGAAAAAAAAAGGAAAGGAAAGGTCAGGCCCAGCCTCTGCACGGATGAAATCCCTGGAAGAGCTGGTTTCATTGTGCAGCTCAAATGCTGCATTTGCCTGACTAAGACACGACCGCTCCTGCCAGCCTTTTGCACCAGTCCCAGGAGCTTACGGTGGATTGCCACTAATGGCAGGTGCTGTAAGAGGGACCGAAGTCCTTGAAGGGAGCATTTCGCTAGGGCTGCAGACCAGCAGACACCTCTTTTGCCTTAATTGCTTAATTAATACTCTGCGCAGGCATCCAGCAGCATGAAAGCAAGCAGGTGTGAGGTTGTGAGCCGCCCTGCAGAGCTACTTCCCATTAACATTCACTTGGCTTTCTGCAGCGGGAAGCAAAAGAGCAGGGCAGATAAAGCGTAATTAAAGGGCCATTCATTCAAATGTTACATTTCCATCTTCTCGAGTGATATCAGGAAGGCTCTGGCCTGATGTGGGGCGCCAGCGATTTGATTAAATTTTCAGCCATGCCCACTTGGATGTGCCAGCGGAGACCGAGCCTAAAAATGACGCTGCTCAGGACAGCTGGGTCCCAGGCTGTCCCAGTCAGTGCTGGGACTGGGGCGGTGAGGGAGCAGCATCCTCCAAACCAGCCACAGAGGGGGAATTAGGGAGCTTGGAAAGGAAATGTTTGCTCAGAGAGGGAAGTTTAAGATGATTTAGTTCACTGGTAGCTGAGCTTCATCCCTAGTGAAATTAGTGCTGATGAGAGGGATCACGACAGCAGCCTGGCTGCGCACGGGCTCCTTGCCCGAGCTGGAGCTGTGATGAGCAGGGTGAGGTCCCAGCTCGCCCCTGTCTGCTCAGCGCGGGGTCCTTTGTGGGGATGGCGAGGGGCATCTCGTCTGCGCCGAGCATCGCAGAGATGCCTGAGGGTGCTGGTAAAATAAGGGAGCACTCGGAGGGATGTGGGGTAGTCTCTGTTGCTGACCCACACCATATTATATCCACCCCACAAGCCTGGCAAAGGGAGAGGGGTACAACCCCCCCTCCTCCATGGGGCAGAGATGGGGCCGGCTGCTGGCCCACACTGGTGCCCCTGCAGCCCGTTCTTGCTGGCTGCTGGCCCAATTTCACCACTCCTCAGCAAGCTCCAGAAATGTCTGCTGATTGCTGTTGCTGAGATAACTGTGGACATCGCAGTGTCCTGGTGGCATCAGGCCCTGGGTTGCTGGAAAGCAAGTTGGAATTTCTCTGGACCTGATCTGTCAGGGCATGTTTGTGCCAAGCATTTTTTCAGGTGTGATGGCTCTCGCCCAGGGTCACAGCCTAGAAGATAACTTTGTGGACACAGGTGGCAACTGCCAGTGAATCTCCCCAAATATCAAATTGGAAAGAGGTCCAAAGGCAAGCAAGTACCTGGCTGACTGTGTCAGGAGGCAGCAGAGCTGCATTTGTTGATGTTTTATGCTGAATAAAAGACACTGGGAGTTTTCCTACCTACAAAACACGTTTTCCCACCTACAGGCTACATTGCAGAGATGCAGGCAATGGCACATTCCTCCCTTGAGTCTCTGTTGCTCCAAGAGAAGGAGCCCCATGCAGAGCTGGATTAGAAGGAAACGCCCTGTTGGCTTCCCTGCTGCCATCCCCAGGAGAGACAATTTCTACTTGGAAGCGCCAGCGAGGCATTGGGTCTCTTTCCTGGAGCTGTCTGTCATGGGAAAATGCTGCCTGTCCGTCCCCTTCCCCAACTCCTGGGGACCAGAGGGCCCCAGAACTGCCACTGGAGCATCTCCATGGACAAGCCTCCAGGAGGAGATGGGCAGCTTTCTTCTCCCTGCCTGTGGAGACAGCTTCTTGTGAGCCACAACCCCAGGTAAAAGCGACAGGACTGAGCATCCACTGCCAGCAGCAAGGAAAATCAACGTCTTTCTTGGCAGGGGCCAAGACAGCGTGCTGCTTGCCGTAACACTCAAAAGGGGCCGGGAATGGGACAGACTTTGAGGAGCACATTAAAAAACCCCAGAACTCTGTTTCTTAAATAACCATCTGGTAGTGCAATGCAGGGTAGAGGAAAAAGGATGGGTGTGCCTGTCACAGACCACCTCCTAAACTTGCCTGCGTTTTGCCTACTGAAAATACCACCTTCTGCATCGGTGGCCCTACTGCATGTCCACTGCCAGCCACGGAAAGGCTCACTTCCAACACGGCTACAACAGGCTGCCTGGAAGCAGCCAGGAGCCCCTTTCCCGGGCAGGAGAGCGGGGGGCTCGGTACAACCAGCTGCAGGACAGGGGCCCCCAGTGTCTCTCACAGGTCCAAAAGGAAAAGCGCAGAGAGCACGGCAATACTGAGTTGGAAAGCTGGGAAGGATGAGCTGACTGAGAAACACAGTGGAATTAGAAGAACTGGGAAATGTTTGCATGAAAAAGACAAAGAAAATAATATCTTCCAAACATCTTCCATTTTATCAGAGTTGTTCTGACTTTTTTTCCTCTGAAAATATTTTCCCATGACTCCCTGTCTCATGAAACCTTGTTTAGCTGTGCCTGTCCAGCATGGAAGCACTGGATGGGTGATGGAGTTTTTCCTTGGATCTAACAAAGGTGTTGCGACCTGCAGCGGCATGGGCTCTCCTGCTTCTGCTCCAAGCACAAGGCACATTTCTGTGCTTTGCTCCCCCTGAGAAAAGCGAGCAGGTAGCTTGGAAGTACAGGCAGTTTCTCCCCAACATACCAGGCTGCACACGCTTCTGCTTTGGGACAGGATGACAAGACCAAACCCGATGCATTTCACCTTGCTTGGTGCGCTACTGAAGGCACAGGGCTGTGGTGGGAAAGGGTCCGGTGTACGATCCAGCAGAAACCAGAACAGACACAACGGCTCAGGGCCATTTCACAGCTTCAGCCAAGCAGAGAAAAACAGAACAGCAAGTTTTTGTTTTGAAAAGGTGGGAAGTGCTTCCACTCCCTCCTCAGCACGGGCCCATTAGCATAAGGCCAGGACGGAGGCAGCCTTCACAGATGACTGTCAAAGGGAGGAATAAAACAAAGAGGCTCTGTCTGAACCCAGGCTGCCCGCCTGCAGCGCTGGGGGGTTCCACAGCTGTTTGCGGAGCCCCCAGTTACATCTCCTCACACGGGCGCACAAATGCACGCAGAGATCAAACGCTTCTAAAGACCCATCAGGCAGCTTTGCAGGCGCTTTAATCACCATCTAGGACTGGGAATCCCAGTTGCTGCAAAATGAGAAGAAACCAAATCAAAACCTTTGAAGAAAGAGGGGAGGGGGCGGCAGCGAGACGGAGAGCGGCAGCCCACGCAAATGGCATCTCTTGCCTGCAGAAGTGGCCCCTTGTGGCAAAACAGATGGCTGTGCTTTGCTTTCGGAGGTGCTGGGGTGTCCTGGGGTGTTCTGGGAGCAGATTGCGGGAACTGGCTCATCCCTCACTTTTGGTCACGATTTCATTGGTAGCTTCATTTTGGTGGTGAGCAGCAACGTGCTTGGACGGGTCCCGCACCACACCAGTTCCAGCACCCACCGCAGGGAAACACTTCCTATGTCCCCCCCAGCGTCCCTCCATCTGAGTCAGGGACGATCTTGGGGCCTGACTGCAGGGGAAGGTGTGCTGCAGCCCGTCAGCAGCTGCATGGTGCGGGGACACTTCCAGCTTCCAGGACAGTCTGCCCAAGACTCACTATGTGAAAGACATTCCGAGGGGTGTTCATCTACACCAATGCTTTGTTGTGCTGGGTGTTGTACAGCCATTTCGTACCTCAAAAGACTTCTATGTGTGGAAAGATATTTCATTCAAGGACAGAGCTGAGAGACAAGGGATGAGGGGAGGGCAGGGCGGGAAGGGAAGGGAAGGGAAGGGAAGGGAAGGGAAGGGAAGGGAAGGGAAGGGAAGGAGGTAGAGGGGAATAGGACCATATTCAAAAGCTTCTAATTCCCATTGCTCTAGTTGAAAATCTTTATTGATGGTCTCACATCCAGCAAATCAATGTCCTGCAGAGCCCTTGGAGCACAGAAAAAATATGTGGTGGTGGGTCTAGATGGTGAAGAGTCTGGCAGTCATGTCCAGAGCTAGCCGAACTTCTGCCCCACTTTGCTGGTTTGCTCATGTCTAGCTGACACTGGCTGGCTTCTCTCTGGGTCTCTTTGCTAAACTCTCCAGTCTTATATCTTGGAAATGTAGTATTAAGGACAAGCATCCCCCTTTTCCCCCCTGACTTCCTTACCAGCTCTGCTGTGCCTCCTCCCCTGCCCCCCTGCAGACCCAGGAGCCCTGTAGAGACACCATGCAGACCTGGGACCTGCCATGCCAGTCCTGCAACCCACCCTGGGGCAAGGGAAGTTGTGTGCTCCGACTCTTCTAGCAGTCAACATGTCCATAAGCAATCCATGGGCAAACATGGACTTGGTGACTTGAAGCACAGAGATCAGTCAGGTGAATTGCAGAGGATACCAGGAGTTTACCGAAGACCTAGTACAAGGTGAGAGACAGAAGAGGAACTGCTGGCTCAGCTCTGGAAGCTGCATGGCCAGGGCAGCAGGACATGCTTCCCTGATGAGGATCAGGTATGTGAGATGGAAGAGCATAGGCCTGGCTTTGCTTTACAGCTTCCAGGCCCTCAGCCAGCTCTGGAGCCCAGGTGAGCCCTGCATTGAGCTAACATTCCAGTCCTAATCCCCCTCTCCCTGCACACCCAACTTCCCCCCTGCCTGCTTGGCGCGTATTTAAAGCTGGGAGAGGCCTCATTACCCCAGTGATGGCCATGCACTGGTCCTCTGCCAGTAATACTTGTAGCAAACAAATACCACATCTTTACAGATGCTCCATGTTCAGGACGGAGAGAATTGAGTACATGCGATGGTCTTTCCTTCTGTTTCCTAAGTCCAGCTGCATCATATTGATTGAAGCCATGACCCTCCTGCCCCGAACACCACCTATAATAAATGCACAAGTGCTTCAAGTGTAAACGTATTCCCTCAAAGACCAAAGCTCTCGACTTGCTCAAGTGATCCCCAAATAAAAAGCAGAGCAATAATGCGATGGATGAGTTTGCGTCAGGCAGAGTCAGCTTTGTAATGAACACCTAGGGAAGCATGAGCATGTTAAACAGGGCTCACTTATGCTATATGGGGGTCACTATTACATGCCCTTCATTATCAGAAACTTGTAGCAGGTGGATGCCTCTGCCTAGTGTGAATTAAGAAAAAAAAGACATGACATTTATGCTTCTCACGGCACTATCATTTGCTACCTAAAGAAGCATTCTTTCAGCAAGAACTTATAAAAATAATGAGCAGGTGACTCTCCTTGCAATTTCTTGACATTTATTCTGAATGTCCTTAACTGCCTCATTTCCCAGAGCACTGACAGTAGCACTCACCTGCTCCAGGCGGGTGTATTTTTGAAGCTTTTCTTCCCAGGATCAGACATCCCATGGAAACTCTCCAAGAATTAATCTAAATGGGACAAAAATGTCTGTTTTGCGTGCAAACCACTGGAAACCTGCAGTGGCTCTGAGCTGCTCTGCAGAGCCACAGGTACATAACGCGTGTAGCCAAGCCAAAGCTGGGCTAAGAAAAGGTCAGCCCCAAACTCCGGGAGGTGACTGGATTTCCTCACACTCGGCATTACAAAATGTCTGTGAGCACCCAACTTACTGAGTACAGCCGGGAGGAAAAGGCTAATGCCAGAGGCATCTGAGGGATTTAATTGTGAAAAGTGACTTGGCTTTAAAGCCTGGGTTTTCAGCAACGTTTAGGTATGGTTTTGCAGAACATTGTATTGTAGGTGGCCAAGCCAGAGAATCTCCAGCTCCATCATTCTCTTTCTACATCTGCTACTGACACTCAACACAGCCCGGCAGACCCCGTCTTTGCTCTTGTATTGTGGCAGTCATTGACACGAGACCTTAGCCACTGGCAGTGTGCTGTTGCTATTCCCACAGCGTCCCCAGAGCCTTCCTCTTGTCTTTATGTGGGGTCAGATGTCACACAGCTTGTTCAACTGACCCTGAAGGGAGCTCTCAGCCAAGACTGTCCTCTTCAGCCACCCCACTGCCCTGCTCAGTGGGGCTTCATTCAATCTCCCTCCCCACAAGCACTTGCCCTGGACTACTTTCTTGTTGGATTACACATCAGGTCATGTCTCCAAATTCACTGAAAATTGTCCCCTAGGCAGTGACAGTGAATAGTTTGGGTCCCTGGTGCCCTATTTATTTTAAGAAGATTTTTCCTGGTGGTGGAATCAGCTCAGATCCCCACTGAGGTCAATGAACCTCTACTGCTGTCACCCTAAAACATACCCGCATGGCAGCCACCAGAAGCCCCAGAAGGTGCACCCAAGCCTGCGGGACTGTGAAGGTTCTTTGCCAGGTGGGTGCATTAAAACTTCCAACCCAAGAACTTGCACCGAGACACTGGGCTGACTCACTGCCTCATTCCTATGAAAGCCTGGGCCACTCTCATCCCTGCTTCAAGCTTATTACAACCCACTCCACCATGACAGCTCACCCTAAACCTTACTGCTGCCCGAACTCAGCCCCAAAGCTCTCCCATCCTGCTCCCCCAGGAGAGCTCAGATCCAAACCCTCTGCCATCAGCCTACTGCTGCCCTCCCTCTGCTAACTTCAAAATCATGTCCCCTGCTGCTGTCCTCGAGTGCTCGTGCTTAATTATGCCCTAAACCACATCTACTAGATAATAATAATCTACTCCTTGCTCAATACTGTCTTTAAACTGCAGCCTGGTGAACTGCCCCACAAACTTTTTTTTCAAAAAAAGCCCTCCCCACCCCACCAAGTTTATTTTGGTCCCTCTGAGTGAGAAGAGCCACAGCAGCCTCAGCACACACCTGGCCTAAGGGTAGAGAAAGCTGGGAGGAGGAAATTGAACGTGATAAGAAATAGAAAGAAAAGGAGGAAAAGGGGAGATAGACTTGTCAGCCTGAAAGCTGAATCAATGACAACACAGCAGAGGAACTGGAAATAGGGAAATACGGATTAAGAGAAGGGAAAAGCAAGAAGAAACAGAAAAGGGGAATTCACAAATTCATCTGTGAAATGTTTGCAAAAAAGGATCAATTGATTACAGTGGAAATTTAGAAAATAATACAAGGGAATAAGAAATATAAATAATGAAACACAAAGCAGTTCTTTGCCATTGAGAGTCATGAGATATCCTGACTTTTTCTTCTCTGAAACTTGTTTTCGGGAGGCCAGACTTTATTTTCACAAGCACATTTGTTCCTGCCTCTTGAGTGGCTTCAGAGCTCAAAACTTTCTATTTCCACAGCAAACACTAATAGCATCACAGAGAAGGGATCCCCAGCTTCCTCCTTCTGCCCTTCCTATACCATGTGGGGATTTGAGGAAAAAGTGCCACATCTTTAGGAGATTTTTGCTGTAAAGTATTAGATGATGAGGAACAACAGCAATGAAAATGCTCCGTGCCCATCTTGGGTCTCCACAGATGCAGCAGGTGTTTGGTTTTAGAAGTGGTGAATTTCCCTTTCTCTCCTCGTCCCCTGGACAAGCAGTCCAGGGTGGTGGCTGTACTCTGTAGGTGGGTGTGCACCCCTGGGGTGAGGTAGATGTGTGGGTCCTTCCAAGCTCTGGCAGGGTGCTGGTGACTCTTCTCCAGTGACAAGGATTCCCACATTGACCCAAATCCTGTGCCCTGTTGACAGAGAACACCGCTATTCCCTCAAACCAGAGCTGATCGCCCAGGAACGGTTTCTTCTAATGTCTCTGGGGGATGCCTTGCTCCGGTGCTCCTCAGCCCAGTTCTCGTGGATCTCTTTGCTGTACACGGCTGCTGACGGTCCAGCAAAACGACGGGCTGCTCAGGTGGCCACGCTGCTCCGCAACCAGAAATGTGGGTGTTCGGTGGTTTCTTCGCAGCACGGCAGAGAGGCAGTGGCCTGAACCATCGGTGTCACTGGTTTCACTTTGGCCGCCGTCAGGCTCGGTCACGCAGCCAGCAGCCCTCCCGGGAGCAGGGCGAGTCGTGTGGTCCTGCCGGAGCGCAGGGACTTGGGTTTGCATCAGAATTCCAAAACTTACTATGTGCTTGTAAATGATCCTCTAGTACTTACAGAACTGTTCTTTGTCAAGTTTAGCATTATCCTGAATATTTCATTAGTATTTAGGATAGTAGGATTAGTAGGATCACTTTGTTGTGGAACCTACTTACAGGTGCTTACAGAGAGATGGAAGATGCACAGATTTTGATGGGTAAATCCCATTTTTATTTGCTACTTACCCAGAATACCATTTCTGTTTCCCCTGTAACAGCCCAGGCAAAGTGGCACTTCAAAAGTTATTTTAAAAAAATCCTCAAAAATGAGGAAACTGACATAAAAATCATTGGATTTTTTTTTTCAGAAAATATTCCAAATACCCTTGAGTTTTACAGATTAGTTTTTTCTTCTGTCCTCTTATTGTCCTTACTTTCTTGCGACTGAGCCCTGCTGCCTTGATAAAAGATAACGCAAGTTCCCAGTAGCCACAAACATTTGTAAACTTAACTCCAAGCTGTTTGGATTATTTGCAGGTCTTGTGCTGCCCCTCCTGATGGCAGCAACCAGGGCCCCTGCAGCAGAAAATGAGCAGCCCGTCTGCACCACGCACCAGCTGGGGACGAGCTTCTGCGCAAGCCTGTGGAGGTCCTGAGTCCATCTGGGATGACGAGGCCAGAATGTAAAAGCTTCCCATCTGAAGACCATCCTGGATGCTGCTCAGCTCCCCTCTTGCCAGACAACTGGTTGCTGCCTCTTACACCAGAGTCATCCCCTAAGTGCAGGAGCTGGGGTCTGGCCCTGTATTTTAAAATGTGTTTCAATAAATATCGGTTCAATCAGCTTAAAACACAAGGGTCTGGGTGTTTTTTTCTGTCATTTTATGAATTTTCAATGATGTTTCCAGTGGCCCAGTTTGATCACAAGTCTGTTAGCTACCAGGAGGCATCTGGGGCAATGTAGTCAGTGCTTCTTTCTCCTGAATCGCACAGAGAACAGCCCATTACAGTCACACCCCAAACCAGCGCAAGGGAACATCCTCCCCGTGCTTGCTGTGCCAGGCCTGGGCGCTTGCTCCGGTGGCAGCTGGAAGCTGATGCCTGCTGGCAGCAAGGGTGCCAGCCGCTCCTCCTCTCTCAGAGGAGCCCAAGGGTCACCCAGGAGAGCAGGAGACCCCAGCAGAGGAGACGTGTCCCCACGGCCCCTCGTGCTGTCCCCAGCAGACTGAGGGCTCTGCTCCCAGCTGCTGTCTCAGCCCAGCCAGGTGCTCCCCTCCCTGGGGCGCCCGGTCTTCTGAGCTGGACGGGCACCTCCTGCCCATGTCTGACAAATAACGGTGGCAGCAGCACCAGCTTTTCTTGGCTTTGACTCTTCCTGCAGCTCGCTGCTTCTAGCACCAAGCCGTCAGATGCCAGCTGTCCAAAGGGCCTCAAAATCATGGGCTCAGGTGGAGGCAATGCTTGCTCTCACTCATTTGGGGCTCTGCCTTTGCCTCCTGCCATTAGGTCATTTGACGGTCAGGTCTTCAGGGTTTTAATCCTTGCTGTACAGACCAAACCCCCAGGAGTTTCAGAAGAGGGGTGAGATACAGCTGGCATCCCTTGACTCCAGGCTCTGGAGCTGCCCCAAATCCACCGCTGATCCTGCTGTGTGCTCTGGATGCTGCCGGAGGCTCTGGGTGACCTCCCCTGGTTTGGCTGGATTGTTTATTCTCAGAGTCAGCCTGTTCCCTCCTCTTCCCCTGCTTGGGATGTCGCAGCTTGTCAGATTTGCGGTGCAGAATTGATTGCCACCGCAGGGCTGGTGCCTGGCAAAGTGGGGGAGTGGAGCAAGGAAAATGAGGATGCCTTCCCAGCTAGGAATCCAGTCTGACAAGGTGTCTCTGAGATGCAGAAGGGAAAATACAGGCAACCATCCACTGCTGGTGGAAATGATACCACAGGAGAGGGCTTTAGACAATGGTTTGTGCAGAGACACTCTCCTGCTGGGCACCACGGGAGAGACAAGCCTCTGGCGGGAGAAGGTTCAAAACCACGTACCTGGAGAAAAGAGCTTCTAACCTCTTTTCACTTCACTGGAGTGAACACCCTGCACTGGGAGCTGCTTTTGCATGGAAAGATGATCAGCTGTGGTAGATAAATAAACTCTGCTAATCCCTTAAATGTCTTCTGTCTTCACCTCAAGATGGTATGTTGTAAAGGTGTACAATTTGGATCCTCACTGAACTTCTCTTTGGCAGTACCGGGGTGATTCTGCAGGGGAGAAGCAGGTACTCAGTGTGACAATGGCCCAGCGAGGACACGCCATGTGGCGCTGTAAAACCTGCGAGCCGGGACATGCATGGCACAGGGCACTGTGACACACTTCACATCACTGTGTGTGACGTCTGATTGTGGTTAAGTCTAGACAGTTTGTAGATACAGATTAGACGAAGATTATTTGTAAAGACTTTTTTTTACATATGCCTTCCCTTGTGCTGGACAACTGTGGGCAAAAGCCTCGCGACGTCTGCTTATCCTCTGCATAGCAATTTGTGCCAATGTGCTGCTTCTGCCTCTCGGTGTAGCCATGGCAGTTCATTCTCTCTGCTCAAGCCTTTGTGCTCTGGGCACGGCTGCTCAGAGCATCCTCCTTCCCACATCCGAGCTCCAGCTGAAGTGAGCAGAGCCTCCTGCTGAGCCTTCACTGTTTTCATGCCCTTAGTATGCCCCCATGGGCTTGAAATCCAGGTGGGCTCTGGGCACCTCGGGTCCCGGGCATGTTCTGCAACATGACTCTGAAGGGAACTGATAGGAGATATCCTGTACTGGGTTGCAGACGCTCATGTTGAGACGGATAACCTCTGCCTCTTGCTTCCATGACTAGGAGTCTCTTCAATGAAGTTTGCCATGATTTCTTAGTGATGCTTTATTAGTTCATGAATGGCTGTTTCAAATGAAAGAATTGCTGAATCCTTGGGATTGAACCAGACAGTTTTGGGGTGCTGGTGGTGAGCTATGTTCTAGTTTAAAAATAAAGTGAAAGAAGAGTAATTATGACATACAAAAGGTAAGACTACTTTCACTAGGCAAATTCTCATATACTCATATATACTCAAATATACTCATTTCTCTTTCCTGAAGCAGCTGAGAACTCTCCAGAGGAATCACAAGCTCTTGTTAAAACCAACAGGTGACTTTGGCTATTCCTTGCCTGGCCATGGGGAGAGTCACGAGCCTGGAGTCCCCCTTAGGCAGCAGAGCCTTGCCGGAAAGGTGTTTTCTACCCCAAGGATTCTTAGCATGGGCTGTCTATGAGGACCAGAAGAGCATCAGAAACATGGGTGGCAGTGCCATGCTGGGAATGGGATGCTACCAGGAGCCTGGGGGTGTCCCCAGCTCCAGCGCCCTGCCCACAGAGCTCTCCAGGAGGACTTTGGGCAGGCCAGCACCGGGCTGAGCCTCCTGCAGCAATACAACCTCCTTGGCTCCACTCTCCCAGCCTGCTGCTTCTCTGGACTGCTGCACGGGAAATGGACCTCGGAATAGCTAAGAAGCTCTGTTGACTCTCTGCCCAAAACTTCAATGAAAAAGGCTCCATCTTCCCACTGTACCACCTTTGATAAATCAATACTGTCTGGGCATTGGAGATCCTGGGTAAATGAAGCACTAATTATTAATTCAGTAGTCAGAATAAAAATCTCTCAGGTCATAAAGAGAAAGGCCACTCCCCCTCAAAGGTGAACACAGCAGTAAGCAGCAAGATGGATGGATTGGTAGAGCTAATATATCATCAAAGAACTATATCATCTTAACAGGAGTTTTCTGAAAATTCTGAAGGCGCGTCTCAGCCCTTTCTGTGCTTTGGATACTGTCTGCATTTCATTTCTAAGATCCAGCAGCTTTGTTCCCAAGCAAAAATTTATTGCGAGGGAGAATGTTAATAGCAAAAGTTCAAGTGCTATGGCAAAAATCTGTTTCCTCTCTTCTTGGAAAGCCCATGCAAAAAAAAAAAAAATACATATACATGTAGAAATAAAGCTAAGAAACACATCACTTGAAGCCAGAAAATTAAAGCTAAAAGCTGTGGTTGCTCTGCATCTTAATCCAGATGCCCTGGCTCAGGTTTCCTTTTCCATTAGTGCATTATTTAGCAGCTAAAACAGAGCAGAGGATGCAAGCTGCAATGCCTAAGCCAGCCTCACAGAGGCCCGTTCTGGCAGCAGCTACAGCGCTGTGCACCCAGACCTGCCGCCTGGAGAGCTTACTCCAGATTTAATAAATCACCAAGAGATAAGGGCACGCCTGAGCATGCGGTTGGAGATTTTGAACATGAGAACGGAGAGCCCAGACCTACAGGGGTATTTTGGTTGTGTAAGGTCTTAGCTATGGATGGCATGAAGCCCCCACTGGAATCCCAATGCCATTGTCTGTCTGTCCTGCCTGTGTCTGAAATTCCACCTGCAGAAGAAACTCCTCCTGCTGACACTTGAGGTCCTTCTCTCCATCCTGCACTTCTGCTGGGAGATGAGGTCTTCCAGAAAATGATCCCAGAGCAAAGTACCACCTGCCAAACAGGAGAACAAATGACAGTGCTCCGACATGTCCTACCCATGCTCACCTGGAAGCACCACAAACAGCCTCCATCCCTACACGCTCCGGCTATCCCCCTAACCATGACTGTGTCGCCGTGGCTGTAGAGGAAGGCTGGAGCCCCTGCACTCACTTTTGGTGCCTGGCAGCTCCCCGTGCCCCCAGCCCCTGAGCATCAGTGTCACTGGAATGTCCAGCTGTGCTGGTAAACTGGGCCACCAGTGCCAAAGCAAGCTGTCTGCAGGGCAGCTCTCCAGAGAGGAGACATTACTGAGCTCTACGCCCAGGCAGGGAAAAGGCACCAAGGCTCTTCCTTTCCATATTTATCCTCTGAAACCTCTCTGCCCTGTCCTCTGGGCTTCAGGACTGCCTGGGCTCTCCCAGCACTGTCAGGCAAATGAAACAGCAGTGGCTGCAGTTGTGGATATTGATGCGTGCCTATATTCATAGCCCCATAAAGCTATTTTATGGTGATATAATAACCCTAAATATGGGACGTATTGGCAACAGAGAGTTAGCAATTCTAAGTGGTCTATCCATAGTGAAACAAATGCCTCCCAGTTATCAATAGAGGAGCTTGATGGAGTCAAGTAAACAGCCTCTTTTCAATATTTCTCTCTGCTGTAGATTCACAAGGTATCAATATATCTATTGGAGTCCATTGTGACTAAGACATAAATCTGGGCGTTTGTTTCCTGGGAACAAATGCTTTATTATTAGCAAATTGTAAAGCAGGGTCTAGGCACTTTGCTAACAAGTGCACGATCTGCAATTCTAATGGCAGTTCATCTCCCATCTCACATACACACGCACACACACACATACGCCCCTCCAGTAAACACCTCCGTGGGAGTGATTAGTATCTCCTGATGACTGATAGCCAAGCTTTCTCTTCCCGCTTACGCTGCCAGTTCAGCTGCTGAAAATAAGATCTGCAATTGCTCCAGGCCTGGCAAAGGAGCACACGGAAGAGCTGGGCAGCACTTTCCACGCACAGAGTGGCAGCGGAGCATTTTGACATTTTTCCAGGTTTCCTGGAAAAGAAAGGGGGAAAAAAATCCATTTTCATCAGTTCTTTTCTGCTCATTGTTATTGAAAATAAATGGAGAGCTCTGTTTGTCAGGAGCCGCGAGCCAGCCAGGCTGCTCGTCACCCATGTGGTGCAGAGAACAGACAAAGCCTGGCTGGGAGATGGCTGTGGATCTCCCTCAGGGCTCTCCAAATTCCCAGGTTATCAGAGCCCACCTGCATTACCTGCCTGCAGTCTGGACGCCCAGACTGGCCTGCCTGGGAAACCCCACTGGGTGACACTTCACATCTGGATGGTAGCCACCATGAGTTGTCAGCAGTTGACAACTTCCCCCAGCCCCACTCCACTTCCACACGTGCTCTCAGCTCCGCCTGAGCCCTGCTGCAAAAGGGACCGAGCAGAGGCAGCGGCGAAACCCACTTGGTCCTCCTTACCTCCCTGTAAAGTGGGAACTGGCCCAGGAGGGTGACACAAGATCCTAACAGTGGATGCTGAAGGAGGTGCCCTCTCCTGGTTTCCTATTTTCCAAAGGCATCACCATCCCTGCTCTGGGGGACAACCCAGCCGTGAGCTCTGCAGCAGCTCAGCAGATACTCTATGCAATTTAAAGGGGAAAAAAAACGCTCTTGTGACCATGAGTTGAAGGGCTGGTGGGATGATATTAAGTCTGACTTAAAAAGACTTCCCTGTCCTCCTGGAGATCATCTTCCCCCTCCAGCGATGTGCAGGCTGCAGGGCTGTCATTTCAGGGACACTTCAGAAGTGTGGTTTGCAAAGCTCTGCTATTCACAGCAGCTCCTTGGGAGCACTGCAGAAAGGCACCTACCTCCCACTCCTCTCAGAGAACAGCAGACGCGTCCAGATATTTGCAAGCTACATTTGTAATGCTTTGAAACAGTTTTAAAGTAAATTTTTGGTAAACCTAACAGTGATATTCCTCACTCTGAAACTATTTGATATATTTTGGAGCACATTATCACACATATACCACAGGAAGGTGCCTTTCAGAGATGGCCTCTCTCTTGCTTCAGCGTAAAATCAAGCTATCTGTGTGATTCACAGACCCTCTGGAGCCCGAGGAAGAGAGCAGCCCCAGGGTCTGTCCAGACATGGAAGGTCCTTCCACACCCAAGGAGTGGCGTAAGATCTTCCCAGCTGGCAGTTTTCCAGTGCACACGACTGACAGCCCTTCTCCACAAGGCATCTGTTAGACCACATCAGAGATGTTTGCCATGAAAACAGCTGTGGAAGATAGAGGAGCGTTTACATGAGGCCTTCCCCTGCTGCTTTGGTGGGAACTCAGCCAGGGTTAGTGTGGGCAAGGCAACCGACCAGACACACAGACCAACTGCTGGGGACCTGCTTAGTCCCGGGGTCCTGTCCTCTTCCAGTTTCAGTGTGATTAATTGCACAAGAAAAGCTAAAGCTGGATGGGGATGCATCCTCATATGGGCTCCTTCACGGATGCAATTCTTGTCTTGGCTGCTTGCAGCTATGGGACTGCAGCAGAGGTGAAAACGGAACCAAGTGCCACAAAAGGAAGAGGCAGGACTGTGAAGTGTCGGCAAGGAGTTAAGGTGGGTGCATTAGCCAAAGGGGCCAGATGGGCTCTGGGCTTTGGGAAAACCTGAGGAGGAGGAATGAGGAGTCAGCACCGAGTCCTTCCCTGCTCGCAGGGCAGTGGGCAGTAGCAGAGGCAGTTCCTCACCACCAGGGTCCCCCGTGTATCCAGTACAAGGGCTTGTGCCCCCAGGGTAGCTCCTCTTGCCAGATGAGATGTGCAGGAATCATAGAATCANCAGAACTGGAGCGGAGGTAGGTCCTTTCACCACCACTCAGGGAAGGGGCTTCCTACTGCGCTGAAATGCTGAGCCTTTTCAGAGAGCCCTCCTTCCCTCACTGCTCTCCTTTGCATGCCAGCACCTGCAGGGGTGGCCAGAGGTGGCCAGGGGCTGGTGTCCTCCATACCTACCCGTTCCTCCACTGCTCTCCTGCTCGCTGTCAGAGCTCTCCGGCCATGGGCAGCCTCGGTTCCCCTGCTCCACATCAATTCCCAGGGAATGCTCCTCCAGCCATGCTCATCCTCCCCAGGATCCCAGGGCAGCACCACATTTTTAACACTGCCTTCTGCCTCCAGCCTGTCTACTGCTGTGTCAGCTTGTGCCCAAGCCAAAGCTGCAGTGCTGAGCAAATCTCGCAAAAGCGGTTGTTGCCAGCAGATTGTAGGCAAAGCCCCTTGCCCTGCAGGTACCACTCAAGGAGAAAAGAAGCCAAAGTCGCAGCTCCTGAAGCATGGACATGCTCAGGGCTGTCTTACCTGGCGCCTACAGCCGTGTCTCAGCCCTGTGCCCTGCAGCTGCTGGCTTTCCCTGATGTCCCCACCATCGCATGGGTCAGCTCACATACGCGCTCCGTGCCAGGCCCTTGGCAGCACCATGCCAAGCTGCTGAAAACGCTGCCCTTTGAGGGAACAGAGGCAAACAGTGGAGCAGAAAGCCATGTCCTCCCCACATCCTGCCACCCTTGCTGCTCTGGGAAGGCCCAATGCAATTCCCGTTGTGACGGCGTAGATGGCGTTGAGCCATGCTCTGCAGTCTGCTGTGCGCCAGCCCGAGTGCACGGCTTTGAAAGGCCCGATACACACACACACACACATATATATGTTTAAAAATGTTATGTTTTCATAGTGATCAACTATCGGTGACTTGAATGATTTCACTCTGTTTCATTCTCAGCTCTGTTGTGCTTAAGATCCACTTCACCGCTGTCACCCAGGATTGTCTTCTCCTGTTTCATGTCTCTCCTTGATAGACCCTAATAAGGGGACTATCATTTGTACCTCCGTGCCCTGCTTGAGATAAGTGCAGTGATGCATCTTGCCTTTGTGCTCTTCAAACAGTGTGCCTGCATCGATGCTCTCTTGCTTCCCCTGGGGCAGCACGGTCGGATCACCAACACCCCGCCAGGCTCGATTTTCTCTGCCAGCTCCCCCCAGGTCTGGTCCGCTGTTTCCTTGAAACTTGTCCTGTACTTTACTTTGAATGCAGCAGGGAGTCAGAATTACGCCCACTGTTCCCTTCTATTCTTGGCCCTCCGCTTCCATCACCTCCCAACCAAAATCTGTTCGCCTTCTGAAAATGGCTTATATTTTCTGACTGCGAGAAAGCATCTCTCCCACGGGGGTTGCGGTGCCGGTGGCTGTCACACTTCAGAGCCGTGCGGCCCGGGGCAGGGCTCGGCCCCCTTCCCCTCCCTGACCCCTCTCCAGCCACGATCAAGTGGCAAGTGGCTGATCTGCCTCGTGGCAGCGGGTTTTGTGGCTCCTCCAAACACTGTTTGTTGTGCTTATTGCTTGCTTTATGCCAGCATTGCTAAATCTACTGGAGTTGTCGCTGGGAATTATTGGTATGTCCGTATTTCTCTCCTTTAATGCCTGTGATTGCTGGGTGAGGCGGAACACGCTATTTGTCCCCTTTCCAAACAACGTCTCTGTCGAATCAACAAGAACAGATTATTCATCTGCTGCAGGAGGCTAATTGCAAACAATCGTAAAACAAAATATTACTTCATTGCAAAGTAATGGACAGCACTGTCTCTGCACCATATGGCATCCTAGTTCAAGCACGGCCTGGTCTGGCCACCTGAACACAGCCCTTGTGCAAGCCCTCTTCCACTTGCTTCATCTAATGGGACATCTTCCTCAGCAAGGCAGCAGCAGAGCGACGTTACTCACAGTCCAAGGAGAGCATCTGCAATGCCAGAGCAGGGTGACTTGCATCTAAGGAAAAGCGAGAAGCCCCAAGCCCACATGATGGCACAGCTGTAACACCTGCACCAGCTCCCAGAGCTTCTGAACCGCTGCCGGCAGCACGGGAAATTGTGAGGTTCTCTCTAGTGCTTTGAGATCTCCCGAACAGAAAAAGCCAAACCAGCATTCTTGAGTTGCCCATTTTACAATCCTCAGCCAAGAGGTGGCACAAACATCAGCATCCAGGAGTCAGGGCAAGGAAGAACGTCATGGAGGCAACTGTGGAGACCCTTCAGTTCAGAAACATTGTGGCAGGGTTTTGCTGGAGATGAGGTTTGCATCTCTCATGCTCACAGCATCCTCCGGCATTCGTGGTTGGACCTTACCTGTTATGATGCACTTGGTGAGCAGCTAGCATGGTGTGAGTGTCCCTGCATGTCTTCACCTGGTCAAGAACTGCTCAGCATGGCCTTGAGGAGTTCTGGCTTTATAGGAGGTGGGAACAAGAGACCTTGGGCTCATAATTCTTACTGCCGCTGCTAGGTCTCTAAATCGAGCAGCTGGTTTTCAGACAGTCAAATTTTCAATGAAAGAACTGATTTCCATGGGATGCTGAGTCTTCCTACAGAGAAGCATTATGTTTACCTCCAGCCTTCTGTCTTTTCCTGAAAACCACTTTCTTTAGGAAACTACGTGGGCACTTCATTTTTCCTGGGGACGCACTATGCAAGAGCAGGCTTTTAGTCATCTCTTCAGCCTCTTAACTGAAATATGAAAGGATGGATGACTGAGTGGCCACCAGATCAGTGGGGTTCAGAAGGTGGCCTAACCACAGGAGATCTAGGCTCAGGCCAGTGTCAAGACCACCACCTCCCTCTCACTGCACATGGCAGTATTTTTTGCCAAAATGCTCACTTCCGTGAGTTCCTCTTGCCACTTCCCAGTTAACCCTGTGAAGCAGGTGCCCAGATGTTCACCTGACTTTTGTCAACAGGGCAAAGCCATTGCCTTGACAGTGATATTTGTAAAGCCTTCGTTAAGAGCTGGCTGAACAACAATGCCAGCATTTTCTTTGGGTTATTTCTTAGAGCTGAAATGGTCTTTGTAAAGCCTCAATAGTTTCCAACACACATCTTTCTGAAAAATCATTGTGGTCCAGAGCAGCAATAATGCAACAGTAATCCTGTAGCTTGGTGATTAGTGTTCGCTGGGCTGAGAGACAGGCAGCTCCAAAAGGCCAAACACTGGCATTTGGGGAGATCATGGTAGTTTGGGACAATAATTGCCAAAATGGATCATGGACAAATCCACCAGATTTGACCTCACTGCTCAAGTATTACTGTAGTCTCCTGAATACAGAGCAAGTTTTAGGACAGAAAATGAGGTTTGAAAAAGTCCAACTTGCCACAGAACCTCTCCAGGTGATGTCTGAGGTCACGTTTAATCTGAAACCTTCTTATATTGTGAGGAATACGTTGTTCCTCAAGTCTTCTGCCCAGTTTGGCATGAGATGGAAAATTCTGCTCTGAACTTTGCACTTCCATATGTCCGCTCAACATCCCCCACACTGTGCTTTCAGGAAAACATGCGTAAGAATTTTGTTTAATTGCTTAATTCTAATAAAATAAAACAATAGTGCCTCACACCTTTCTGTGAAACACCTTAATGCACTCTTTTCTGGTCTACTGTTTTACATGCTGAGTTTCGAAGACTTATGACTGCACTCCAGTTTTTAGAAAATGAAAGAGCCAAACTGTGCCATCTGGAGATCCATGGGGCACTGACAGTCAAAATGACAAAGCTGCTTAAACCTGGTTGGTCCCAGCTGAAGGTCCTACATCGGAGGACCCATAAACAGCTCAAGTCCCTTCAGAAGGGGCAATCTTTGCAGATGACTGAAGAAATAATCACTGCCATATCCCAGCTTCCTATCTTGCACCTTCCTCCAGCTCCATATGTTTCTCCTTACCACGTACAATTTTTCTTTTCTTTAGCCAGTTTCTCATGCACCAAGCCATGCCAAGTCCTAAACTCATCGGAAAGAGTGTTTGGGCATGGGACACCGAATCCCTCACATCATTCAAACACAGCCTGCTGATAGTCCCCATTGCCTGGACAGTCTGCCTGAGGCCAGTGGTGTTTGACCGGTAAATGGACAGGTGCGCAGAGGAAACCTCAAGCTAATCTTAGGGAATTCATTCTTCTTAAGAGGCAATTTCTTCTCCTAAGGCTGTTTGGAAGATTTCCGAAGGATGGCTGGGCGCAGTTCCTGGTTCATCACACAGGTGGGCTCCAGCAGCCAGCACGCACGCCCTTATTCAGGAATGCCATGCCATGATGGGGCATATCTGTATGGCCCACGTGGTTTGGTCCAGCTTGCAGATATAATTTGCTTCCAACCTGCCCTGCTTCTCTGTCCCTTAGCTGTGTGCCCTCCTTTGCCCCCATTCTCCATTCCACCTCTGTTTTGGTTCCTGCTCCAGAGCAGTCTGCTTTCCTCCATCTCTCTCTGATAATGGCAGCGGGAGAGGGGAAGAGTCCAAATTTTGGCCTGGAACAGCCTTGCCTTCACTGTCTCTGGACAGACCACGGAGCTGGTTCATGTTTGGTAGCAAATCCACATCAGCTGTGACGGATAAGTGCTGACCAAGTGGTGACAGGTCACCCTTATCTGCCCCACCACTATTGTGCCTGCCCCCAAACAGCACTGCTTAAGGAGCATCCCTGGAAATCTCTGCAGGCCCTGGAGAGTTTCAAGTTAAGACATGAGCTGGGAGAGTAATCTGAAATGAATAATTTATTTTGGTGAATTTTTCTTCTCTCTGTTTACAGATTGTCTAGGAGCAGATTGCAGCTTTCGCACCTCAATTCATTATTGGAAACTATTTGCAGATAGTTCCCGGTCTGCAACTCATTTGCTAACTCTGTTGGGAGTACTGCAGATCTGAAATCAGAGCTGTTTTGATTGGTCATGTGGTACTGCCATGCTCTCATTCCTCCATGAAATATATGTGACGTTTAGAATCAGGCTGTAAGGGCAGATGCTCCTAGTCACAAATTAGATGTTCATTTTCTGCCAGTGCTCTCTGGTAGCCCTTCTGCATGTCCCTACAACTGTCCCTTCCAGGACATCCATCAACATCAAGAGAGTAGGAGTCAGCCTTAAAAAATGAGTAACCTCTTCTCATCTTAAACTGGAAAACAAACAAACAAACAAAAAATAAACCAAGTAAGAGAAACTATAACTCAGTAACTCAAAGCAGAGAAACAACATGCAGCAACGTCCAACCAGGATTGGCACCATCACAGCAGAGACACTGTTGGCGTGGAGGAGAACAAAAAGCTGACCCCTTTAAAGAACATATGGGTTGGAGCCCACACCATCAGTGTGCTGTACCTTGGAATAGGAGAGCTCCTGAGATGCAGAAATGTGAGCAGTCACAGGACTGGGGAGGTGACCCCAGTTGAATCATACTGGCGTGGCTGTGATGGAGCGGCCATCCTTCAACCACTGCTGCTCTTCCCAGTCCTTGGGCGCTGTGTCCAACACACGTCCTGGTGGTCTGGGGATTGCCCCAGAATACGTGCAGGATCTGGTGACCAGGTCTTACTGAAGGGGCACTGTTAGGGCTTTCCACCCCAAATATCTGCTTGCTGTGCATGCTTTGCTCTTCTGGAGGTTTGGCATTCACACTGTTGTGGATGAGAGCTGCCAGGGAGCAGCAGTGCAGAAATGGAGAGCCAGTGACTGTGTTGGGCTCCTCCACCTCATTTGGTGGGCCTGTGAGACACACAGCCATGCTGGTCCAACACAGCCCTCATTCACGCTGTGGTCAACACACACGGAGTGCACAGGGGTGCCCTGGAGGAGCAGGTTTCACCCTTGGTCCATATTTGGACTTTTGCTGCCCTTTTCCCCACTGCCCTTGGCTCCCTCTGCACATGCTGATGAGAATCTCCTACCAACATGTGGTCTGTGAAGTCATGAATCCTACCCAGTCCATCATTTCAAATGAAAAAAACCCACACCCTCCCCAGAAATCCAGGGGACCAGTCATACTGGTTTGATACCCTTGAGCTGCTAACAAGGCCAGGCACTTGGGATGCATGGCCTTTCTCAGCAGAGCCTACAAGTACCCAGATCCACCATGGAGGACCCTCCTTTGAGTCAAGAATCTGGCCAGGAAGTCACTGAAGAAATCTCTTAGGGCTTTGTCTTTGTCTAAATTGACTTCTTCAAAGTCCATTTAGCATCTTTACCTGTTCCTAGTTGCTTCACAGTCAGTGCAGGGTGAGCTCAGGGCAGCTCCAAGCCACATGCGAGCTCTCATCCAGCTAAGTCCCCCTAAGGCTCGAAACCAAGCAGCTTTCTGCAAGAGATGCCTGAGTAAATCTGTGGCCCTTCTCTGAAGAATTCTTGGTGCATCCCAATCTCAGCAGCACCGCCAGGACCAGGTGGGAACCTTTTACTGCGTGATGAGAGAGAGGGGATTGATGTGTCAGGCTGAAGCGAGTGCTGAGATGATTTACAGGAACAGCTCGTCCAAGCCGACCCTATTCCTCAGGCAGAAGAGGCCTGAAATCTGAGAGAAATCACGAAGCAGAAGCTACGAGGCTCATAATTCACCTTCCTGGGAGAGGTGGCATCCGCGGGGAATCGCTGGCTGTGCAGAGGGTGGATGGAGAGACAGAGGGGAAGCTTTTCTCACTCTGCCTTGTCCATCCAGCCTCTGGTGCAGCTTTTCATGGCAATAGGAGCAAAACAGCACATAAGAACAACACAGATATTCAGTGCCTTTTCCTGTACTAATGTGATACGGTAATGAGCTGAGACAGCCGACAGAGATGGAGTGTCGTGCCCGCGTAGGTGGGGCGGATGGTTCCAACCAGGCAAAGCTCACACCAGGGCCCAGGACTCAAATCAGCATCTCTGGCATAGAAACACAGAATGGTTTAGGGGTTGGAAGGGACTTTAAAGAACATCTACTCCCAACCCCCTGCCCTGGGCAGGGACACCTCCCACCAGCCCAGGCTGCTCCAAGCCCCGTCCAACCTGGCCTTGAACCCCTCCAGGGATGGGGCAGCCACAGCTTCTCTNTGACACCTCTCACTGCAAGGGAGTCTAGGAGCAGCCAGCCATGCTTCAGTCTTCTGGTTACTGGGCTCTCCCTGCAGTGTGCTCTTTGCTGGTACAGCCATCTGAGGCATTCCGGTACCCAGGACACATTGCCCAGTGGGGTATCCTCCTGCAGGAAAGAAATCAGACCTGATGTGTAACCTGCAACTGTTTATATTTATCTATATCGATATTGACATCTATATGTATATTTTGTGTGCAGGCAGGATGATCCAATACTGCGTTCATGGTAGTCTGGTCTGCTGGAATAGTCACTCTGTCAGCATACAACTTACCTGCCCACCGGCGTGCATCAGTTCAAGCCTCAAAAATGGAGCAGTAGCTACGCTGGGTGTCTGGATGAACCACGTGGGTACAGTTCATGTTCATGTGTGCAAACCTGGCCAAGGAGCCTCGCTGATGGAAAGCCTCCCTGTGCCTCCATTTTTCAGCTCTGTTTCAGCTGCTGAAAATGTCCAGGAGAGAGCCATGATCTATGTGCCCTTCATATAAGACAACAGGGAGATGGTATGATACATAAACTGTGCCAATAGTCCCAGTGTTGGTGGGTCTAGGGAGCCCTTTCAAATTTTTGTTTGAGAATCTGACCCATTGTCTGCCTATGCCTGTCCTCAGAGCAGGTGAAAACTACTTCAAGACAAGGTATTCTTGGATCTCCAGAAAGATGACTTGTCCAGGGGGATCCTTATCTAGTGGAGAAAGTAATATTCCCTGCCCTGCTGATTGCCCATGTGCTCATGTCTGCTCCTGTCTCCTGCAAGCGCAGGCAGACCCAGAACTTGGCCTAGGCACGACAGCAAACAAACTGGTCTTTCAGTGCCCCTTCCCTCCCTCCTTGTTCCTCCAAGAGATGTTTTCAGATGCTTGTATCCACATCAGACACGGGACAAGTGTGGCCACAAGGCAGTGGGGAAGAAAGCTCGGATCAACACAAGTGTAAAAGCTATGCTTCATTTAATATTGGGATTCAGGAATCAACTCCATTAGGTCCTATTCCAAAAGAAAAGAGGTGGGTGTGATCATGGCAAAGAACAATGGCTTCCCATTTTATGTGCCCTCTCTATCTCTCCCCATCCACCTCTCTCTCCCACCTTCTCCTCAGCACCCTTAGATTCAGGAACGTGCCCCCAACACATTAGAGCCACCCTGCTCACAAACACAGGTTAAAGAGCAAGTGAACGGTTGACACTTTGCAAACAAGACTCACAATCCAAAGGAAGAGAATTGATCTAAGTGTGATTAAGCATTAGGTAAAGACGAACATGTAATTATCCAGTCAAAGCAAGGTGTCTCTTGATCTCGGTGAATGCTGGCTCCTTTCCAAGCTGCAAACGAGCTGCACAGAATTACTCACAGTGGAACTGCAAGCCACACTGGCTCCCCCAGGAGATCTCCGACTTGAGACATGCCTTTCCCCAGTCCTTGCTAGACAACACTCAGACACTTTGGGAAATTGAAAGTGCAAATGTCCAACACACAGGCATGTTGGAGGAGATCCAGTCTCCTGTACCTTGTAAGATGAGGTTGGAAAGCAAGCTGGCACCAGGACACCCATCATACTGTGGAGTTCCACTTCTCATGCCAAGGCCACAGCCACCACGTTACTTCATGGTGACCCGTGTGTAACAAACTGTTGGGTCTCCAACCAGCCCAAAGTGGTGCAGGAATCTGCAAGAAAAGTCAGTCGCAGCCCTCTACACATGTGCTCTCTCCATTTCACGATTAACCTTTCAGAAATGTCAGCCAAACAGCCACACGCAGCCGGCTGCCTTCCTGGTAGAACCTGTAATTTTCGGCCTTGTGACTATAGCTTCAGTTAACTCCTTCATTGCTCATGTTCACTTTCCAGCCCTCTCCCAGACAATTCCAGCTCCAGAGTCCCTTTATCTACAGCACTCTTGATGCTCTGCACGTAGATGACCTATCTCTCCTGATGCACCACTTGGGATGGCAAAGTCAGAGGGCACTATTGAAACACGAGTGCTTGAACGTGTGTTAAAAAGTGAGGAGCAACATACCCCTAACCTGTGGTACCCGGACTGTCACTGCAGAGAGAGCAGGGCACGATAGGATCATCCTCCCTCCCCGGAAGACGTCCACAAATCAACAACAAGGCGCGCTGCCAGCAGATTGCATGGGAATACTCCTTGTCTCATCCCAGACCTCAACCTTCCTTCACTCCTGACACCCCCAGACATCCCTTCCACTCCTTCAGAGCAGCCCTGCCACAGACTGGCCCAGGCACCCAAAGGAGACAGCTGGGTTGAAAGCCACGGTCTCATCTGAGGGTCCCAGCCTTTGACCTTGCGGGCACGGTGCTCCCTCAGCAGCACGTGCACGAAGTGCTGCCTTGGGCTGTGTGTACAGGACTCCCAGAGAAGAGAGGGGCTGCCTGGTGCCAAGCACTCGGATGTGCAGGGCAAGGCACACGCTGGTTGGGGTGCAGGCATGGATACAGGATGGGCAGGGATACAGAATATACAGGATGGGCAGGGATACCCACCTCGAGTGCTGCGTTCAGTTTTGGGCCCCTCACTCCAAGAAGGACACTGAGGTGTTGGAACGNTTGGAGATGGCCCTTATGCAGAGCAAGTAGAGGGAACAAGGCACACAAGGCAAAAGGAGTAAAGAAGGTAAGTGATCAGGGATGCAGGCTGGAGCTGTGGGAAGGGAAAAAACTAGGGAATCATCCCTGCACCCTCGCGCTTTGGAGGGGCAGAAAGACAGTGCTCAGAGGGCTAGGTATCCCCCTGCCCTCCCCAGGGGTCATCTCCCATGTCCAGGGGAATGGAGAGGGGCTAGAGGCACCATGTAGAGGGTGTCTGGGTATTCTCCTGGTATATTTTTAGGTGGGATTTCAAAGTGGATGACTGTAAATGGAAACTCCAGCAGGAGAGGGAGGAAGCGGAATGGTTGGTGGCTGAGGAGTCTGATGCAGGGAAAGGTGCATTGTCTGACCAAGGTTTGTAAGGCAAGGTAACTCAGTGATGCATAATTGGACAGGCTTATTTGCATCCCCCTGTGATCTAACTCACAGAAGACAGTACAACCCTCGTAACTCCTCCTTTATGCTTCTTCCCAGCCCAGCTCCTGGTGCCACACCACCCTGCCTCTGAGCCAAGCTCTGGAGGCAGCTGCCCCCAGAATCCCCACACCAGTGCTCATGTGTGGACATTCCTCAAAGGACATCCTGCTTCCATCTGTTTCCCAGCAAGTCCCCAAAATATAGGCCTCCAAAGATGAGTGTTATTGCCTGAGAACATGGCTTTATTTACATTTGGGAGGTTCTGCCCAATACTGAGAAAAGTTGGATTTGCCTCTATTCTGACGGTGGCAGTGAAGGTCCTGAAAGACTGACAGGTGAGGTAGGTCCTGCTCTGACCCCCTCATCCCAAATTGGGGCCCATTCCAGAGCTCTGCCAGCTGCAGCCCTCCTGCAATTCCAAGTCCTGGAAGCTCTGCATCTCAACCCTGCTCGAGCACGCTGCTTCTACTCACGTGCCCATATATCCTAACGGCAGCCTTTCCCCTGCTCTGCTCTTATACTTGCGTTGCGGATGGCCAGCGAAATGCCAGCAAAGGCTGTCTAGAAGACATCTGGAAGCCATACCTCCCTGGTACCTTTGGACAGCTGAGGCTGTTTGCATAATTAAAGCCCACACTTGGTGAAGTACCTCCATCTGGCTCAAATGTCCAGTTAGGCCTTCCTTTGGTTGCATTTCTTTTTTCCATAGATGACTGTGGTGCCCCGCAGATCTTCGGGTGAGATGAGATGGGTTATTGTCCACAGGAGAAACGGTTTCCTGGCTCATCTTGGAACGATGCCTACACAGAAAGATGCGAACTGGGCAGGCCTGCAAGAGGTGTGGTTGTGACACGCGCCCTGAGCGCAAGCCGCTCCGGAGATGGTCAGTATTAGGGTGATAAGCCGTAGGAAAGGAATGAATATTCACCAGCATTCATACACCTAAGTGTACGCAGAGATAGATCTACACACAGATGCGGCAGCAGTTTGAAACCGCTCACTAGCAGGGCCAGGGCCGCCATGCCTTCATGTTCAAGATGTCTGGCTTTCTCTGGCACCATCCTTCCCTCCTCCTTTCCCCACTGAGCAAATAAGTTCACCTAATAAAAATCCGTCTTTCTGCTTCCCAGGACAACCGCAGACGGGAGCCGCCTACGCAGTAAGCACTTGTCCACTGCAGGACAGGGAAGGAGGGAGGCCCACGGAGGGCTGAGGCGGGCGGGATGGCGGCTTCACCCTGCCTCACCCGCCCAAACCTCGCGCCTTTTGGGCAGACTGAGGGAAGCTGTTCTTCCTGCGCACCC